>CM043021.1:72859016-73203747 GCA_023690525.1 Holotrichia oblita | reverse complement strand
ACATGCGCTACATGCTGATTAACATGTTGATCGAAGAAAACAGTGGCGAGTCTAGTTTTTCTAATGCTAAATAATCCAATTGACAAAAAAAATTGTATGTATCTCCCAGACAGTTTACAGAGATTTGAACAATTTTGTTCAGGAATGAATAGTAGACATTTTCAAATAGAGGTCACAAAACGCAGGTGCTTTCTAGTATCATAATAAATAAATTCAAACATCTCAAATAAATTTATGTGAAATTATATGAATTAATTCTAAAAAAAATAATGGTTAAAATCGAAGCATAAAATACCAGATAACCAGGAAGCAAAGTGGTACATGAGACCCTACAGGTCGACCAGAATGCCGTGGCAGTGATCTATTGTTAATGTAACAATATAACAAGCGTGAATGAGCGCTCTCGGCTTATATACGGCCAACGCATGAGCCATTAGATTCGCCTCCTACATCAGCGCGTCAATCAAAGCTGAGTGCTACAACGTGATACTTTTACCTAACCTCTCTAACTTAAGCGAAACTTCCACAGGATTCTGGTCGACCTATACTCTTGTATGCAGGCCAGCTCTATGCATGGACTTGCCTTTTCAATATTGGTGGTTAGATTTCCAACAATTAATCAATTTTCAAATGAGATCCAACAACATTGAAATGACTACAAATGGTTAAATATTCGTGTTCTAACGGTATCGAATGTATGCATGGAGCTACCACGGTAATACACATTATTTTATACTTTGCACATTTCCACCCTTACTTCGCCTTCATTAACGTTGGGTAGTTCAGTAGTAACCAGAGTTGTGGGGATCAAATGTTGGCTATGGTGTTTAATACGTTGAGTACCTATTGGAAAACAATTATCAGTGCAATATTAGTTACCGCAAGGTAATGTTGTAACATAGTCTAGAAAAACACAAAAATACACAGCAAGAACTGCATGGGAGTCTGGCAAGCAATATAGCTTGCAATGAAAAAGTCAATCATCACGTCCTCTACTTCAGTTTAGTACTCACAGGAATCATAATTAAGCTGATTTCTTATGGGGAGGGTGCGTGGGAGGTGAGGGCTATAGAAGTAACGGTGCGTCTTAGCGGACAATCGTTCGAGTAGAAACTAGCACAAATAAAGTACTAATACATCTGCAATTACCATCGTTGTGTATCTACATGACACTAATCTATGTATTAAAATTTCTATAGAACGAGATTAAAAATTGAGTCATCCATCAGCGCAGATTTACAAGAACCAAAAAACTTCAATTTAGAAGGAAATTGCAAGGAGCTCAGGAGAAATTTATGAAATTATTTCATCAAACTGCAACAACAACTGATGAAGTTGGGTACCAAAAAAATGATATAATTGATAAAATAATTTTTTTCGACATTATTTCCAATGTACGGATAATTTTTTTTAATAATACACATGTGTTTAATCTCGTACTTACTGTATAATGTATATAGCAACCAATCTCGGTATCAACTTTCAGTCACTTCTTCTTTGGAATTTATCACAGTTTTAAAATTTGGTGGTAACACATTATTTGCTTCAACTTCTTGATCTGATTCGCCAAAGTTGCTAGCTAAGTCCCCTGCTGGATTAGTGTGCACTTCTTCATTTAGATGAATTTGAGAAGGGCCTGGTTCCGGTTCACGCATTAAATCGGCAAGCGACACACTTCTTCCTGCAGGCACATCCATTCTCTTCGATTTTGGAATGTATACGTCATCAACTCGATTGCGAGCCATAATAATTTCCAAGGAGTCTGACAAGGCATCGTTGTTTGCTGCATACTTTTTAGTTTTAAGAAGTTTTGGCGGAACTTTATTATGATTTCGTGGTGATATACCAAAACTCTCAAATCCTGCCTTCATATTTTTCGAAAAAGTAGGTTCTACTTCTTCAAGAAGTTTCTTAAGAAGTGCAGGAAATTCGGATTTTTGCACCACACCACGCTTATTTTTCTTCCAAGTCCGTAGGATGTGCCTCCAAGTCCTTTTAATTGGGCGAAATACGGTCACGTCAAGTGGCTGGCAAACGTGTGTGCTATTCTTTGGCAAGAATATAAAGACACTGTTGTTTTCTTCTCATTTGCGAATATTATTGATAGATAAATGACTGGCCAAATTATCGCAATTAGCACTTTTTTTCAACTTTTCTTCGGAAGTAAGTTAAAGGCACTTTTTGAAACCAGTCTTCAAACACATCCCCGTCAAATCAACCGTTGGACGTTCTATTGTATTGGGCAAAATCAGGGCCTCCTTGAATCCATTCAGGAGCAATATGTTTGCTTGATATATCACATAAACAGGTAACATAGCACCATCTGCACTTCCAGTAAAGATCAAAGAAGTTGAAGACTTGGAGGTGTCCAGAATTTTCTCCTCATGTGTTTATTTTCCCACATAAATCCCCTTTCTACATTTGTTTCATCATAGTTGACAATGATACCCGTGGAACGTCTATATTAAATTATATAATACCAAGCGCAATTTGTTAAAAGAATCTTTAGCATCGTGACGAAATTGAACTTGGGTAATTGTCATTAGTGTCATTAGTCATTACAAAATTATAAGTTTTAACATAGAAATAAGATGCACAAATTTTCTGCTTAACAATAGTTTTCTTGTTTGCAAGTAAAAATGTCAATGTTTTAAAAAATAAATTAATAGAAAGACAGTTAGCTATTTTAGTAATTTATTTTTTTGTTTAACACTATAAAGTCAGTTATTTCATAGGAATAACAACTTACATAAGCAAAATATAATAAAAAAATGTGGTTAAAATGGATTTATTTTGATGTTGTGTATCGAACAATATAGAAAGAAGTGAAGAAGTGAGCAGCACTTCCAAGAATATTCAAATTTGACATTTGAATAAAATCAATAAATCGAATTCGTTACATAATCTCATTGACAAACCACTAGCGTTTTCTTGGCGGACAATTTTCTGAAACCAAAATGTTTTATTTGAAATAGTGTTATTGTATTTTTATTCTATTGCGTGTCAGTCCAAAAACTTAAGAGGTAGAAAAAGTCAGGTTCCTGTAGAATGTCCAAGAGATAGATTCCTGGGCTCTTGATTCTCCTAAATGTTTTATATACAGCTTTGGCCAAAAGTATTTCCCAAAATAAGCCGAAATCGCCGGGGCAGGCTGTGTGCAAATTTTGTACATTCAGTTATGTTTATGGCGTCCTACTCCTGAACCAAAGCGTTTCTAAAGGTGTTGGATAGAGTTGAGATCTGCGGCTGCGATGGCGAATCTCACTATGCTAATGCTATTGCTTCTAAACAACTGCATCATTATGGATTTATGACAAGCAGCATTATTCCAGAATTTGAGTCCACTCAAAACAGTGTCACAAAATCCACGAGTTAACGAACAGAATGAACTGATCAGAATGCTACCAGAATACCTAATGTCTTATGCAATCAGCAAGATATTCTACGCCAACGCGCAGCTTCACAATGATATTCTGAATGCCTCCAAAAAAAGAAAAAAGGGGTTCCAAAGACCTTTTCATCGCTTTTCCGAAATCGGATTGGGGCTAGATGAAACAAATACTATTATTTTAAAAAATGGTAAGGAGGATTACTGCGAAGTCGGATTCACCAGACCAAACAATATTTGATTAATCCTCTTCCGTTAAATGTTAGTGCTGAAGCGTCTATTCTAAGCGACCTTTTTGTTATTTTCTAAAAGCCATTGGTTTCGTTCTAACTTTACATCCTTTCAAGCCTGCATCTGTGAGTCTTCATTCGAACACTAACAGCCTTTCAGATACCTTTCGATAGTGCAGGAGCGAGCGCGCGGTTCAGATTACACTGCACACTGCGAACATTCCATTAATTTGGCAATCCTAAGTTGAGGTTTTCTCTGTTCACGTAAGATATGAGTTTTAACTCGTTTTTCGATGCTAAGTTCACTCGTTTGAGACATTGCTGAAAGAAAAGTCAAGTTCAGTAATAAATCACACTTTCTAGTTTTTCCTGTTCACTATTTTATGGTGATCTATTGCTGCAATTAGCATTTAAACACATCGGCAGTGCAATTTATATTTTATATATTTGGAGCCTTCTTCAACAAGTACCTACTTACAAATCATATCCAATAATTAATTAATTATTTATTATGTCGTTATATAATCATTTGTAGCGCAATTCACTCCTTGTTTTTTTTGATTGCATATTAAGAACCACACTATCGTTACGTTACGAATTATGATTGTTAAAACTATTTGCTAAGAGCTTTGAAGTGTTGAATTAAGTTCGTATACATCTCAGTGAACGGTGATAGTTGACTGTAATTGCAGGCGGTATATATATATTATTAAGTTATTTTTATGGCACAGTAAAGTGTTTGTTATCTAATATGTGGCTTTCGATGCAGAATATTCTCAGGTTAAACTTTAATATCGAAAAATACTGCCATCTTAACGATTATCTGTTTCCATAAATTATACATGCTATACATTCTCGGTCAGCTAATATAAGCGTTTTATGCTAAATATTTCTTCAAAATACTTTCTTTTCCGCAATGAAATCGTAGGTCCGTTTAATTTGTTTTAGTGGCAGATATAATTCTATATAGACCAATAAATAAATTAACTGTTAAATAGGATAATAGTTTCGGTAAAGCATGTACTTTAAAAATACTTTTAAAAGAATACTGAGCTATACTCTCATATTCAAATTAATTATAAATTAATTAATTCGTTACGATAATATTAAAGAATTATCGAATTCTCTCCAATTAATAAGAGAGCTAAATATAAAATATCAGCTAGGAATGTAAAGTATCGGAATAAGCCTGCTACAAAAATTTAAAGTTCATTCGCTACTAATTATTATAGAAACGTAAATACTAAAATCTGTTGTCTATATTGGTAATTTATCAACAGGTAATGATCTCATTACTGTATAAAAAAATCAGTAGCGTTTCTCTGGCATCTATTCAGAAAATAGTTACACTTTCTATTAGTTTATATTTTTTATATGTACACGGTTGTTTTGTGGTTAGTTATACTAAATGTCTTCTTGTCGGTTAGTCTACGAGTAATATTAAATTAGGTATTCTATTAAAATACTATAGTTATACAGGATGTGTTTCATTCATTGTACCGGGTGGTTGCTGTTTCTAACGAGACTGAGTTTGCAAAATTCGGTTCAACAGAACCGGAGTTATAAGCATTCCTTGAAAACAAAGTTTTCCCTCCTCTCCTCTCCTTATTTCGCAAAATATAAAAAAATTGTCCGGTGTAAGATGAGAAATTTTTAGTTTCGATTTTGATGTTTGTGATAGACCTTAACCCTTTCGAGCCTATCGGGACATATATATCCCGTGAGTATTTTCTCCATACCGGAACGGTCGTAGATGTCCCAATTACATGGGATAATATCATTTGTAGTCATCTGAGTGCAAAGAGATGATTTGTTTTGTATATGCAACCCCCCTTGACGTCACATAACCTATTTTAGTAATGATTCAGGTGTTTGTGCAACTTGTGACTGTTCTGCGTTGTGTCTAAGGTGTTTAGGTAAACTATTTTGTGTCACTATACTTCAGACAAGGTAAGAATTCTTATGTAATTGCTACAAATTTTTGTGTTAGAAGAGTTAGATGTCGAGTGGGACACAAACGTCCCAATAGTCATTTTCCATGGGTGATATTTGTCCCTTTAGGTTGTATTATTTGCGGATGACTCAAAGATATCTTAGTCAAAAAGAGCTAGAAAATGAAGCAATGGCCCTCTTTGATGAAGAGGATGAGGGCGACCCTTTCTACAGTAGTGACTGCATTAGGTGAAAGTGTTGTGAACCAACTGGCACAGTCTATCAGAAATCCAAATGTAACTTTTTTGTAATTGCTTTTCTGATGAAGTGGTTGAAGTTGAACGCACCATCAAAGACGGAAATAAATTGACAGTATCATGTCCAAAGATGATACAATTTTATAATAACCGTATGGGAGGCGTAGACCTAACGGATCAAATGGCAGGTTTATATGATTTTCACCGCAAATAGGGATAATGGAAAAAAGTATTTTTCAAAATGTTGATAATGACTGTCGTAAACGCTCATATACATACTTTACAATGAATTACAAAGAGAAAAAATATCATTTTTGACATTGTTGATCACAGTTCCTGAGGACCTTATTTCTCAAGATTGGACAGGATATCTAATATCAAGCGCAGATCAGCTAGCTCTTTACGAAGACCTGGAAAAAACAAGAGAAGAATGTTGAACGTGGGTGACTATTTGCCTATGGAAGGACTTACTAGAAGAAGATGCAGTCGATGCGCAGGAAGAAAAATAGAGGAGAGAACGATCACCCTATGCCAAATACCATCTAACCTTAATTTTTCTCATTCCATTCAATTGGTTTTTATTTTGAATTTTTTGTATAATGTAAAAATTCAATTAAAAATTTCAGATGCTGAACAAATATCATCTGGTACTCTCACAAAACAATATTTGCCGAATGTTTTAGTAACTGTAATTTGTCGCAGCTGCTAATTCTACGAAGTTCTGTTCAAGTTTTGTGAATCCGAACATAGCCTTAACCTCTAATTTTTGTTACGGTTTCACCATTCTGCAAGTTCCGTTATTATAACTTTTTAAGCTTCCATTGTACTTAGTTTCTTTCTTAGACTTCTTTGTAACCTTATCGGTATCCTTCGAGGTGGTTCAATGTGACTAACAAATATAATTGCATAATTAGTTTTCCAACTTATTCAATTAAAGATTTGATTGACATCACTTGTCTTTTGATCCTTTTATTCCAATAAATTGATTTTGAATCAATTACTGTTTTATTTGGTTATTGGTCTATTTATTTGGCCCTACAAGAGAAGGCCCTAAAAGGAACCTAAAGATAAACACAAATAAAACAAAGGTGATGATGATAGGTAAAGAACAAAAGCAACTTAACATTCGATTAAATCAAGAAAAAATAGAACAGGTCGAAGAATATAAATATCTAGGGATATGGATAAATATAAAAGGGAATATAGAGAATGAAATAATAGAAAGAATAAATAATTCAGCAAAAATATATCATAGTTTGAATCGATCTGTTTTAAGGAAGAGATAAATAAGTAAAACAAAAAAATCACCACCTGTAAAACCACTTTCACTTTCTGGTGTATGGAAGTGAGAGTTGGGTATTAAACCAGTCACAGCAAAGCAGATTGCAGGCGATGGAAATAAAATTGTTAAGAGCAGTTAAGGGTGTAAGATAAGAAACGAAAAGATAAAAGACGAATTGAATGTAGAACCAGTATATAATCTAATAGAAAGAAATCAATTGAAATGGTTCGGACACGTTAATCGAATGCAACAAACAAGACAAGTGAAAAAGATATGGGAGGCAAAAGTACAGAATAAAAAGGGAAGGGGAAAACCCAAGAAGACCTGGAATGATGAGGTGGCCTCAATACTGAAGAAACGAAACAAAAATGGGACTGAAGCGATAAGAATGACAAAGAACAGGAAAAAATGGGCAAATATATCTGGCATTGAAAGATAAGCACTTACAGGTCATAATATAGATATACAAATTAATATTACTTGCACCAGCATCAACATCTTTTAATAATCCAAACACCTCAATACCCAGCGAATCTATCTAGCACAAGGTGCATCGATGTCAACTATTTGAAAACCAATATAACGAAAACCAATATAATATTCTTCATCGAATATGGAAGTTGGAAGTGTAATTGCTCCAACCACTATCAACATGTATTTGTGCAACTTGTTAAAGCTAATTTAACTTACCTTAGTAAATAATCACATACTTATATCCAATGTACTACACGTACATATGTTTATAGGACCTCTTATTCATCAACTTGTGTCATAGATTATTAAAGTTACAAGTCTAACTTGTTTTTTCAAGTTCGTTTATTCCAATTTTAGCATTCATAAAAATTGTTGTTTCTGACGCTTGAACATATTATTTATATACATCTCGTTCAAGAGTCAATTTACTAGCTTGGTAATCAAGTTAGTCCATATTTTCAAACACGATAAAATTAAGGAAAAGTAACGGCTATTACAACAATAAGTCATAATCGGCTTTTAATAACAGCTGTATTAGAAGAGAAGAATATCAATGAGTATCGGCAATGAAGCTTCACTATAACTTCACATTTAAGCAATAATTTTTAAATTACATTTTGTAGCAATAAATTCATAGATAACCATCTATTATCCGTTTATAAAGCATTATTTATTTTTTAATTTTCTCCGTTCAATTACCCTCAACATAGTCATCATTGTTTTCGCATTTTTTCACATTTTCATGCATATTCTTTTCCGTTGCTAAACACGTAACGCATCAGATCGCCGGTTATCTTTCAGAACAATTAACGTCCGCTTCAATTGAGGCCTTCCTAGTGTCGGATTTGTTCATCAGAAGACATGCTATAAATAAGATCAGCACCAGATAAGCGTCTTTAGCGATTCTTACGTAAAGCTGCTGCTGTTAATTGATGTTCTTGTAGTTAGTTTGAGGACAGAACAATATTCGAATGTTAATTGTAGGAAATAGCGCATACCTATCTCCTATGCTGTTTTTTTACTTTTCTATTATTAAATTTTTTAATATGACTAGCACATAATATTTACTAAAACCAGTATACATACATGTATCGTGAAGAATTTAATCGCTCGCGAACTTTGTATTACGTAATCTTATACATAACTTATAAATATGTGCAGTGCATGAAGAGGAGACTAAATCGTCTGTGTGAGAAAGCACGATGTAACGCACAAAATATATATTGACTAGGTTAGTGAAATAATATTTTTATGTAAAAAAAAACAAGTACATACTCGTACATCGCCGTATTCCTATTTGAAGCCAAGACAGCTACCAAAGTTTTATTGTTCTTTTGTTAATATTGTTCCTTATAAATATATACATACATTGTTTAAAAACATATATCTTGCAAAATTGTTATTTGTTGTTTGTCTTATTATTCTATTAGTTTGGTTATTTCTTTACTTCTAAAGTGTTCCTTTGAAATACATTTATGATGTAACACTTTATTTATAATTAGGTATACGGTTTCTTAGAAGCTCTAGATATCTAGATGCTAATAAAGATTCATTTGGCATTGTAATAATAACTAATAAATAATTCAGTGGCATTGTATAAAGATAAGAACTATAAAATTATGTGGTTCGGATGATTTTAGATATGTGATGCCTTTGATGTATGCACATATATTCATATGACCTTCTGGATTGAAAAGTCGAAAATCGTTTTAATTAAATGATAATGACACGTATCAATTGGAAATTATAGCGGATTCTCTTGCAATGTAGGTGAAGGCTATACTACATATGTACATATATGAAAGATTTTACATGTATACCTTATAATTATTTTTGTTAACACGTGTAGTTTTAATGTGGATGAGGATATTAATTAGATTATTTTCTTTCTATAAAGTTATATTCAGTTATTATCCACTATGTATACTTTGGTTTATGACTATTCTATTATGTATTTACAATGGAAATTTTTATTTTTCAGAAATCTTAAACAATGGAGAGGTATCACATATATAAATTAGGTAAGTTACGTACTGTATATTGAGTTGTTTATTGATTTTAATATCGCAATATTAAAAAAAAACACACTGTAAACCAAACTTCTAAAATAAATTCTCTTTACTATAGAGGGTGTTACATTCTCTCTGTATACAATTTTGTTATTCTAAATAGAAGTCGCACATTATTTCAAGTTTGAATTCCATGAGGAATTTAACTAGTACAAAAATAATATAAGTATTCGAGATATTGCCAATTTTTTCAAAGAAACATGATTTACCAATTTTTTAATAACTACTTTTGAAAAGCTTAGAATAAGAAGGAATGAAACTTGAATATACCTACAAATATCATTAATTTTGATGTTATGTATGTAACTCTCTGCTGATCATGATGCTATTTTCCGTCTCTACCATGGCTGGCTCAACCTATTACTCAACCCATTACTACTTCCCTTGAGAAGAGTTCTTTCTAAAGCTAAAGGTAGCGTTCATAACTTTTAAAATATTTTGAGTGTGCGATGTTGTCAATGTTAAAAAGTCATCTGTAAAGGAATAATATTAGTACTAGTAGATAATATGGATTTTTATGAGCTCATTCGACAACATCAACTATTCGTCTTTTTATCAACGACATTGTGTTTGCGCAATTGGATTGTGGTATTGTATTTTAGGAGAGTGTCAACTTAAAATTTCATATAAATCAAACAACATGCTCAATCCTTTTTCTTGTAGGAAATTAGGCCCATTACGATGATAATGCCACAAAGATTCCGCTTTAGTAATTGCTTAGCATCTTGACCGTTGTTTGTGTTAGAGGGAATACTGTGTTGATATTGTATATAAATTGATTAAAGCCTTCTATCAGATTCGAAACTTGAGAAATTTATCTGCGTTTGACGTCATAATGACTTTTTGTTATAGCCGAAGTGTATTTAAGAATGACGTGCAGCTTTTGGAGTAAAACTTTTTGCTTTGAAAGAGAACAATAGGGTGCGTAGTGCTATTCGAAGCATTTACTACTACAAAACTGCATTTACAAAATTTGACAAAATATTTCTACTAAATCCCAAAAATCAACTTCATATAAGAAGTTGCTCAATTGAGCCCGTAGCCTCCATCTAGTATGCTACAGTCTTTTTCTTTTTGCTTTCCCTCTTTTGTCAATTACTTTTCAAAATGTGTCTAATGCTTTTCCAATGATTCTGTACTAGTAGGCTTGTTTTGTCAATGAAATTCCTTATTTGTCAAATGTGTTTCCGTATTTGTCAATTGAGTTTCGCAAACATTTTACGTGCTTAAATATTTGGTGTATTGATATGGATAACAATGGCCACAGGAGAAGAAATGCTAAAATAAGCAATGAAATACGTACTTTAGTCATTAATTTTTTGAATAGTGGTTCTACGGTGAAAAATGTAGCACAACAATTTTCGGTTTTACCTGATACCGTTAGAAAAATATATGCAACTTATAGGAGGACTAATAACGTTGCAAAGGTAAGTGCTGGGTATCGACAGCCAAAATTATCTTTCGCTCAGAAAGAACAAATTTGCTACTGGATTGATGAGGACTGCTCCATTACTCTGCGTCAGTTGAAAAAAATGTTTAAACGAATGGCCACTTCTTCAACAAATATCATTGTCTTTAGAGCCCTTAAAAGCTTTCACTCTTTTTAAAAGAACGTTATTTGTTCCTGAAAGAAGGAATATACCAGAAATAATTCAAGTTCGTTTTGATTATGCCGTGCATTACAATAGAATTAGGTATGCTGGAAAAAGAGAAAATTTATTTTAGTGATGAGTACGGTATACAAGTGAACTCAAGAGTTTCCTATGAAAGGTCTATTAAAAATACTCGAGCATCAAAAACAAAAGCCCAATTAAGAGGACGCAATTATTCTGTTGCTGCTGCCATGAACATTAATTCCTTGTTTCAAATACAAAATATGCCCTACAATGCAGTTAATTTTTCGGAATTTCCTACAACATTAATTAACCATTTACATCAGGACGGTGTAGAAGGAGCACATCTTATTATGGACAACGTGAAGTTCCATCGAAATGATGAAGTATTTGCTCTCATTAGAGCTTATGCTCATTTGCCATTGTTTCTACCCGCTTATAGCCCATTTTTAAATCCTACTGAAAAACTCTTCAGCTAATGGAAACAAATTATACGAAGAGCTCAACCGGCGAACGAAAATGAACTATACATTACATACATAATAAATCCCTTACTCTCTCTAAATATGTATAAAATATGTAATATAAATAAGAGGGGAAAAGCATTGGACATAACGGGAAAGTGATTTGACAAAAGAAGAATCTCATTTGACAAACAAATTTGACGTTTGCAAAACGAGAAAATCATTTGACAAATACGGAAAAGCAATTGACAAAAGAGGAAAACCAAAAGAAAAAGACTGTAAATTTACTATTAAATAAATGATGAAATTAAGATTAGTGCCTCAAGATACTTTTAAAACGATAAAAAATCGCGACGAAATTTTCAACTATTTCTATACTATAATTATGTTAAATCTATAGAGGTTAATTGAAAGAAAATGGGCTTTAGGTTTAGTTGAAGATGGTCGCAAGTTGGGCCAAAACACCTATACGTATAAACGAGGGAGCGTTTTTATATTCGCGGAATGAGCGGGTTGTAGGGGGTGATTAGGCGCATTGGGGGCGTGACCTGTGCAGCGACTCATAATTAGTATAAATATGGAAAAAATCGAATATCGTGCCGTTATAAAGTTCCTTACCAGGCAAGGAAAATCAGTCGCGACCATAGTGAATGAGATGTCATTGGTTTACGGCGACTCTTGTCCAGGAAAACCCATGGTGTACAAGTGGCATAGTTTATTTAAACAAGGAAGGGAATCCCTTGAAGACGACCCGAGCTGGGAAACTCATGGCAACGGTATTTTGGGACTCGGAAGGAATATTGTTGATTGATTATAAAGATAAAGGTGTTTCTATAACCGGAGAATATTACGCTTCAATATTAGAGCGACTAAAAGAAGCCATTAAAGAGAAAAGACGAGGAAAATTGACGAAAAGTGTGCTGCTTTTGCACGAGAACGCGCCCGTCCACAAGAGCCGCGTTGCGTTAGCTGCCCTGCATAAGGTGGGCTTTCGAAATTGTGAATCACCCACCCTACAACCCAGACCTGGCCCCGAGTGATTATTACCTGTTTCCGAAAATGAAAAAAGAGCTGCGGCGTAAAAAATTTACTGTCGATGATGAAGTCAAGGAGGCAGTTTCGGCCTATTTTGCAGATAAAGAGAAATCATTTTTGTATCAGGGTATAAATAAATTAATTGAAAGATGTGAAAATGTATCCGTCTTGCAGGTGAATATATTGAAAAAGAAAAATAATTTGGTTTTCTTATTTCCACCCTTTATCCCCCATTCCGCGAATATAAAAACGCTCCCTCGTAATCACAATAATTATGATTTTCATAGTAGTTCTGTAATATACAAAAATAGTGCCACACAAAGCAATATTTAAACTCGTCTTTTGCACAGCAATACATTTTTCAAAAGGAGGTACGCTCTGTACGACTTATTTGGTATTTGACACAAAAAATATAATACAACAAAAAAAACTTCGTGTAATTTCTCGAAAATTCATTCGATTGTACTGTTCTTTGTTTTCCACTTACTACTGGTCCTCACAGCCGTTAAGTATTTTTGCAAATTCACTCTCGAATTGTAAGGGAGTCAACTTACCACAGATAAAAATAAATTCCCGTGCAAGGCTGGCCCTGGCAGGCCCTAGGATGTTTGGCTATTCTTCGACAGAGTAACCACGAGTGACATATGTACATACAACAACATCCATATCCATTATGGGAAAAGTAACCTATGACAACATGTATTAAATCTAATACGACTTATATATACTCCATTATAATACCCTCTGAATTCGTGTAGGATATACATACATTCAAATAATGTGACAAGTTCCTATTGTTTTCCTGCAGTTAGCTCCTATGAAGATGCGCTGTCCTAAAAGCGTTGTAAATCGATTTTCTTTTAATAATCCTTACAATACTTGCCACAGTTTAATAGTTTGTGTCATATCATGGATACCAGTTTCGTAAGACGGTGCCTTTTAAGCATATTTATATTACAATATTTATATAACAATGTTTGGGCAAGTAACATCTTTTTCAGGCATATTATATTTGAAAAATCTTTAGACTTTGATAGATGAGAGCCAAAGAAAGTAGAAAGCAATGTATAACTATCACTCATTGGTTTTTGTATTTGGTAATTGTTTCCATATAGAAAACTTGGAAACATCCTATCAACCTATCTGTCCTCGCAGTTACATACTACGTACTCAACTCCATTGTGTGGCAAAGAAATTTTTGTAAAGCAATTATCGTAGTACATAATTTAAGGTTAGATGAAGAACTACTTAGCTCAGCCTTTTTACTTTTTCTAAACTGTTCATCGACACAATGTTCGAAAGTAGCTACAGATCAGTATTGCCTTGTATCCGGTGGAATGTGCACAATAAAGTTTAAATAAATAGTTATAAGTCATTAATCTGAAATATTTTTAATTTTTAAATTTATAATTCAGTTTGATATGACGGAAACAGTATCTACTGGTGAGAAATGTTGGCAATAATAAATAAATAAATTACTACAATTAAGACGTTCACTTTTGACTATATGCACTTGGGAGTTTTATTAGCTTTACCAATTTAATATTCAATATAATCTTTAGGTATTCGACAGTAAGAACGAAGTTCTAAAATCTTTTCTGCTACATCAATGACAACACAAATACAACCTAACATGGTCGTGTTTTTTAAGCCTTTTTTCCTTCTACGATGGTGTTAGACATGCCAATTACACGTTCAGCAATATCTCCCAAAATTAATCTTTATATCGTCTTAACTTTATTGCTACATTTTTAAAATGGGGTACGTGAGTTACTGTTGTAAGCAGGGGTAGGTGTAGGGTGCAAATAGTATATGGAAAATATATACATGTTATCCTCTTTATTCCAACTACAAACATGTACAATATAATGTTGATATCTCGAATTATATATCTTTTAAATTTTAAATGTTATGTAAAAATATCACATACTATTTACAATGCCTATAATGTTATACTATATTCATTACGTCTATATTCTTTGCAGGCATAGCAATATTATTTTATGCCATCCACAATCGAAGACCCATCGTAAGTATCCATTGTATCTGTTGCGGTAATAATCTTATCTCTCTAAAAGATTGCAGGTGCTTTATCAACACAGCAGAACATTAACAATGATGAATACGTTTATTACCAAGGTAAAAAGTAAAATTACTTGAGTAAGCATTAATTGTAAATCTAATTTATTTTCTTATATAGGTGTACAAGGAAAACCTGGTATAGATTTTCCAGTGTATTCCCGTATTCCAAGAACAAGTTTTAGTTGTAAAAAAGTGGAATCTGGATATTATGCGGATTTAGACACCAATTGTCAGGTAATTTGGATAATTGTAGTATTATATCTAGTTATTTATACGTTTAGTTTCCATCATAATATTGTTTCAGGTATTCCACATATGCAATGGCGGTGCTAAAATTTCATTCCTATGTCCAAATGGAACGATATTTCAGCAATCCGATTTAATATGCGAGTGGTGGTTCAAAGTAAATTGTACAAATTCACCTAATTTTTACTCAGAAAGTGCAGAACAACTACGAGAAGAATCGTGGAAGAGAAAAAGTTTACGAAAATCTGACCAGAATAGAGACACATCGGTTCGGAAGAAACCACCAGTAGAACAACCTAGAAGAAATGAAATATCTAACAATATTAATAATAGAGTAATAGCAGACAGAAGTGATTCTATTCCAAGTACCAGAAATGGTCATGCAAATAATTATGAATCTTCGCGTACTGTCACTGAAGGATCGAGGAGGAAACAAGTTAATGGCAATAGAGGTGGTCGAAAATTTAAACAAAATAATTTAAATGTAAGAAACGAACTTACAGAGAATGATGCAAATAGTGATGAAGCGCAAGTACCACAAGAAACAGCTTCATTTTATAAAAATAATCAGAATACTATTCAATCATCTGATAAACCTACTACTACGTATCGGTATCCAAATCATAAAGAAACTTATTCAGAAGTTCAGCAACCGAAATTCTATAGTACCAAGCCAGTTAGTTCAGTATCACAAACTAGTCCACCGCAAACGTATTCAACAAATAGAATTCCTTTGAATGATGGTAAACCATTTGTAGTGTCCACACCAAAATCGGTTTATAACATACAAATTAATGGGTTCTCTGGTACTCGCGATATATATAGCAGCAAGGCAACTACGGAGTCTTTCAGATATTCGCCAACAGTTCCTCCGTTTACTACCGCTAAGAAATCGCAACCCACAACAGTTATTCCAAAAATTATAGTTGATGCAGATACAGGATCAGAAGCTAATGATGGTAGCCAAATTAATACTTTTTCCACAATTTCACCAGAATTTAATAAACTTACACCTGATAGTGGAAAAGAAACCCAATACAATTCTCAAGGGAATTATGGAACTCGTTATACAACTCAAAATTCCTTAGAAACATCTAACAATCATAAAGGTATCTCATTTACCGAACGAATAAATACTTTCTCTGGCTTGGACGATATAATTCATACACCAACAACTAACACGAATGATCATAATAATGTACAAGTTCATTCCGTTACTAGTAGTGGTACTAAAGACAGTCATTCTGTGGGCGGCTATGAAATAACTACAAAAGATACTTATAGAACATCTACGGCAGCAAGCACTAAATATGGTTCTGATTACAACAACAGTCCAAATACACCTCGTTCCTTTAATAAAATTGAAACGTCTACAAAAAATGCTTACTTCCCCCTATAATTGTGGCAACGAGTGTAAAGTACCCAGATTCTAGTGACTTTAATTCAGTGGAACAAAAAACTACAACAGATGATTATTACAAATATACTATTCAGTTCAATACAACTAATGATCTAGCTGGAAGTACTTATGATTCAACAACGAAAGATAGTTATCTTCCAGCAGTAACAAAGTCTTCTACTGCTAAATATGGAACAGAAGTTGCTTCTCAAAATTCAAACAAAAACATAGTTTCTGTATCTGGCAACAACAATCAAAATCTCAATAAGAAGGATGATTATTTAAACAATGGATTATTACCCAATCGTATTGATAGCAGTAAACTCCAAACAGATCACGTTCCATCTGTTTATGACAGTGCAAATGAAAATAATTTAGCTGTATCCTCTAGAAATGTCCACACTAACAGTAAAACCAATATTCCTAATGGCAGCAACGGTCTTCCTACAGATAGTAATACCGCCAACTTTAATCAACAAAACAGTCAAACTCCTAAACCGAATGCAGTGCAAAGGTCTAGTGTTCAGAACAATGTGGATACTACCACGAACCAACCAGGTCCTGAATCAAGTTATGGAGATGCTTGCGGGGACGATATAGTTTATTCAGAATTGCCCCAAGATCAAATTGTTGTGGGTAGAAACAAAATCGTAATTGATGAGACTACAGTGCCGACTACAGAAATAAATAGAATTAATATAACTGTAAATAACATTAATTCATCCGATTATAATTCTTTACGGGGTAGCACTAGAAAAGAACTTCCAAATTCGACTACGGATTCTACAATATTCAGAATAAATCTTAAATATGGCGACAAAACAAATCCAACAGAGAAACCGAATGGATTCTTTGTTACGAAACAGTTTAATAATAATCATTTGACAACTTCGCATACATCTACAGCATTTTCAAGCGGAAATACCTATTTGCCCAAACAAACGTCACCTTCAACCACATTTGGAAACAATTTCCAAACGAAATCTAATACCTACTTACCAAAACAAGCTACACCTGCACCATTTTCATTTCACGGACAAGAGGGTACATTTGGCAAAAAGGAGACTAACATTTTTCCACAATTTATAAATGTTAAGGAAAATCATCAGAAAACTTCTGCCGGAGTACCCCAAATTTCAGATGAAATTCAGCAAGCGTTTGCGTTAAAACCAAAGCCTTTTGAGTTACCTCCTCGACAAGTTGATGAAGAACCTTTTCATATACGCAATAGCAAGAAAATTACAAGCGCTCCTTTACCAGAATACGAAGTGTCATCTGCCAGACCGTTTGCATTAGATCAAAGAGATTACGAAGAAAATACGGTATTACCCACATTAGCGACATCATATCCCCCTGGTGGAAGTGAAATTTCTGAACATTTGCGAAATATGTTGAATACATTAAAAGAAATTGTTAATGAAAGAAATAAAGGGATCAATAACGCGGATACTCCTCGACCGGGATTATTAATTCCACCATCAGTAGGACCACAAACCTTACATACACTAGCTGTATATTTTGCTAATGCATTAGATAATGTTTCTACAGGAAATGGTAAAAGTGAAGTGACAGATATGGATGAGACTCAAGCAATAAATCAGTTATTAACACATTCTACAATCAACAGGTATCATGAACTTTTCAAAGATGGAACTACCACAGATGGTGAACCTATTTCCACCACTTTATTACCAGAAGAAGGTACTGAAGAAAATAACGATTTAGAAGGTCAGCATAGTAAGACGCCAGTAACTCCTAGAGTTCGACAATTGGCGCAAGTCTTTACGAAAGCGTTATCTTCATATTTAGATGATCCAGAAACTTTCAAGAAGGTTTTAGAAGAAGCACGGCCAACCGAACCTCCCACTTCTGTTGAAGGCAATACTGGAGATGATGAAGAACTCCTTAATTACTCTGATGCTGATATCAAACCTAACTTACCACGTTTATCCACTACAACCACTGCTGCAATTCCAACGTGGGGTTATATTTTAGCCCCAAATAATTCGAATTCATACGAATACAATTCTCTGAATGGAGATGGAGAACACCTTCAAAGTTCTGATAGTCAATCGTTTGCTACACAGTTTAATAATTATATCAAGGAAAAACATTTTGGTAAAGGGACATCTTTTCAAAGCACAACGCCCATCAATGAGGTAGATTTACCGACTAACCATTGGACATCTTCAGTCAATGCAACAAAACTTTGGAAAGATAACTTGTATACTAATCCTCAATCGATTAATGAAGATCTAAATGTATCCAGTGTTGCTCCTGTGGATTCAAGAGAAAGTGCTTCCACCGAATCTAGTGAATCATCTGAAAGCAGTACTACAGTCGGTTATGGAGGAATTAACTATAGTGTAACCAATTTGCCCAAAATGGAATTGAATTCAACTCAAGTGCACAATATATTAGTAGACATTATAAATTCTACCCGAGACGAAGGCAACAAATTAAAACGAATTCTTCACAAATTAAATACAACTCAAGAAGATTTTCTAAATAAAATGAGAGAAATTGAACAGAATCCTTTAACTAGGAGATTAATTCTACTATTAATTAGCGAATGTGGTTCTAATATTACCCATCTAGAGAATAATTCAGGCACACAAACATTCACACCCAGTGTTCAAAATAAACAGACTACAAATCTATTTGATTCTTCAAGAGCTGCGGAGAAAAATAAATTTACAAAAGGATCGTCTCCTTTCCCTGTTTACGTAGACCCATCTTTGAAGGATGAAGACGAGGATAACAGAGCTCTGCAGCTGTTAAATTCTCTCTATACCATTGCTGCAAAATATGGAAAATAGTTATAGAGACTAATTTTTGTTGTTATCCAAGAAACTCACGGGTTGTAATAAGTTGTTTATCTGCTGAATATTAGATATAAGACCTATCGATTTTATGAAGTGTATACATAGATTGGAAGAATTAAGTTTTTGAACATGTTGAATGATCTACAGTTACCTGTTAAATTTCAAGATCAAATTAAAATATGACATCATTACATAAACGTCTTGGTCCTTCACTAGTATCAGCTATCAAGATGTGAATTATTAATTAATGATTATTGTTACTGTTTTATGTATAAATATGAAAGTTCTACATTCTACATTTTATTAATTCTATTCTCTACTATCTCAGCTAAGTTAAATCTTGATTACTTTAATGCTGACACCTGTATATCTTAAGTGTTGTTTAAACTACTATTCTTCCATCATATATATAGTTACTTTTGTACTTTATTTATATTTATAGCCTAGTTTATATTAAGTCACGTTGGGTGATATTAGATTTTGATAACGAAAACAACTATCAACATATTACACGGCGACTCGTCACTGCTATCGAAAGCGTTGTGGTTCCAAGAATTAGGGTTTCTATTCTACTTAAGAAATTCATTGATTATATGTATGATATCGAATGTATGTACATATTTCTGTAAATAAAATCTTTTGTACATGTGTTTATTTTATATTATATTACCTATTCACTAATTAACATAACCTATAAGAGGATGTTCGTTATCACAACATTTAGAAACAAAGCTAACCGAAAATGAAAAAAATAGAAGATTTGAACACAATTTACACACACAAAACTACACCGCGAGAGTAAAATGTACGCTCTGATAGTTACAGTATTTTGTAAAAAATTAGTTGAACTAAACTTAAAAAACACAAGAGATAAAAATTTAAAAAAAAAACAAAATTAAAAAATTAGTGCTGCCGCCATAAAAAATTGTTAGGGTCATGAGTCACACCCTATCCTGCAAAAAATATCAGTCTGTATTGTACATAATTTTGTAATCGTGATAGTTATTTTGTTGATACATCAATATACAGTTTGAGTCAAAGGATACGCCATCAAATTTATTAATGTTATTATAGGGAATAGCTAAAAATTTTGTTTACAAAAATTGTGCGGATTATACAACGTGCCCTACAAAAAAGTTTCCAATATAAATATACATTTTTTAAATGGAATTAACTATACATTTTTATCTTATTCGTATCCTAAGGCTACCTAATTCTAAGCAAAATATCTAAATAACTTTTTTGTAAAGTTCTTAGTTCTCGTGGAAAAAATTATTGTTGTAGATTTTGTCATCCAATTTTCATTATTATGCTTATAAAAAATGAAAAAAAATATGCACTGAAATAAAAATGTATTTGACAAATACCAAACGTTATTGTTTAATTGTCAGAATATTAAAATTCTAATTGTGCTGCTTTTAATTGCTTTTCATTTATTGATAAACATGCCACGACATTACAATTAGTCGATATGCTCCTAGCCATTGGCAGGGTAGATAAAACTTTAAATGAAGCTGCTTGCTTTTATATGCGAAGATTTACAAATCGAAGACAATCCCGTGCAAAAGTTTTGCGTAGGCTTTTCCTTTGCAGTGAGATTTAGAGAAGCAGGTACTGTGAATTATAAAAAGCTGGTATTTCTAAATCCTGCAGTATGTAATGAAGAAAATGAAAATTTAATAATGCAGAGCATTATTGAAAATCCTGATTGTAGCTTATTGCTGCACTGACTTTTATTATGTCCTCAATTGTTCGAAATATCTCGATTAATATTAATTTGAGGTAATATGTGGTTTACTATTTTTCTATTCACAACTTCTTGCTCTTTTAGAATTTGATAAAAAAAATACCATATGCTATTTAAAAAGAAAAGAGTTGACCTTGCTATGACCTCTGTGTCTTTCTTTATAGTGACAACAGTCGCGCCATCGGATGAGCCCCTTCATATAGTTAAACTTTTGTCTAACACTTTTCTCCATAACACTAATTGTTTCGAAGATATTACAGTGTTACACTTTAAATGGACCACCCTGTATATGATCTAGTCCTTGTACATATTATGTATGTGCATTGTACTTGGATAATGTGTACTGTATATAGATTTGGAAAATGCTGTCAAATGTGACCACCTCCCAAAGCAATCATTTTTGTTTGCTACGGTTGGTGGTCGTTTTATACAGGTTTCACTGTACTTGCCTGTAAATGTTGGAAATGATAACTCTTCAGTATCTATCTCGATCATGCAGCCTGAATGATACATTATATCCCTGTAAGCACTTATGTCGGAAAAGTTTATAATCATACGATATAGGTACTTTTTGGTTGTTTCAAGTAAATTTGCCTCATGTGTTCATTTAAATAACTCTTTAAAAACCTTGTCACATATAAAGATAGATAAGGATATGTTTAGATTCGTTATTTTATTATTAATAGAAGTAAATAATGTGAACCATACGGAAATATTTTAACCAATTACATAAAAAAATTCAATAGTAGATTCCACCCTTAACCGACATTGTTTAACGTTCAAGGTCACAGCCGAGTGCAACATTTAACTTTTCCTTTAATTTAGGGTGGCAACACGACTGTACACCTGCGCACTATGCATTGTCGGTGCAAAATTGTCTTAATAATTATTATGGAAATTGTTGGATTGAGCGTGGAGGACCTATAACCTGTCGCCTAGATCGCCTGACATGACACCCTTAGACTATTTTTTATGGGGATATATCAAATGCAAAGCGTACGAGGTAGAACCAACAACACCGAAGAACGTGCAACAACGCATTCAAACTATCATTACGGAGATAGATGAAAATTTTATTTTGAGAGCAATATTATCGTTAAGGAGACGATTAAATATGTGTAGTCAAAAACAAGTCATTTAGAGTCATTTTTATGATCTTTTGAGTGTTTCGATTTTTGTTTTATTTAGTATTTTATCCTTAAACAAATTTTTGATCATTTATCTTTACTTATCTTGCTCCTTCTAGATTAGTTTATTTCTAGCATAATACTATGACGAATATGACGAGTAATATTCTGACCGATATAAAATCAAATTTGAAATTTCTATCGTTCGATTATCGTTTTCTTATTTGCATGGAGTGGAAATTTAGTAACAATAACTATAAGTTCCTTTTTTCACGGAAATTATGAGTTTCACAAAAAAATTATTTAAATTTTTTTGTTCAGAATCAGGTGATCTTACAATCAAAATGAAAATATATGGGCCATTCCATTTTTTTCTTAAGTACACTTCTAATGACAACTTTAATATGGGACATGCTGTATAAGATTTTCATGCACAGAGTTAAACTATGTGTTGGTTGACATAACTTTTATTAATAAAATTTTTATCAATTCTCAATACTAACAGTAATACATTTGATGGCGTATCCTTTGACTCAGGCTGTTATAACATATGTACCGATTATCAACGTTTCTGGGATGTGTTTAAAGAAATTTCTCTAATTCTTTCAGTTGGAAAACCACCAGCTGAAGTTGGTCGGTGTAATAGTGGAACACCCTGTACAGGATCGGGATATTGATAGCATTTTCTATTGGTTGCACTTTCATGAACTCAATGTGAATGTTGTGTTCCAGTGGCAATGTTCAGGCACTGTTTTTTAAAATTCTGCATTCCACTGCCAACTGGCTACTGAAAAGTTTGCACTGAGTTCAAGATTTATTGTAATCATCTGCGTAGTCAGTTTCGTCCAGTTCAAATATGGCGTCCAATAATAATGTCTTCTTGATAATCATAAATAGTTCCTCATCTTCTAGTGAAAATGAACAAGCAATGAAAATGCTATTAAAAAGAAAGCGATTGAAAAATGAATTATTTAGATGTAATAAATGGTTATTCTAATGAAGTAAGTATTATATGTAATATGTAGATGTCAAGATATTGCATAAATTATTATTGGATATTAAAGACTTTAAAAACATTCCTTTTGCTAGAAATCAAATATAATATGTGCTTATATTATCATTGTTTGGATTTTTGATTGATTGTAGTGCACATTCAGTGCTACCAGTAGAAAACGTTATTATGTAGCTATTATTGTAAGGAAATCATAACTTCATTTTAATGGTATGCGAAAATTAAGGAATTTTAGGAAAATATATCATTATCACACACACAATCACACTTCGGTGTAGATGTAGAAGGAAAAAACAAAGTTGAAATAAATTAAGGCTCACTTATCTTGATACATTTTATTGCAATAAAAAATCTGATGTAGATGGAAAAACATGAGAAAAGAAAGAATGCCATTGCTTAAATGGCTCGAGTTACGTGTTTCGAACGAAAACCAAAGTTTGAGGTTTAATTTAAGAATAAAAAAGTGAAGGTGACACCAACAATAACAACCCAAAAACCTTGTGGTGTGGCTTTGAGTCCTTTCAGTACTTTTTTAATTCTTTTTAAGGCATCGATAAATAATGAGTCATAAAGAACAAGAATTAATTACTAGTTTTGTATCCATGGGGCATAACAATTTGACAAAGAAGCCTAAAAGTTCCTGCTACGTCACCTTGATAATAGTTTCATAGGTAATTACTAATTTCTCCATTTTTTTTCGAGAACGCTTTAACGGACTATATATTAAAAACCAACGGGATTTTTTCAAGGCCATGACATTTTCTACAAAAACAATCTATAAGAAGACTATACTGTAAACTGTTATAGTTCTTAATTTATCTTATCAATTAGAAAGATAAATTTTGCCCCGCTCTATCTGTCCTTATAATAATTCAGTTTTACCAGATTAACTGTTTCTGTTCTTCTATTTTCATTCATCCAATTGCAGAATTGTATCCTTAACGTAAAATCATCATCTTGCAAATGTTGAACCCGTTGTAAATGAAGTGCATGTAAACAGTTCATGTGAAGATTCCTCCAAGCAATCGATTGTGTAATTTGAAATGTATCTGCACTTGGGCTTGTGTTTATACTTACTTGCATCATTTTCGACGGCGTTAACTTTGAGAGCGAGAGCCTCTTTTTATTCAATACCAAGTCTAGAGCTTTGAGCTTTCTTTGCAAAAAGCCATAAACGAATATCATATTAGCATATTCGCGATGAGGGAATGCGGTAGGCATAGTGAAATCAGTTTAAGTCAAAATCAATTGTCAAAAAATACAAATGATAAGTTGTCCAGGTTATTTTATTCAAGAAAGTTGATATTTGCATGAACAGTAATAGTTTACCTGAAAACTATTACAGTCCTAGTTAGTGATAAAGTGGCTGCGACACATAGATACATACCTGGTGTAGAACTGCGCCAAATCGAGAACGGGTCGCCTCGACATTTTTATCACACCCCACTGTTCTCCTTTCCCTAAAGCACTTATTCACTTTAAGGGAAGGGGAGAAGCGGAGTGTGGGGAAAGTATCGAGGCGGCTTGCTGTCGATTCGGCACAGTTCTACCCCTGGTCTACAATCTATTCACGACTCTTATTACATTTACGATTCATAAAATATTTACCCCTCCATTTCTGTAACGGTTCCTGAAAAAGTGGAAAAGATTTTGTGCACATTAATATTGTGAAAACCAAACTTATTCTGGAAAGACGAAATAAAACAAGTTATTAAAATAAATTTATTTTAGGAAATATCTCTGTATACATAAATTATCATTTTATATATAAAAAAAAACAAGTATACAATATATACAATAAATTACATTTTGTTTGATTCCGTTTTTTAAAACACGATTTATCTAAGAGGCTTATTTAACGTATTATTTCTTCTATTAGTTTATGGTTGACTTATTTTAAAATTTCTGCTTCAAGCAATAGCGGCTTTGAATTATTTACAGCTCGGTAGTTGTTTCAACTGGCGAATGATCGCCGTATGTAAAACCTATATGAGAGTAGTCTTTCTTCTCTCTAAACATAACGTTCTCGTTCGTAGGACTTGCGTTCATTTCTTCATCATCTGAAGATCTGCATAAATAACGGATTAGATATTTATTATCTATATGTAATATATAAATTACCGTTGATACATATGATCACGACTTAATGGATGACCCATATTATTTGTTAATATGTGCTCTCCAACACTAGAAGCTCTGGCAGTTGTAGCTGATTCACTACTAACAGGACTCTGCTGGCCTAAAATTTTGATATTGAATTAGTTAGAATTGGTTATTGAGTTTGCAAAGAAAGTCTCACCATATTTAGTTATATTATTGTCTTTAGTTATATAACTGACATTTTCTAAGCTAAAGGTATGATTCTTATTACTAAAATCTAAATGCAAATCGTTGTAGTCGTCTTGATCGTCGACAGGAACACACATCTGTAGAACCTGTGTTTCATATTCTTTTAAATTCGGTTCAACGTAAACGGAGTCATATCGCGCTGGACTGGCAGGAACAACATATTGGCGTTGCATTTGGTCTTTGAAAGATTTGTACCTACAATAAATAATTGTTAGTTACGGTGAGTGATTATTTAATATTAATAAAATAAAATGTATGTAAATAAATTCTGAAATTGCTATCAGTTATGAAAGGTATACTAGTTTCCTAATTGATGTTGAATGATGTTGGAAAATGTGGGTCAGGTTGTTAAATAGTGGATAACCATTAAAAAACTGTTGTCATTTATTTATCAGTTGTGAAGAGCTTTATAAACAATTTATCAGAAAAATGTTCCTTTAATTCCATTCTAAAAGATTTATCCTATTGCAGAGCGGACCTAGAACATTATTTATTAAAAATAATGAATATAGTTGGTTTACGGCAGCTTTATTAAGGAGAACTATGTTACAGTGTGTATCGATTCTCAAATATCTATTAGGTAACACCACACAGTATAAATGGCGACTTATTGAAAAAAATACTTTCCAAATCAAAGATAAAACCGTTCAAAGTAAACTAAAACCAAAAGCTGAAATTTAAAATTGGAAAAACAATACAAACATTTCGGAATCGATCAAACGTTTAACACCACTTGTAATAAGAAGTATCTAAAACTGCAAAACAAGCTGTCAATTAGTTGGAACAAAAAAAAGATCATCTATTATGATCAAAAACAGTGTTAAATCGAAAATGTTCTGTAAATAAATTTTACTAAAGGTGCCAGTTTTAAATACTAACTGATCAAACTTAACGAAGTTCTTAACCGAACACCTAACAAATCAAAATAAAACCGATCAACTCAATTCAACCCCGAAGGACCTATATATGCAAAGAAAATTTCGAAAAGACCAAACTAAAACACAATTTTGAATTAGGCAATAGGTTAATCCTTATATTTGAAGTTGATCATTCAGCGGTGACATTGATTTCGTTGCAGTTGCCCGATAATCTTCAAGAAGCTTAAACCTGAAGAAAGCTCACAAACATTTCTTATTAACTAGAATTGAATATTTGCCTTCATTTGTGTCTGTTTGCCACCACCCCTCTCCATTCACCCCAAGTTTAAACCTGAAAAAAGCTCACAAATATTTCTAATCAACTAGAATTCAATATTTGGCCACCCTTCCCACGTTTGATCGGTATTTTAATTGACGTTCTTTTGTTTTTTTGGATAGTCTCATTAATATCCTTAGGAAAATCACTACAATTTCTATTTAAAAAGTTTTTTTGTATTTTGAAAAAGAAAAGAAAAAAGAGGGGAGGAGAGGGGGTAGGGTGGATTTCTTCGCGAGAACAACTTGTCCAAATTGCTTGCTTAAATAGGACACTTCGGCAACCGTAATAGAGTGGCCAAATCTCGATTGTTTTATAAAATGCAAAATTGTATGTGTACACTGCTGGAATGTGTATCGAATTTGCCATATCTATTCATTATTGGCGCAATTTGTATAAGTATAAATTGCATACATCTATATTACAAAAGGACAAATACCAGAGATTATGGTACATATTTGAATGGCCGCTGAGTAACATAAATGAGTATACACATACATACATACCTAGACCACGAAACGCATATGTAGATAATGCCGACTATTCCAAGGATGAAGATAATGCAGGCTATAATAATTAAGGCGTAAGGAAATACTTCTCCATTTAAAGTAGCTATAGAAGCTGTTTTGATTTTAGGAGTAACCAACGGTTCATGAATGTTGAAGGCAGTCTGTTTTATTTGGCCAGAAACATCGAATGTAATATTCGTCATTGCCGATTTATCTAAAATTAACCTGAAACAAAAAAAAATTAGTTGGTCTTAGAATTTGCGGAATTTGTTTTTTTGTACCAATAAAAATAGGGCAATCAGACAATAATAATTTTTTAAATATTAAATTTTGACTTACTTTTGTACTAAAGTGTGATTAACTGGCAAAATAGTATCCGTTTCAGGATCAATCACGTAAAACCATATATCTGTTCCTGCGGGATCGACTTCCAATGTTCCGTTTTCACCAACAAACTCGCGCACATTCAATTTCTCAACACCAATAATTAACCCGGATTGTTCTTGAATTATTTGCGCTACCACATCAACTTTACTCGCGACATCGTCGGGTTTAGCGTCACCGATGGCCAAAATTAAACGATTAACGCGACCTATTAGATTAATAATTAGCGGGGCTTCTATCGAATTGAAGTCGATCGTAGCGTTTGGATTGTCTCTGGCGACAACGGTAAATCGAAACGGTTGCGTGTTGTCGACTTCCTCCACGCTTCTTTTGGTCCTGACGATGCCGGAAGTAGGATCGATTGAAAAATAGACTTCGCTCTGGTTTCCTTGTAAGATGTATTTTACTTTGCCGTACTTTCCGCTGTCTTTATCATCAGCCTATAAAAGAAAATTTTTGTTTAATTTTTTATAGATACAAATGCGTATGATAAATTGATATAAGATATCACAAATTTAGAAATTATATTTTTACATTATTTATATACAGTCACAATCAAAAGTAAGTACATATATAGCTAATGTATTTGTTACACTATATTTTAACATAAATTCATACAATTTAATCTAAGTAAGCAAAACGTTGGGTACCGTCAAATGGGATGACTTTGGACAGTTAGTCGAGCAATGTAACGTATGTAGTTTCGTCCTTGTTTATATATGTGCTAAACTTTGTTCTAATAACTTGGGGTTCTTATATTTTTATCATGAGTTAGCACAGCATTTTTCATTGATGTTCAGCTATTTTTACCGTCAAATAATGATTGTTCCTTATAAATAATTTTTTAAATTAAGTGATGCCACTTGCAGTGGTAAGATTGGCTATGCTTGGAAAGCATGCCAAACGTCTTGGCACTCGTCCATATTCCAGTTGCGATCAAAAATATCAGAAATTATCCATAGCAGCAAAGTAAAGGAATGACTATTCCAGATGCTTCGGAGCAATACGTTGACCAATAAGACAAAGCTGTTGCATATGCTTAAAACGAGGTAAGGTCGTCATAATTTCGACAGTAAATTTTTTACCCCGCAGCTCTTTTTTCATTTTCGGAAATAGGTAATAATCACTCAGGCCAGGTCTGGGCTGTAGGGTGGGTGATTCACAATTTCGAAGCCCACCTTATGCAGGGCAGCTAACGCAATGCGGCTCTTGTGGACGGGCGCGTTGTCGTGCAAAAGCAGCACACCTTTCGTCAATTTTCCCCGTCTTTTCTCTTTAATGGCTTCTTTTAGTCGCTCTAATATTGAAGCGTAATATTCTCCGGTTATAGAAACACCTTTATCTTTATAATCAATCAACAATATTCCTTCCGAGTCCCAAAATACCGTTGCCATGAGTTTCCCAGCTGATTGTGACACTTTAAGTTTCTTGGGAGGTGCTGTGCCCTTTTTATGCCACTGCATGGAGTCTTGTTTGGACTCAGGTTCATAATGATGAACCCAAGATTCGTCTCCAGTAACAAATCGACTCAATACACCATCCTTGTTTTCATTACAGAGGTCCAAAAATGCACGCGAACACTCTACGCGCTGTTGTTTTTGTGGCGGCGTGAACATTCTCGGCGCCCATCTTACGCTGACCTTAGCAATGCCGAGATGATCGTGTAGGATTTTAAAAATTGTTGTATCGGATAGTCCAACCATTTCTGCGAGTTGTTTTTTCAACTTTTTGGATAAGTGCTGGTGTGGTCACCTCAATGCTTCTGCCCGGCCTCGGGTCGTCTTCAAGGGATTCCCTTCCTTGTTTAAATAAACTATGCCACTTGTACACCATGGTTTTTCCTGGACAAGAGTCGCCGTAAACCAATGACATCTCATTCATTATGGTCGCGACTGATTTTCCTTGCCTGGTAAGGAACTTTATAACGGCACGATATTCGATTTTTTCCATATTTCACTTTTCACTCCTGATTATGTTACTTGGTTGACGATAGCTCAAAGACTAACTGTCTAATAACAATGAAACTTCGTATTTATACTAATTATGAGTCGCTGCACAAGCCACGTCCTCAATGCGCCTAATCACCCCTCTACAACCCGCTCATTCCGCGAATATAGAAACGCTCCCTCGTATCAAGCCAAACTATTAGGTATAGATTGACAGAAGCTTCAGCTAGAACTCCTGGAAAAGTGCCCAAAACACCTTTTCCGTCTAAATTGGAAAAAAGTTCTGTGGTCGGATGAAACTAAAATTAATATGTTTAGTTCTGATGGTAAGCAATATGTAAGACGCTCATTCCGCGAATATAAAAACGCTCCCTCGTATATAAAGTAAAAATCCCTCCGAGATCTTGAACTACTGCGAATTTAGAACAGAATTAAACAGTTCTTTGAATGTTTAATTGGAGGTCACTAGTTGTTGGTTTTCTAACATACTGTCCCCTTAAATAAACCTGGAGGAAAATATCAAGTGGCGTTAAATTATGTGATTTTGCTGGTCAATGCTGAAACCACGTGTCGTCTGCGTCTAAGTCATCAATTTGATTGAAAAGAGGTTGTTCAACATTTCGCAATAACATTCATCATTTAAGGTAATGGCATTATGGCATCTTGATTAAAAAAAAATGGTTCAATTACCCTACCACCCCCTAACTGCATACCAAACAATACAACTGTATGAATCCATCAAGATGAAAATAAACTTCATCATTCAATTTGATTTTCTTGTAAAAATTAGTATCAACTTGTTTGCTGTCTAACACCCTAATGAGAAATATATATTTCTTCAGTTGTTATTTCACTTGAATTTTGTACGGTTTTAAATGAAAATATTTCTTTAAAATTAAACGTCTTTGTTTTTTTTTCTAATATATTTCTAAATATCTCCTGAATGAGTGAGACTTTTTCATTCTCTCCTAGACTGTCATTGTCCTGGTTATTAAGATGCTCATTCAGGCTCATAGCCTTTAGATTTGGGCAGATTTTCGTGTTCGTTGTGCTTTGCTTCCTCTTTCTAAATATTTCCTCTCTCCAATTCAATGGCGTTACGTTTTCATTTGAAATTTGATTTAAGGAAATGAGTAGTCTTTGTATCATGTTTGCTAAAAATTTCTAACATTTTTCCTGATACTTTACTAAACTGCAATTTTTTCAAATGCATCCTCGAATTTCTGCTTCGCTATAGAAGGTTTATTATTTTGCATCCTTCTTTTTCATCAAGATTGTTTTCTCTTTACTATTTATTTTAATTACTTCTCCACCAAACCGTTTTTTTTAGACATTGTGTTACGAACTTCGATTAACATCTTCCGCTTTTTAAAATGTTATTAAACTTATGTTCACATTTCAATTTCCTAATTCCCGAAGTTTGTAAATTTATATACAAGAAACCAGATCCCGTATTGGTTAGGTAATAATAATACAAAATATTAAAAAAAATGTAAATAATCGAGGTTAAATAAGTATTATTATATCTTACCTTAATTTGTATGACCGTTGTGGCTAAAGCAGCCGTATTTGGTATGGCAGCGTAGAATTTGTCTTGAATATTACTCGACTTAATGAAGAATGGCTTGTTGTCGTTTATATCGACAACATTTATCGACACTTGCGTTTTACTGAACTTTTTATTTAAGAAAGCCTGTACAGATACTAAATCTACTTCGATTTTGTACGATTCAACTTCTTCGTAGTCCAAAGTATCGTTCAGATATAGTGCACAATTGCGTTCCTCAGTTACATTCACTAAAAACTTGCCTGGAAGTAAATTATAGATTATTTATAAAAAACGTTGTTTATTAAATACGAAGGTTAAATATGAAATTACAATTACACGTAAACGACATGTAAATAATTATAATAACGAATATATATGCTAATAAGACGAAGGACAGGCAAATAGTCCGTACTATTTAGACCATTCTAAATATAGATTAAAGCGATAATAGTTTCGTTTTGATGTCATTTTTACAATAATGTTTACGTTAGATCAAAGTAACCTAAATGAAATATATATAAGCAGATCTAAATATAAGCATGAATGAGATTTTAAATATTGTTCTAAATCATAGACTTGTGCATTTGTTAAGCATCCGGTAGCCGCTTTAATGTTTAATCGTTCAGTTTCCTGAAGTAGGTGTTTTTCTGCTGAATAAATTGCGACCGGTCGATATTTTCTTTCTAAACATCGCAATATGGTACAATATATCACTTAGCAAACGCAGTATCGGATATATACGTCAAAGATGGTTCAATATTTGTTAGATGAGATGACTTATTTGTGGCTTTGCGCGCATAAGAAGGCGTTTATGATGTCAGAGATTATTTTAAACTAAGGAAGGAAACTACGAAAAACAGATTGTTTCTGTGTAGTTCTATATTGAGCATTGAACATTTTCGGCGACGCCAATCACAAATCCATATTGTTTTTTAGAAATAGATTAAGTGTATGGTTAACTAGTCCCTTCCCTCTGATCAGGTCGCCATATCTATTATTTCTTGATGACATTTTTTGCCGTATTTATCTCTCTGATTATCAGTAATCACATCCTTCAGATTTTTTTTGTAACTTTGTGATTATACAAAAAGCTTTGTGTGAAGCCCTTGATGCCTATTCAAATTGTGATCATGTTTGTTTAATTTGCTAGCGAATATGGCATCTTTTGTTTGCTTAAAAGTACTTTGACCAGTTCAGATTCCTAAGATGCCTTCGCCATCTTTATCAATGGACCTTATTAAGTTTGTAAGTTTTTTTAGGCACTAAAATATTGGCGGAAATTTGCAGGGAAGGAAAAGTTTTCACTATATCTAATAGCTTCTGCAGAGATGTTTACGGTAACAAGGGATTAGCCATTACATCAATGAATCGTTATGTGTGATTGGTATTTTAATGTAATTTTTAGTGTGTTGGCTAATCTTATTTCTATAAGCATCTCTGAAGAAGCTATTAAAAAGTGTAAGTTTAGAAGATTAAAAAGGAAATCTCTGCATTTCGTTTCACAGTGCCAAAAATAAATTAAAATCGCTAAAGATACAGCAATTTTTGGCCATATTGTATGGCTGGTATATATTTTCCAACGTAAAACAAGTTTGTTTTTTCATATGCTGTGAATAGGTGATAGTTTTATTGTTGAATGGGATGTGACTAGAGGCCTTTAAGAATTAAGAACGAACAATAGATTTCGATATTATCAAGGTCATTGATGCAGAGATTAAATGGGTTTTTGGATACATTAGATATTAGATTTATCACCAAATGCCACTACAGTTTCAAAAAAGAAAAAATCGACAGAAATAGCCTTTTATAGTAAAATTTCGGAGGGTATCAAGCAAAAAAGAGCAGTTAGAAATGTTTTCTGTGATCTCCAAAAGCATTTAATTGTGTTCAGTACAGTACTAAGATAAACATCAAAGGTACAATATTCGGTGCACAGCTTCTTGGTTTCCTCTCTTCTTTGCAGTCCCTTTTTCTTCCCCCGAATAAATAATAAAAATCCCTAAAATCTGAAAACAAATTACGTTTGAATTGCTAGCAAATATAATCGATGATTGTCTTTTTAACCGTGGTACTATATTTTATTTTGTGTCATTTTTTTAAGGTCCTTATATTCAAAAACGAAGAAGTAAAGGATGTTTTTTTAGGCCAGATAAAACGAAAGGGTTAACCGTCAAACGAACTGTCATATTGCGCTCACTTTTTAACATTTATGATCAGTATACTCTGGCAAATCATCATGAATGGATTGACGTTTGAATAACGCTACCAAATTTTCCGGATTTACTTTGAAAATCAGTCATCAATTCGCGCAACTTCTAGACGACTTCGTTATTTGTATGGCGCACATAATCGTCTGTCGAACTGTGGATAGATTTCATACCACATACTCTCTAAATGATGCAATAACACTAACACGTCGAAGAGAATATCACTGTAAACGAAAGTGTGGAAGAAGATCCAAATTTATCGATTCGTTGTCGGTCGCAGAAATTGGGGCTCTGTCCGTCCACTACCTGGAAAATTTTGCGCAAAGGTCTTGGCCTACATCCGTTTAAGATTCAGATAGTGCAGGAAGCCACGCGACCATGATATGCGTCGTTCTTTTGCCGATAGGGCTCTAGAACAGTTGGAAACTGATCCAATGTTTTATCGCAAAATTGTGTTCAGGGATGAGGCTCATTTTTGGCTTAACGGGTTTGTTAATAAACAAAATTGCCGCATATGGAGTAAAACCAATCCACAACATCCATTATCTACAGAAAAATGGACAGTTTGGTGCGGTTTACACACTGGTAGCATCATTGAACCTTATTTCTTCAAGAATGAAGCCGGAGCTCCCGTTACGGTCAATGGAGATCGTTACCGCACCATGATCAATGAATTTTTGTTTTAACATTGTTCCGGGTGAGATGTGGTTTCAACAGGATGGCGCTACGTGCCATACGGCGACCGCAACCATCGATTTATTGAAATCAAAATTTGCCGATAAGTTGATTTCGAGAAATGGACCTGTCAATTGGCCTCCACGGTCGTGCGATTTGACACCTCTCGATTATTTCCCGTGGGTCCACGTGAAGTCACTGGTCTATGCTGATAAACCAGCAACAATTGACGTCTTGGAGGCCAGCAATGCTCAAAAAAGTGGCCCAAAATTGGGCATCCAGAATACGCTGCGTCAAGAACAGCCGCGGTCGTCATACGTCCGAAATCATTTTCAAATGTTAATGCCATGACACCTTTCGTATAAACAAATTTTTTAGAAGTTCTATCGGGCTTAAAAAACACATTTTAGTCAACTTTCAATTAACGCCGATTTGGGACACCCAATTTGATTTTTTTTATCGATATAACTTTTTTTTGCCAACTCTTGTCGACCCAGCAATAAATAAGATAAATAAAAATAAAATTATGGATTCTTCTTATGAGTTGACTTAGGGAGGAGGAAATTGCCTACTTCAAACAAGAAAAGAAATTAATGATGATGACAGAGGGGAAGTATTTGCTTGTTACAATTTTAAATTCGACGAAAATTGGAATGGAAATCAGGAATAATAAACTTTCCATTCATTAAAACCGTACTAGTATTATTCCTAGTTAGCTCAAGCAGGGGTAGTTGGTCAGCAATTACTGAAGATGACTGGATATTTATTATCATTATCAATTAATCTTTTTGTGAATTGAAAACTAGTTTAAAGAGGGAAAAATAAATATTTATGAATATAAATCTTGCATTTAATTCCACCAAATTTTCGATTAAAAAGTATTATTATTTATTTGGTCTAAATTTTTCTATAAAACATATTCAATATGATTGTTATGTAAACCAAAACTAGGTATAATCACCTAAATTCGTTATGGCAATTAAGCATTGTTGAAACACAGAATGAAATAATAATAATAAATAAATGCTAATGTTGTATATTATGTACAACTTTAGATAGTAAAAGAATTTTATAATTAAATCTCCATAAGTAATGATTCAATGATTTATAGAATACGCAATGAACGTAGCGCACTTATGGTAAAATCAAGAACATATTCAATGCAATTGTCATTGGGTAATATACACCCATGCATTTCCATTTAAATCATGCTCAAAACAACAATACGTGCTACGTTACATACATACATATGTAATGTAAGTACACGCAATGTTACGAATCATTTATCACGATTATAATATTAAAACAAAAATGCAAATTAACTTTCTAACAATGCAATCGAACCATATACTTACACACACGTATACGTACAGATCTATAAATTTCTCTAGGCGTATTTTTACAAATTTCTTAATAAGCAATTTAATTTTATCACAAAAGAAAGAGTACGCACCTTCTGTATTCCCCGAAGTTATTTGACATCTTAAAGGAATGTTATCTCCGTGGGTTCTGCTATTCACTATCGTTAAAGTTTTGACCAGCGTTCCAATCGTGGAGTTTTCTGGCACTTGAACGCTATAGGAGTTGTCAGCGAATCGCAAACTCACTTCTGGCGGGACCGTGGCTACATGCTGTATGTAGATGTCCAGCGTAATGACTGAAGACAACTGAGGTTCGCCTAAATCATAGGCGCGTACGTCGATCTACGCGGAAATCAATTAGCAAAACAGGTACGGCATTGTGATATTTTATCGAAATATACAGCAAATAAATGAAGTATCTGTACACGTTTATGTTTATATTTAATGTTTTTGATATTAAAAATTATCGTTAAAATTGGCTTTACGTCATGTATTTGCATACAAATTAATTATTAAAAATCCGGAATTTTTTATGGCTGATATGTTTAAAGTAAACAGAAGAAGAACAATTTGAGAGAGAGAGTTGATGACTGAAATTGAGAGATCAATATTGACGGTTTCAGAAGAAGCCAAATTTGATTTTATTGAAAGTAGATAGTGCGGTATGAAATTATTAATGTTATAAACTCTTAAATAAATAATTTAATTTTTCAGGAAAATTCTGCACCATGCCATAAAGTAAAAACTGTGCGTAACGATACTTCAAATTAAATTTTTGTACGTTTGTGATGGTTAACGCTAGGGAATGGGAATTCTATGATGAAGTTGGTCAGACCCCAACTTCATTAGGAATGTTTGACCTATTATAACAGACAATAAAAAACAATACCTTGAAAATCTTTATGCTTTGATTCTAAATACAATAATTTTAAACAGGAACAATGACAACAGGGAGAAGAAGTATCAGAAAAGTATCGAAATCGAAGAAAAGACATGAAAAGAAAAATTTTTGACGAAAGAGAGAAAGCATTAGTAAAACAAATGTATAAAGGGTGTTCCAATAAGAATTCTATTTCTGATCTAACAAAAAATATACTTTATTTAGTAAATCAGTAAGTACAGATGTGTGCAAAAAAAAAAATGGGACAACTCTTACAAGCATAAATCCCAATCTGTTATCTGTGTAAACGGATCTGCAGTGACATACCTACAGCATATTCAGATTGTCATAATAGATTTCATAGGTTATACATGAATATGTCACAATAGATTATCAAAGGATTTCTGACATTTCTGACGCTTTCAATTTCGGGCAACCACTTTGATATTAATGCAATTAATCAAACGAACGTCTGCTTCACACAGTAATAGTTTAGTTGTCCCATATTTTATGCACACATCTGTATATATGCTATTACATGTGAAGGTCAATGTCTGCTAAATGTCACCCTCTCTCCTCCCCCTTCCACCAGCAATTGCAGCAAATATTTATTCTTGTAACAAATGTTTTTAATACGTTTTGGCTCGAGATCAGCTCTGTTGCAGTGATGTAGCGTTGGATTTTATTCCTTAGGTCAATAATTGTTTGACGATTGTTTTTGTCAATCTGACTCTTCAAATATTCATAGAGAAAAAAGTCTAAATGGGTCAAGATGCACTATTTGGAAGCCAATTCTCGTCTCTAATTCTAAAAATTATTCGACCAGGAAATGTGTTTCCATAATTACAAAGCCTCTATTGTGTGACAGTCACCACTCCCTTTTTGGAACTAAACATTCTCTATAACAACATTTGTCAATTGGTGCCAAAAATCATCAATCGTGACTATCTCACTAACGTTGATAATTCGGAATCAAAATACACACTAAAACTGTTATTGTTGGGGAGGGGGGGGGGGAGGAGGATGCATTCTATATGGTGGATATAAGCTTCGTTGGAGGAAGATTATTGTGATAAGAATTACAGTCACGTTATTTCATTACCAGCATTCATTTAACAAACTATCTTCGCGTAGTGTGGTTCCATCGTCTTCAACTCAACATTAAGGCTAAGATCTTTATGACAAAATTCGATTATGGGTTGCAAGTGACACAATGGTAGAATAATCATGTCTAACGAAATGAGAACAATTTACAGCAAACATAATATTTTCTGAAGTTCTTCACTGGATCTCTTGGTACAGAAGTAGAACACTAAACACTCCAACCCACGTGTTTCGACAGCAAAGCTGTCATTATCAAGACGATAATAAGTTACTGTTGTAATATTTCCTGCATTTTGATAATGTTTTTTATAACTAACAAACGTTGATCGAAGCCATTAGCGTATGATTTTGCAGATGACAATGCTTGGACATGTCATTTGACATTTTTCATAGATTATATGACAAGATTAAAAAAAATAAAGTTGTTATTGGAACACCTGTTGAAACGATAGTAAAAGCAAGTACTAGATGACGAATCCATAGAAATGTATAATTAATCTCTCAATATAAATACTTTCAAACTGCTTCTGTATAATATTAGGAAATAAAAAGGATTAAATTACATTTAACTGTAGCTAATTACTTTTTGTACAAATCTACAAGCAAATAAAAAGAAATATGTACGGCTGAAAGCAAAAAAAGCAGAAAAAAAATCGTGCTTTCTCAACCTAATTTTGACTAGAAATGTCATTAGTGTCAATTAATTGTAAGGCATTCTATTGACACGTAAGGTTAAAGTCAAAAAAACTATAACCGTCTTTGTCAACTTTCTTTTGCCTTCGACTGTTTATTTAATAAAATACTTTCCAGTAACGTATTTGGCACAAACCTGGTATTCTGTGTCCACCTCCTTTTTGAGATCATTAGTGACTTTCAGTGTTCCAGTATCAGGATCAATTTGGAAGTATTTTGTTGCCTTGCCTCTGCCAATGATTTCATACCGAACCTGCAGACAAACATAAATTCTAGTAAATATATTTGTAATGGCATAGTACAGATCCTCAATATAAGGAAATGTCTATATAATTCGTAGTGTTTAGAATTTTCCATAATTTGTTGACCACAGCTGTCCTCTGTTCTCAATTTTACAAATATGATAAACAAATATTTTATACAAATTTATTATTTATATTGTTAGATCGAATACTACGAAAAATATTCATTTATAGGTTTATTTAATAAGTAAAATATTGTGATTATATTAATAGAAATATTACTACTACTTAATTGTTACTAATAATAAATTAATGTGCAATTATGTCCTTTATTTACCTTATTTCCTGGCGCTGTACCGTCAGAATCTGTTGTTTCTAAATCATATACGGAAGTCCCAATTGGTGTGTCGTCTTTCAACATAATAGGAGGTGGAATCTTTGTAAATACTGGCGGTATGTCGTTGCGATCCTACGCATCATGCATAATTATTAACTAATAACTTCATTTCGTCTCTAAATACTTGATAAACGGTCATTGTACTCACTTCAACCTTTACGATGACCTTCGTAGTACTTCCTTTTGTATCGGACATATTTTCTAAAGTTCCAATAATCAAAGTATGTTCGCTATCTTTTTCATAATCTAAGCCCCTAGTTGTGTAGATAGCACCGCTATTTTCGTCTATTCGGAATAAATCGGTCGGACCTTGATGAATGACGTAGGTAATCTTCTTTACAGTATCAGGATCTATTGCCTTTAGAAGAAATACAATAACCGTATAGATTTATAAATAAAATATACAGTAACGGATAAATTAACGCTTTTTGTAGAAAATTGTCTTGTACATTTGAGCATCAGTATGATGAAATGTGTTTTATTGATTAGGTTGAAATATTAAAGCGTTTTCCAATGAACAATGTTGTTTTAACGTATATTTAGCAGTATATTTTCAGTTTCGTAGAGTAATTAGTAAATATACTATACAATGGTCTCAAACATGAGATATAAAGACTATAAAACTGTATTTGCAATATTTTAGAGCTAATATTATTTACCACACTCTACTTAACATTTAATTAAGTAATAGTTGGAATTAGAAGAAGTATTTGAGTACTTGTCTACGAAATAAATTAGCTGAAATCAGTACAAAAGTTTTTACTGTCAGAGTTAACAGTTAAAAATAATTTTCGAGAATGTATCGTGTCATACTGAAAATTAAAAAGAAATGAAAGAAAAAAAGGAAAACTAAATAATATATAAAGAAAAAGGAAAAGAAGGTACAAAATTATTTTTTAATTATTGGGAACTAGCTTTTCTCGGTCTATTTGTGACGCACATTGTACTTAAACTGCATTTTGATTTCAAAAATACATAGTCGAGATTTAGTTATATTCAGTTTGTAAGTAAGAAAATGTATTGTATATAAGAAAATATTAATATTCTCAAAACATTAGACTTCAATCTTTGACGACATAGGCCTGAAAATGATGAAATTGCTACGAGAATCTGAGGTGCATCAACACACACATCCAGGCTGCCCTTAGAGTACTACAGGTTGTCAGGTTTGATTCCGAGGTGGTACTTGACTGCCACAGGAACCTCGAAAAATTGGCTGAACATCACACTAATAAGTATGTGTTCAGATGCTTGCCAAGCCACTCTGGGATCAGAAGCAATGAACTAGCTGATGAGTAAGCAGGACGTGCCAGTGAACGACTATTCATAGGTCCAGAATCAACGTGTGGGAGTTCTTACGGCAGCATCAAAGCTTTTGTCAGATCTGAACTCGCTGCTAGGCATTGTTACTATTGGAATGCACTTGCCGGCATGAGACACTTAAAATTCTCGAGATTCACCCAACTGAAAAAGACGCAAGGTAGTCTTGTGAGCAGAGAAAGGCTAACGCTCAATTTTTTTCTTAACCGGTCACTACTCAAAACTCCAGTTCATCTTCTTGCTGACTGTCCAACAGCAGACATACTTTGCGTTCGATCGATTAGATGACCTCGTAGTAAGTCAATTAACTCTTCACCAGGTGACGGGCTTTCTTATCCGGCTGCATCCTGGTTGAGAGGACTAAAACAGCATAGGGGCACAACAGGTCTCTCTTTTGACCGAGTTTGCATTTCGAGGTTGTCCTGTCCGTGAAATCGGAAAAAAAATGTAAAATTTCAGCAGGTTGAAGTCCATCATTGACAAGAAACTGAATAATAATGTACTGCTTGAAAGCAGAACTGACAATGTGTTTGGCTACGTTTAATGAGAAATGACAGATTACTATAACAATAAGAATACTTGTTTATTTGTTTAAACTAACGTACATTAGTGAAGGGAGACGAGGTTTGATCCGTCTATAGGTTCAGCAAAGGATACGATAAGACAGCCAAATTATGTCCACAAATCGAGGTCGCTGATTAGAGGATTCCTCGAAAACGGCAACACATGAGCATTATGAACTGAAGAAAGGAAAAACCGGATGTGAAGACATCAGTATCGTGGACGTATTCTATTTTTTTTTTCTGCTATTAGGCCACTAAATGGCGTCCAGTTTAAGTTCACGGTATTGGAATGTCACAAGAACTTCAAATAATTAACGGAATATCTCAATTTGAGGCGAGATTTTCTCAAATCTAAGGTCACTCTCCCACAGTTTATTATTCTTGAAGTTTATTCAAATGAGAGAGAGAGAAGATGAGTCAGTCCTCATGAGTAGTACTGAATGTGTGTAGTTGTCCCAACTTGTCAGTTTTTAATTTTTAAAGCAGGGCGTATTTTTATGTTATCTACCTACCCATGAAAAAAGTACATAAGAAAACAAAATTTTTTTTTTTCTTCATAACTCCTTTCAACACTAATACACTTGTTCCATCTTTTTTCCAATTGCCACATACCCTCAGAAAAAAATTGCTTCGGTAACCCCGCAAAATATTGTTCAACAGCTTCTTTGAGTTGTTCATCAGACGTGCAAAACGCTTTCAGCCTGGGATGCTTTTCTAAATTTTTGAATAAGAAGTCTGACGCAGCTAGGTTTGTTTGTCTTATGAATCCGGCAATTGTAGTGCAGCAACAAGTTTTATTTTTTTTTGTAGATAAGAATGTGAGCTCTAAAGCAGTTTTTAAATTTTTAATTGTGTTTCCGTAGGCCTCTCCATTTACGGTAGACCATTCAAATATTCAATAAGCAAGAAGTTCTTTATCATCCCAGAAAACAGTTGCCATCAGTTTTTTTTCGCTAACATTGTTTCTTGGCCTTTTTGGTGGTGGAGAGCCGGAAATGAAGTCATTGCATGGATTATTGCTTAGTAGGAGGGTCCCAATAATGTAAAAGTCTCATCCCCGATGATAATTCGAGATAAAAATGTTTTGTCCCTCTCCAACTCGGCCAAATTTTCTTGAGAAACTTCTTTTCTGCACAGTTTTTCTTCAGGTGTAAGTCAATTCGGGTATCCACCAGTGCAGACACTGTCTTCATACCCAAATCGTCATGCCAAATTTTGAGAACACTTGCTTCGGATATACAGACTTCATTGGCAATGACAGAGAAATTTCACACGTCGATCTTTCAATAAACAAATTTTTGACTTTTCGCACAATGTCTTCAGTTCGAACTTCAACAGGTCGTCCGGACTTAAGGTCATTATTGATTGACTCTCGGCGCCATCGACAGAGACCAATATTTTACCTGAAAATAAGATGGTGCATCTTTCCTATACACAAAACCATTCTTTCATGAATTTCTTTTGGACCATTGCCTTCTTTTGTCGGGAATTTTATTACGCTGCGATGTTCAACCTTAGTTTCACTCATTTTATCGAGAACTAGAGAGTCTCAAATCTCCGTAAACAACACAAACTAAACACAACTCTCACATGTACTTCTAACAGCGACATTCAAATGAATAATTTGTTTGAGATTGTCACTCTTTTGTTTCATAGGTAGGTAGATAACATAAAAATATACGCCCTCGTACTATTGTGATTCACAATTTTTTATGCTTAGAATAACTATCTTAAGCATAGATTTTACTTAGCTTACCATAACATCTGTAACAAAATAATCAGGAACATTTTCAGGAACTATAGCTTCATATTCTTCCCTCGTAAAAACTGGTACCTCATCTTCTATATCCAAAACGTTCACGGTAACCGTAGCTGTTGCTATTCTAGGATCAGAAGCTCCATCCTTTGCAGTTACCACAAACTGATACATCTAAAGGAAAGAACAGACGATCAATTAAGTTTAATTTACCAAAATACGTTTGCACCATACTTTCTGAGTTTCATAATCCAATGCTTTCTTCGTTGTTACATCACCAGTTTCATTATCGATATTGAAAGGTAAATCTGTAGGTATCATATACGTTACTAACGCATTAACTCCTTCATCTGCATCAGTTGCGTGCACTTTTCCAACGTAAGTTTTATTCAGACCTTCTCTGACAGTGAAATTGTAAGGATCGCCGACAAATTCGGGATTTTTGTCATTAATATCTGTAACCTTGATGTTAACCGTAGCTGTACTTGCTAATTTTCCAGTATCTTCTGCTTTTATTATCTAAAGTAAAGAAACAATTAATTTTAAAATCGAAGAAAATATTTTGGTTTAATTAAATATTACCAATCGGTATTTGGTTAAATCTTCACGATCCAATTTTCTGATCACGGTGATAATACCGGATCTTGAGCCAATAGCAAATTGTCTTAAATCATTTCCTGAAACGATGAAATAAGTAACTGGATCATCTTCCGGGTCTATAGCCTGTGAAGGAAATTCTTAATTATGATATATGTATTATCAACTGATTTGTAAGTGGTAGTGAGGTAATTTTGATGACTCACCATTACCGTTGCAACTGTTGAATTTATCGTGGCACCTTCACTAACTTCAATATCATAAACAGACTGTTCAAAAACAGGACTTTGCGTATTTGGTCCTGGACTAATAGTAACTTCAACAATAGCTTGCGTATACAACCCACCGTTATCAGTAGCTTGCACTGTTAAACTGTATTGTTCTCCTGCATTTAATTTACCAACAGTTTCAATATCTCCGGTTCGGGGATTTATCACAAATTTGTTGTTTCCATTGTTAGAGACGTGGTAAATTGAATAAGTAATTTCGGCATTCTCTCCTATATCGTTATCCGTAGCTTGCACCTTCGTGATTTTTCGTTTCGTATCTCCTGCTGGTACCATTATTCATTTCCATTTAAATCATGCTCAAAACAACAATACGTGCTACGTTACATACATACATATGTAATGTAAGTACACGCAATGTTACGAATCATTTATCACGATTATAATATTAAAACAAAAATGCAAATTAACTTTCTAACAATGCAATCGAACCATATACTTTACACACACGTATACGTACAGATCTATAAATTTAGGCGTATTTTTACAAATTTCTTAATAAGCAATTTAATTTTATCACAAAAGAAAGAGCACGCACCTTCTGTATTCCCCGAAGTTATTTGACATCTTAAAGGAATGTTATCTCCGTGGGTTCTGCTATTCACTATCGTTAAAGTTTTGACCAGCGTTCCAATCGTGGAGTTTTCTGGCACTTGAACGCTATAGGAGTTGTCAGCGAATCGCAAACTCACTTGGCGGGACCGTGGTTACATGCTGTATGTAGATGTCGAGCGTAATGACTGAAGACAACTGAGGTTCGCCTAAATCATAGGCGCGTACGTCGATCTACACGGAAATCAATTAGCAAAACAGGTACGGCATTGTGATATTTTATCGAAATATACAGCAAATAAATGAAGTATCTGTACACGTTTATGTTTATATTTAATGTTTTTGATATTAAAAAATTATCGTTAAAATTGGTTTACGCCATGTATTTGCATACAAATTAATTATTAAAAATCCGGAATTTTTTATGGCTGATATGTTTAAAGTAAACAGAAGAAGAACAATTTGAGAGAGAGTTGATGACTGAAATTGAGAGATCAATATTGACGGTTTCAGAAGAAGCCAAATTTGATTTTATTGAAAGTAGATAGTGCGGTATGAAATTATTAATGTTATAAACTCTTAAATAAATAATTTAATTTTTCAGGAAAATTCTGCACCATGCCATAAAGTAAAACTGTGCGTAACGATACTCAAATTAAATTTTTGTACGTTTGTGATGGTTAACGCTAGGGAATGGGAATTCTATGATGAAGTTGGTCAGACCCCAACTTCATTAGGAATGTTTGACCTATTATAACAGACAATAAAAAACAATACCTTGAAAATCTTTATGCTTTGATTCTAAATACAATAATTTTAAACAGGAACAATGACAACAGGGAGAAGAAGTATCAGAAAAGTATCGAAATCGAAGAAAAGACATGAAAAGAAAAATTTTTGACGAAAGAGAGAAAGCATTAGTAAAACAAATGTATAAAGGGTGTTCCAATAAGAATTCTATTTCTGATCTAACAAAAAATATACTTTATTTAGTAAATCAGTAAGTACAGATGTGTGCAAAAAAAAAATGGGACAACTCTTACAAGCATAAATCCCAATCTGTTATCTGTGTAAACGGATCTGCAGTGACATACCTACAGCATATTCAGATTGTCATAATAGATTTCATAGGTTATACATGAATATGTCACAATAGATTATCAAAGGATTTCTGACATTTCTGACGCTTTCAATTTCAAGCAACCACTTTGATATTAATGCAATTAATCAAACGAACGTCTGCTTCACACAGTAATAGTTTAGTTGTCCCATATTTTATGCACACATCTGTATATATGCTATTACATGTGAAGGTCAATGTCTGCTAAATGTCACCCTCTCTCCTCCCCCTTCCACCAGCAATTGCAGCAAATATTTATTCTTGTAACAAATGTTTTTAATACGTTTTGGCTCGAGATCAGCTCTGTTGCAGTGATGTAGCGTTGGATTTTATTCCTTAGGTCAATAATTGTTTGACGATTGTTTTTGTCAATCTGACTCTTCAAATATTCATAGAGAAAAAAGTCTAAATGGGTCAAGATGCACTATTTGGAAGCCAATTCTCGTCTCTAAAAATTATTCGACCAGGAATGTGTTTCCATAATTACAAAGCCTCTATTGTTGTGACAGTCACCACTCCCTTTTTGGAACTAAACATTCTCTATAACATTTTTCAATTGGTCCCAAAAATCATCAATCGTGACTGTCTCACTAACGTTGATAATTCGGAATCAAAATACACACTAAACTGTTATTGTTAGGGGATGCATGCTATATGGTGGATATAAGCTTCGTTGGAGGAAGATTATTGTGATAAGAATTACAGTCACGTTATTTCATTACCAGCATTCAAACTATCTTCGCGTAGTGTGGTTCCATCGTCTTCAACTCAACATTAAGGCTAAGATCTTTATGACAAAATTCGATTATGGGTTGCAAGTGACACAATGGTAGAATAATCATGTCTAACGAAATGAGAACAATTTACAGCAAACATAATATTTTCTGAAGTTCTTCACTGGATCTCTTGGTACAGAAGTAGAACACTAAACACTCCAACCCGCTAAACACCAAAAACTTTTAACTAACTAGCGACGCGTTTCGACAGCAAAGCTGTCATTATCAAGACGATAATAAGTTACTGTTGTAATATTTCCTGCATTTTGATAATGTTTTTTATAACTAACAAACGTTGATCGAAGCCATTAGCGTATGATTTTGCAGATGCCAATGCTGGGACATGTCATTTGACATTTTTCATAGATTATATGACAAGATTAAAAAAAATAAAGTTGTTATTGGAACACCTGTTGAAACGATAGTAAAAGCAAGTACTAGATGACGAATCCATAGAAATGTATAATTAATCTCTCAATATAAATACTTTCAAACTGCTTCTGTATAATATTAGGAAATAAAAAGGATTAAATTACATTTAACTGTAGCTAATTACTTTTTGTACAAATCTACAAGCAAATAATAAGAAATATGTACGGCTGAAAGCAAAAAAAGCAGAAAAAAAATCGTGCTTTCTCAACCTAATTTTGACTAGAAATGTCATTAGTGTCAATATCATTCTACACAAAAAAACTATAACCGTCTTTGTCAACTTTCTTTTGCCTTCGACTGTTTATTTAATAAAATACTTTCCAGTAACGTATTTGGCACAAACCTGGTATTCTGTGTCCACCTCCTTTTTGAGATCATTAGTGACTTTCAGTGTTCCAGTATCAGGATCAATTTGGAAGTATTTTGTTGCCTTGCCTCTGCCAATGATTTCATACCGAACCTGCAGACAAACATAAATTCTAGTAAATATATTTGTAATGGCATAGTACAGATCCTCAATATAAGGAAATGTCTATATAATTCGTAGTGTTTAGAATTTTCCATAATTTGTTGACCACAGCTGTCCTCTGTTCTCAATTTTACAAATATGATAAACAAATATTTTATACAAATTATTATTTATATTGTTAGATCGAATGCTACGAAAAATATTCATTTATAGGTTTATTTAATAAGTAAAATATTGTGATTATATTAATAGAAATATTACTACTACTTAATTGTTACTAATAATAAACTAATGTGCAATTATGTCCTTTATTTACCTTATTTCCTGGCGCTGTACCGTCAGAATCTGTTGTTTCTAAATCATATACGGAAGTCCCAATTGGTGTGTCGTCTTTCAACATAATAGGAGGTGGAATCTTTGTAAATACTGGCGGTATGTCGTTGCGATCCTACGCATCATGCATAATTATTAACTAATAACTTCATTTCGTCTCTAAATACTTGATAAACGGTCATTGTACTCACTTCAACCTTTACGATGACCTTCGTAGTACTTCCTTTTGTATCGGACATATTTTCTAAAGTTCCAATAATCAAAGTATGTTCGCTATCTTTTTCATAATCTAAGCCCCTAGTTGTGTAGATAGCACCGCTATTTTCGTCTATTCGGAATAAATCGGTCGGACCTTGATGAATGACGTAGGTAATCTTCTTTACAGTATCAGGATCTATTGCCTTTAGAAGAAATACAATAACCGTATAGATTTATAAATAAAATATACAGTAACGGATAAATTAACGCTTTTTGTAGAAAATTGTCTTGTACATTTGAGCATCAGTATGATGAAATGTGTTTTATTGATTAGGTTGAAATATTAAAGCGTTTTCCAATGAACAATGTTGTTTTAACGTATATTTAGCAGTATATTTTCAGTTTCGTAGAGTAATTAGTAAATATACTATACAATGGTCTCAAACATGAGATATAAAGACTATAAAACTGTATTTGCAATATTTTAGAGCTAATATTATTTACCACACTCTACTTAACATTTAATTAAGTAATAGTTGGAATTAGAAGAAGTATTTGAGTACTTGTCTACGAAATAAATTAGCTGAAATCAGTACAAAAGTTTTTACTGTCAGAGTTAACAGTTAAAAATAATTTTCGAGAATGTATCGTGTCATACTGAAAATTAAAAAGAAATGAAAGAAAAAAGGAAAACTAAATAATATATAAAGAAAAAAGGAAAAGAAGGTACAAAATTATTTTTTAATTATTGGGAACTAGCTTTTCTCGGTCTATTTGTGACGCACATTGTACTTAAACTGCATTTTGATTTCAAAAATACATAGTCGAGATTTAGTTATATTCAGTTTGTAAGTAAGAAAATGTATTGTATATAAGAAAATATTAATATTCTCAAAACATTAGACTTCAATCTTTGACGACATAGGCCTGAAAATGATGAAATTGCTACGAGAATCTGAGGTGCATCAACACACACATCCAGGCTGCCCTTAGAGTACTACAGGTTGTCAGGTTTGATTCCGAGGTGGTACTTGACTGCCACAGGAACCTCGAAAAATTGGCTGAACATCACACTAATAAGTATGTGTTCAGATGCTTGCCAAGCCACTCTGGGATCAGAAGCAATGAACTAGCTGATGAGTAAGCAGGACGTGCCAGTGAACGACTATTCATAGGTCCAGAATCAACGTGTGGGAGTTCTTACGGCAGCATCAAAGCTTTTGTCAGATCTGAACTCGCTGCTAGGCATTGTTACTATTGGAATGCACTTGCCGGCATGAGACACTGTAAAATTCTCGAGATTCACCCAACTGAAAAAGACGCAAGGTAGTCTTGTGAGCAGAGACAGGCTAACGCTCGTAGGGATCTTAACCGGTCACTACTCAAAACTCCAGTTCATCTTCTTGCTGACTGTCCAACAGCAGACATACTTTGCGTTCGATCGATTAGATGACCTCGTAGTAAGTCAATTAACTCTTCACCAGGTGACGGGCTTTCTTATCCGGCTGCATCCTGGTTGAGAGGACTAAAACAGCATAGGGGCACAACAGGTCTCTCTTTTGACCGAGTTTGCATTTCGAGGTTGTCCTGTCCGTGAAATCGGAAAAAAAATGTAAAATTTCAGCAGGTTGAAGTCCATCATTGACAAGAAACTGAATAATAATGTACTGCTTGAAAGCAGAACTGACAATGTGTTTGGCTACGTTTAATGAGAAATGACAGATTACTATAACAATAAGAATACTTGTTTATTTGTTTAAACTAACGTACATTAGTGAAGGGAGACGAGGTTTGATCCGTCTATAGGTTCAGCAAAGGATACGATAAGACAGCCAAATTATGTCCACAAATCGAGGTCGCTGATTAGAGGATTCCTCGAAAACGGCAACACATGAGCATTATGAACTGAAGAAAGGAAAAACCGGATGTGAAGACATCAGTATCGTGGACGTATTCTATTTTTTGGCTGCTATTAGGCCACTACATGGCGTCCAGTTTAAGTTCACGGTATTGGAATGTCACAAGAACTTCAAATAATTAACGGAATATCTCAATTTGAGGCGAGATTTTCTCAAATCTAAGGTCACTCTCCCACAGTTTATTATTCTTGAAGTTTATTCAAATGAGAGAGAGAGAAGATGAGTCAGTCCTCATGAGTAGTACTGAATGTGTGTAGTTGTCCCAACTTGTCAGTTTTTAATTTTTGAAGCAGGGCGTATTTTTATGTTATCTACCTACCCATGAAAAAAGTACATAAGAAAACAAAATTTTTTTTTTTTCTTCATAACTCCTTTCAACACTAATACACTTGTTCCATCTTTTTTCCAATTGCCACATACCCTCAGAAAAAAATTGCTTCGGTAACCCCGCAAAATATTGTTCAACAGCTTCTTTGAGTTGTTCATCAGACGCAAAACGCTTTCCCCTGGGATGCTTTTCTAAATTTTTGAATAAGAAGTCTGACGCAGCTAGGTTTGTTTGTCTTATGAATCCGGCAATTGTAGTGCAGCAACAAGTTTTTTTTTGTAGATAAGAATGTGAGCTCTAAAGCAGTTTTTAAATTTTTAATTGTGTTTCCGTAGGCCTCTCCATTTACGGTAGACCCTCTTGGCATATATTCAATAAGCAAGACTCCTTTATCATCCCAGAAAACAGTTGCCATCAGTTTTTTTTCCAAAAATTGTGTCTTGGCCTTTTTTGGTGGTGGAGAGCCCTTATGAAGTCATTGCATGGATTATTGCTTAGTAGGAGGGTCCCAATAATGTAAAAGTCTCATCCCCGATGATAATTCGAGATAAAAATGTTTTGTCCCTCTCCAACTCGGCCAAATTTTCTTGAGAAACTTCTTTTCTGCACAGTTTTTGTTCAGGTGTAAGCAATTCGGGTATCCACCGTGCAGACACTGTCTTCATACCCAAATCGTCATGCCAAATTTTGAGAACACTTGCTTCGGATATACAGACTTCATTGGCAATGACAGAGATCTTTACACGCCGATCTTTCAGTACCAAATTTTTGACTTTTCGCACAATGTCTTCAGTTCGAACTTCAACAGGTCGTCCGGACTTAAGGTCATCATTGATTGACTCTCGGCGCCATCGACAGAGACCAATATTTTACCTGAAAATAAGATGGTGCATCTTTCCTATACACAGCAACCATTCTTTCATGAATTTCTTTTGGACCATTGCCTTCTTTTGTCGGGAATTTTATTACGCTGCGATGTTCAACCTTAGTTTCACTCATTTTATCGAGAACTAGAGAGTCTCAAATCTCCGTAAACAACACAAACTAAACACAACTTAGCACATGTACTTCTAACAGCGACAGCAATTTTTCAATAATTTGTTTGAGATTGTCACTCTTTTGTTTCATAGGTAGGTAGATAACATAAAAATATACGCCCTCGTACTATTGTGATTCACAATTTCGTGCTTAGAATAACTATCTTAAGCATAGATTTTACTTAGCTTACCATAACATCTGTAACAAAATAATCAGGAACATTTTCAGGAACTATAGCTTCATATTCTTCCCTCGTAAAAACTGGTACCTCATCTTCTATATCCAAAACGTTCACGGTAACCGTAGCTGTTGCTATTCTAGGATCAGAAGCTCCATCCTTTGCAGTTACCACAAACTGATACATCTAAAGGAAAGAACAGACGATCAATTAAGTTTAATTTACCAAAATACGTTTGCACCATACTTTCTGAGTTTCATAATCCAATGCTTTCTTCGTTGTTACATCACCAGTTTCATTATCGATATTGAAAGGTAAATCTGTAGGTATCATATACGTTACTAACGCATTAACTCCTTCATCTGCATCAGTTGCGTGCACTTTTCCAACGTAAGTTTTATTCAGACCTTCTCTGACAGTGAAATTGTAAGGATCGCCGACAAATTCGGGATTTTTGTCATTAATATCTGTAACCTTGATGTTAACCGTAGCTGTACTTGCTAATTTTCCAGTATCTTCTGCTTTTATTATCTAAAGTAAAGAAACAATTAATTTTAAAATCGAAGAAAATATTTTGGTTTAATTAAATATTACCAATCGGTATTTGGTTAAATCTTCACGATCCAATTTTCTGATCACGGTGATAATACCGGATCTTGAGCCAATAGCAAATTGTCTTAAATCATTTCCTGAAACGATGAAATAAGTAACTGGATCATCTTCCGGGTCTATAGCCTGTGAAGGAAATTCTTAATTATGATATATGTATTATCAACTGATTTGTAAGTGGTAGTGAGGTAATTTTGATGACTCACCATTACCGTTGCAACTGTTGAATTTATCGTGGCACCTTCACTAACTTCAATATCATAAACAGACTGTTCAAAAACAGGACTTTGCGTATTTGGTCCTGGACTAATAGTAACTTCAACAATAGCTTGCGTATACAACCCACCGTTATCAGTAGCTTGCACTGTTAAACTGTATTGTTCTCCTGCATTTAATTTACCAACAGTTTCAATATCTCCGGTTCGGGGATTTATCACAAATTTGTTGTTTCCATTGTTAGAGACGTGGTAAATTGAATAAGTAATTTCGGCATTCTCTCCTATATCGTTATCCGTAGCTTGCACCTTCGTGATTTTTCGTTTCGTATCTCCTGCTGGTACCATTATTGGTGGTATGATTGGTAGAACTGGAGGATTGTCGTTAACGTCTTTTAGATTTACTGTCAATGAAATTGGGGCACTTGCAGCTGTACCGATCTTCTCTCTTGCTACAATTTGAAAACGAAATTTTCCAGGGTTTGGTGGATCTCTGTCTAAATTGTTTTCGTTTACTATGAGGTGACCAACTTTATCTATTGCGAAGAATGGCGTTGTAAGTTCGAAAGTATATGCTGGTTTGGGATCGTCGGGACCCTGTAACAAGAATAGCTAGTAATTAATACGAATGGTTTATATGAATATGGTTATTTAATATATAGTAAAGCTAAATTCTTAGTCTTATAAATTTGTTGTAAATGTTTAATATTATTTGTTTTTTCTTAAAAATTATACGTACATTATTTGGGATAATTAACATAAAATTAAAACAAAGTAAAACAAGAAACTATACATAGTGTACAGTTTATCGTTGCAACTCCTTGTATTCAACTTGAGTAAAGTTGGTTGCAGCCTTTCACTGTTCTCTTCTAGACAATGTTTAAAATTCTCCATATAAAAATTTATCAAATCTTTAAACGGTTTTCAGAATTATTGTTACTAGTGTACGTAAGATATATCTGTGGCTATAATTTTTGCTAACAATCACAATAGAAATAAATAAAAAAGTTATTGCAAACATTAAAATCTAAAAGGATGTGCAAAATTAAATTAAAGCTGTAGTAGTTTTCCTTAAAGTAGACAGAAGTATCTTAAAAACACTAGAATATTAATGAAGCCGTTTTATATCGATAATCAACTGTTATTACTTCCTCTTGATAAATTCAAAATAAATGCCCAGGGTAAGAATAATTAGGAACATTAATATACAACATTTTATGTATCTCGTATCTTCTACTATTCTACTGCATAAAAAATACATAAATTAAGTAATATCCGACAAACAAATTATTGACGCATGCTATTTACACTACTTATAAATGTGTAATTATATAATAATAGTTTTTACGTACAAAATCTTTGTCTTCCACAGTTACGATTAGCGGATTTCCTCCGGAGTCCAAGACATTTGTACCAACTTGAGAATTTTCATTGACAAAACCTTCTGTGGAGGACACAACAATTTCCGGCGGATTTGCATCTACCGGTTTCACGGTTATGGCCAATTTTGCTGTTGTAGATCTTTTAGCTTCCGATATTTCTTGCGCCTTTAATATAATTATAACATGTTATAACGATAAAAAATTATAAAAAAATCCGTCTAGAAATATTATTTCACCTTGATGATAATATTGAAGAGCTTTGTTGTTGATGTATCCACGGCTTTTACTTGATGTACAGCACCCGTATCCGGATCTATTCGAAAATATTCCTTATACGAATCCGGGACACCGCTGACAAAGGTGTAATGTATTGGTGAATTGATCGTATCCATATCAACAGCTTGAATTTTCTCTGGGGATATGTTGAGTACACCGTGTAACACACCGCTGGATACCTGAAAATAATCACCGATACATTAAAACTTTTTGTTAAAGTATATAGTTATAGTATAGCTAACAAGAAATTAATGAGAAATTCATGGTAGGAAGTTTAAAGATTAGTATTTTTTTTGTTCTATGTAGTATCCATTCATTTACAACGAGGATTTAATAAAAAAAAATCATGACTGGACATTAAATATATATACAAAGATATATTGTGCAGTTTTTTTCATATTTATTCTAAGGAGAAAATCATAAAAAATTTACCATGAACAGGTGTTTGGTGCCTTTCTAATATAATTCAGTGCCAAGCAGAAGACTCACGAGAACGGTTCTTAAGAATAATACAAAAATTTACCTATATGTTTATAGAAATGTAATTTAATGTTACTTGTTTTAAAGGAACCTCTGTGCTATTTCGTTCAAATGGAAATGCTCTTATAAAAAAGCGGACAAATAAGAATTCCATAAAGAAATTCCATGATGAAACTGAGATACATGTTACCGTATACTTTGAAATTCATCCACAGAAATTGACAAAAATGCTTTTGCTTTAAATGAGGGATACGTTTTGTAATCGACTCAAAGGAATTTTGGAAAGAAATGGTATAGGCTATGTAAGCTGGTTTCATTGAGTGCAAAAAATTCATTTGTTGCAAAGAAACATCTCTAAGTAATTAGCGAAAATGAGTAGAATTGAGTTAGAAATGTAATAAAATTCTTGAATAAAGAAGGAAATGTATCGAAAAATATTAGTTAAATAACACCAGCCGCCATGTAGTATTATAGTCACATTTTGGCCTAAGCAGTTTCGATGTTCTAGGAGGAAATCCGAGATGCCGCAAACTTATACAAGTAAGAGCTGTCAAAGGGAAAAAAATGTCAATGATTGAAATGGAGATATTTTATTTATGTTTCGTGGGGTAGAGACCAAATTATTAAACAATTACATGATGATTTAAGAATGAACAAATTCATCCGGACAACTGATGGCGACAGTGTTTTTGCATATAGTTTATTCTCTCCATATATACAGTGTTTGAAAAAATAATAGCAACTTATTCCAAATTGTTAACTCAACAATATTGACACTAGTTAAATACATTTCTTGGAATTGTGCATACGGCACCAATAGCGTTTAACGATTGTTTTCTTGCAAATGAAAAATGATTCTATAGGTTACTGAGTTATAAAAACGAACACAATGGGTAGAGCTAGACATATTGTACGGAAGCATAGAAAAATGTTATACCAAATTTAAGAAACCAAGGACAGTCGATGGGCTAGATAGCAAAAATGATGACGTGCTCAAAAAATAAGATGTACACTGCCCTTCACAGTATCAACAAACCCTAAATACAAGAGAGAAAACGTAAAATGATCATTGAGATCAACAGCGTTTAATACGTTATTGCAAAGCCAGCCCTTTTCTGTCTTCAAACGAACTAAAAACCGATCTAAATTTGGATGTATCAAGCCAAACTATTAGGTATAGATTGACAGAAGCTTCAGCTAGAACTCCTAGAAAAGTGCCCAAAACACCTTTTCCGTCTAAATTGGAAAAACGTTCTGTGGTCGGATGAAACTAAAATTAATATGTTTAGTTCTGATGGTAAGCAATATGTAAGACGACCTCCGAATAAAGTATTTGATCCATAGTACATAAAAAAAATCGGTAAAGCCCAACGGAAGCTCGATCATGATTTGGGGTTGTTCTTCCGAGGAAGGCGTAGGTCCAATATTTCGGATAAAGAACACGATGTGTGCGGTTGACTCTTCTATGGAGAGGAGGAAATGCCGAGAATTCATGCAAGACAACGACCCTAAACATGCATCGAAGCCGGTGAAGGAGTGGTTCAAGAAGGGAAAAGTCCACGTTATGCAGTGGTTATCGCAATCGCCCGACTTAAACCCAATAGAGTAACTGTGGGCAGAACTAAAGAAGCGAATCGGGCCGGACAGATACAAAAATCCTGGTATTCTATTCCGAAAAGTGTTTGTGCCAAGTTGGTAAATTCAATGCCCCGAAGATGCGAAGAAGTATTTAGACAAACTAGCGGTGCAACAAGATATTGAAATTATGTAATTTTTGTAAGAAATTTTGTGTGTTAGACGTTATAATTTCGAAGCCTGAAGAAGTATGATATAGTGATATTTAGAAAACTTAAGTTGATCAAACAATGTAACAATTATATTAAAAATTTGATGAAAAGGCGCGTTTCTATTATTTCTGCCAACACTGTATACTATAACTGTACATTGGAAACCTAAATAAATGAAGATATCTATATAAAATACAGTAAATACAACACAAAGAAATATATGCACGATACAAATATATTAGTGCAAGAGTTGAGCACGCTATGACCCCTCAATATGTCCTCAAACTCCCTGACCGAGTGTATGCACCAGGCTTCCTTCGAAAGGTTGTTAGAGTTAAAAATTAATACCTACATTTAGTGATTCTCTTGGGATGGGGATATTTTCTTTAAAGATGCCAAAGATCTGTCAAATTATATATAGATATTTTTATTTCACACACGAAATTGTGAAGACATGAAGAAGTATCGAAAAAACTTTCCATTTCCAAAAGTTAGAAAAGTTGAAGGAATATAAAATCCTTATTTCACAAAGGCAACTAGGAGTTTGGATTTAGTCTTGTCTAAAATTTTCTTTAGAGAGTGTCGAAAAAAGGAGGTCTACTCTTATGATTTGTCGACAATTAGGAGAGTTATTTCTAGACAAACTCCTAAACAGTTATTTATATGTTTTAGTAAATCAAATAATTATCGATTTAATCAGATTTAAAAAAAATTTAAAGGATTAAATTAAGAAATTAAAAGAAAATACATACCGATGTCGAATATTCGGGATTAATACAAGCACCATCCAGTAACATGCATCCTTTATAGATGAACGACGGATTTTGGTCATCATCATCTTTGATGTTAATGGTGAGGGTTGTTGTTGCTGACAATCGTTCAGACTCGTTTTTAGCTTTATCCTGGAAATATGAAGAAAGACATTATTTAACACATTGAAACAATTAACCAACATTTATGCATATTACTTTCCAGCACTGCTAACTGTTATTAGTCTTAACGATACAGAAAATTATGTAGGTATTCCATGTAACAGATTAAGTGATCGCAATAAACCTAAGTATTACATAGAGATATCTATACTATACTAGGCGTTACTAAGTATTACAAAACGCAAAAACATAAATTTCACGCTATTTTAAGTACAGAAAGTAGTTTACGCTAATAACAAGATAAGTATACTTACCGAATGAATGGGGAAATCTCTGTTAGTGGATTGTATACATAGGTACTGCGTTCCGAATTACGGTTACACGGTGAATTTTTTATTCCTAAATATCGCTCCAATGCGACTGGACATTTACGAAACGTTTTATTAAATTTTCATGAGAATGTAGACGCTATTAAGATAAATGTGTATCTCATTGAAATCACTTAATTATGGGGTTAAATTTGACGCTAAAATGTAGTTTGTAGTACTCGGCCATCATCAATATGATCAATAATACTTTCATAAAACGTGGAAAGCGCAATATCATCACTTTTATTCCTAGTGAAAGCTGAACAGTAAAAATAATAGAAAATTTAGCAAGGAATTTATGTAATTTCTCCAAAAAGGAATATTAGACTATTGTAGAATAAAATGGATGAAATAGTAATAGATTGATAATTAAAACCAATGCATTTTGTCCCCTTTTTAAAAACAGTTTCAGTTTTATTAACTTTCAATACTGCTGGAAAATTAACATCAGGAAATAATTAATTAACATAATGCGTTAAAGGCGATGCTAAGGATAACACTTAATAATACAGACTCTGTAATAGGTTCGAAGAAAAATGAACATTAGAAACATCAGTGATACCATTCGAAGAAATAGACCTTCTTTTAAAGAGATTCAAATTGGTATTATTATTAATTTGTAGCCCACGTTGCTTATTTTGTGGTGCGAACTGACTGGAAAATTCACCAACTTTCCAAGTGTCACGTATTGGGTTATATGGATATATACGAACCACTTCTCATGTCAGTTGGCCTAACGTTAGATTTTTCAAAAATTCAATGTAAAGTACAAATATATAAATAATGCGCTCATAGCTAGAAAAAACAAACGTGATAACAAAGAAAACTATTCAACTAAACTAATTAACTAAAACAAACAAAACATGACACAAAATGTGACTAAAACAACATTACACATTACTACGGTGAACATCATCTTTTCTTGTTACAACATCTGAAAGTGTTTGTGACATTGTGTGGACTAAGCTTTGGCAAAACTCCGGCGTAAAAAAATTCCAAATTTCTTGAAGTTTTTGTTTTAATTCGAATTGATATTGCACGATGATTTTGGAGCGCCTTTTTCATCTCACACCACAAAGTTTCAATTGGAGACAAATCACAACGATAGCCCGTAGTCTTTCATCCATTTCAAAGCTTTTTTAGACATATGACACCCTCCGCCGTCTTGTTAGAAGATAAAATGTTGCCCTGATGTCAAGTGAGTTTCCGTAATCGGTAAAAGAGATTCTTCTAAAATCTCCCTCAATAAAGTGAAGTTTTCCTACACCTTCAGATGACATACTACTCCAGACCATGACTGATGCAAGAAATTTTACTTTTCTTTTAATACAGTCGGGATGAAATTCTTAGTGTTTTCTGTGGATAACATGACTTCTACTGTCTTCAACACAAACTTCGAATCTGAACTCATCACTCATCCACTCTAATGACATCCCATTGGTGGAGAGTCCAATTCTTATGTTGTTTTGCCCATATTATTCTATTTTTCTGTTGCTGTAATATCAAAATTGGCTTCTCCTTTCTTTGACAAATTTTAGTAAAGTTTGTTCACACATTTTTATTTATTTAACTTATTTTCTAAGTTCCATATCCCTGTTTATAGACCTCTCTGTGAGACGTGGTCATGGAAATTCGGCTTCCAACAGCTTCACTCCACATAACACTCAACTCAAGATAACTTGTACGGCTGTTTTTTTTACAATAATTCTTCTGAATGCTCGTCTATCACCTTCAATTATCTTATTTTTTCTTATATTTCTAGCCTTTGGAGCTATTGAATTTGTAATCTTATATCTTGCTCATTTAAGATGATAGGATCAAAATAAGAGCAACCTGATGAGTGAGAAAAAAAAGGAAAAGTTTGAAAAACTGTGTATCGATAAAAGCATGTAGTGTCTATTATTTTTTCGCGGGCTTCGAAAAACATGGATATCACACGGTGGGCCAACTGACATAAGAAGAGGCTCGTACATGCTATTGCAAAAAAATTAGATTTGTAAACGCAAAATATTTCATAAAATTTTAATACAGTATTAATAATATCATCACAGCAGGTATTAATATTGAAAGCTATGCAATTCTTCGTACAAAAAAAAATCGTGCGCATAAGATTCTATATGATAGGGTAGTAAAAGAATATCTTTTCTTCCAACGTTTTTCTTAATTATTCTATCCTTATTCTTGCTCTTTGATTATCATTTAGCAGGAAGCTAGTATTTTATAGTGATTAGTATAATTGTAAATTCCAACGCATACGTAACAAGTAGTAAGTATATTTAAAAAATAAAATTGTGAAGGTTACAGATTAAGGAATGCTTAAGAAATGCTGTAACATCCGACATTACAAAACATGCTATAATCACAAAATGTCAAAAACATTAAATACGCAAATTATTGATTCATAGTTTTATAACGGCTCTAACAAATTTTTAAAATACCAGTACGCTGAATCATTTTTTTACATTATTCGTGACATGTCCTACAAAAGCTTCATGAGTTACAGTAGGTCATCGCCTATTTTTACTAATTGCAGACACACTAAAACCACAGTAAAAAATTGAAGGTTCTTTTATTTGGTAATTTAACATTAAAGAAGCATGAAATTGTTTAACAGTAAAGAATAGAGTATTGTGCTTCTCGTGTTTTAAGATATAGTAATTTTTCTGGCATAGTACGAAATCCGTTTCCGTGTCGTAGTAACTTGGTGTCTATTATAGAAAGTAAAACTTACCGTTGCCACTATCGTAACATAGTATCTCTGTGTCTTTTCGTAGTCCAACGTTCTGTTTACGGTAACTTGACCCTGATGTGGTAGATTGATCGCAAAGAAACCGTATCCGTCGGCGGTATTTAGCCTGCCGCTGTTAGCGTAGTCTGGGTCAAAGTGACTTCCCGGAACGATTGAATATTCAATCAAGCCATTAGCACCAGAATCCTTGTCAGTAGCTAGCACGTTTTGGAATACTGTCGTACCGACTGGCGTCAGCTATAAACAAAATTCAAACGTGTGAAATAAAATAACAATGAAAGTAATATAATAAAAGCTATTTATTTTTTATTTCCAGTAATGGGAGCGCAAAACAAGCCTAGACTAACCACTCCTTTCTCGCCCTACTTTTAAAATTAAAACCTATACTGTACCGCTATGGGACTTCCTATACGTATATACTTAATGTATGCATGTAACAATTAATTAAGTAGTCTTAAGTATCTGCACATTGTTCTCTTATCTTATAAGTGAACTAATTACAGACAATTTTCAAAAACAAAACTAAGCTTTAATAGTTTTTTTTAATACAAATTTCCTGTCCTATTAGAAACGTTTTAAATCGAATTAATATTCGGTGGCTATATATTCCTCTATCAGACATTTATAGTAAAAGAATTGATTTCAGAATCTTATTTTATTGACTAATTCTGTTATTTTTTATTTATTAACAGCAACAATTTACTGATGCAGACTGTTCCGCCAAAAGAAGAGCTTCGATTTGCTACTTTATATGAGAAAAATAAATAATAAATAGTTACTCCTTTGGTGTGATATCTAATAGTGGACAGTCTAGTACTTCGTGAACCTATGATGAACCTACATGGTGGCTGGTTATGCTCATGACAGGAATTATAGGAACCAGACGTGGCGCGAAAGAGAAGAGCTGAGAGCAAATCCTTTTCAAACCTTACTACTATTTTATTCAAACACGGCAGACAGAGTTAACAATCCGTACCTGTTTAGAGCAAAAGTAGCACTGATCTAGAGTGCGAAATATTTGAGTATTTGCCGATTGCATCTGATAAATATATGTAGTCGGAACCATCAGAACAGGTTGGTAAAATTGTGGACCTTGACCGAGTATGACTGATGGGATATAAGAGATAATGTTTGTAACCATTATTACTGTATGCCTTTTGCGTGGTGGCTCTGTATAAACACAAAGTACCCAGAAATTACAAAGCAGAGTAGAAAGCCAGGCATGCGTGGATATAATGGAAATAAGATATTAAAATCGGGACTTTTAGATATTAGTCTAAGTAAAGAGAGAACGGAGTAGTAAAGATTATGGGGTAAAGATGGAGGATCTAGTAGTATACAGACAAATCTACATTTAAAAAAAACTGGTTATAGAGTATAAGTGGCGGGTTCAGAGAATCGTTTGGGCTGGAACAGCACATTGACAGAAGAATTTTCTCTTGGTAGTGAACCAATTCTCGCTCCGTTGGGATTTCACAAGCTCACTTCAAGACTCGTTCTTGAGTGTCTCAGGGCTTTGTAACCTAAGAAATAATGAAAGCTGCAGAACATATTTTAGCAGTAGTGGACTATGTCCACCAAAACAAGAATAAACTTCCTCAAAATGGAACTCACCACCTATATTCAACACGTGGACGAAACGATATGCGAGTACCGTATCACAGGCTAAACTGCTCCCAGAAATCAATCGACTATTGGGGCTCCAAATTATATAACAAGTTACCAGATGAACTGAAAAACTTACCTGCCGATACTTTCAAGAAAAAGGTCAAAAAAATATTAGTCGAAGGGGAGTACTACACAATTGAAGAATTTCTAGTCGGCCGCCAATGAATCATCCGATATTTATTTATATTAGTATTTCATTTTTTGTTGTTGTTGTTTGTCATGTCATGTTTTATTTCACATTTTACATGTATGTACATATATTTGACTATTGCATTTTGAAGCATGTTAAACAGTACCTACCTGACAATTTTCTGTAATGGTGTTATTACAAAAATATACATTATTATTATGACGAAGTTCTTCACTGGATCTCTTGGTGCAGAAGTAGAACACTAAACACTTTAACCTACTGAACACCAAACAAGTTTTAACTTGTTATTTAGTTTTATTATCGCCTTGATAATGACAGCATTGCTGTTGAAACGCGTCGATGTTTTAGTTAAAACTTGTTTGGTGTTCAGTGGGTTAAAGTGTTTAGTGTTCTATTACTATTATTATTATTATTAAGAGCTGTGTAAATCATAGTCTAACAGGTCTGGCCCTGTAGGCGAATGTATTAAATATGCCTTTGATAGCGTCGGAACCAGCCTGGAAGTACTCTAAGATAACTCGAGAGGTTATCAATCAGGAGATAAGCACATTGTTAAGGAAAAGCATTGTGACTACTACCAGACAGTACACTACTAAGATTTCTCCGAGTCTTTGCACCATTTGACAATATTTTCCGTTATATGTTTGGAATACATGATATTAACGAATTAACACTTTACAGGCAATATAGCCACGCAGATAAATTGTTTATAAATGGTGTTCAGGGTAACATACGGATGCTATGTTATCCTGACGATTTTTTAAATTAAATTGTGAAGCAAACTGTTATAGCACTTAGGGTCATATTTATAGTCCGTGCTTGAGGTTGTGTCGATGCTTGAGCACGCGATTTTGACAGATTCGTAATGGCATTTACGTCAAAATCGCGTGCTCAAGCATCGACACAACCTCAAGCACGGACTATAAATATGACCCTTAAACCATTGCAAATCTATTGATGTCTGCTATATACAGGGTGTAGATAAAGTCTGGAACAAAATTAATATTTCTGTTATCTTCGGTTTGATGGCAAAACCCTGAAACATGTCGATTTTGTTTTTATCCCGTGCATTTTATAACATCGTGAATTTGATTCTGTCTTCATCTGGCTGCGCGCGGGCGTGACGTCATCAGTTTTTTCAAATGGTAACCCGCCACATTTATTACCCCTTGTCGTTAGGTCCAGACATTATCTACACCCTGTATATATAAGTTACAACATGAGACCAAGAATACCTGGTTTAAAATAACACCGCTTTTAGAAAGCGTAAGAGAAGCATTTTAGTTTGTAATATTTTTGTAAAGTTATAGTTTATCTCTTAACAATGTGAAATTACTTTGGAAGAACTTCAGAGACCGCCTAGTAAATTGATACCCAGGGTGCTGCTATTGCTTTATGTAAAATGATATTAGTGCCAAAAGATGCGCCAATATTTTGATGATAACTGATTTTCTAGACTGCAGTTATTTACTTATCTAAAAAAAGTGGAATACTTCTCAGAAACAATTGGAAATGATGTGGTTGAATGTCAGTTACAAGCAGATAAGACTTATTAAAGAGAGGTAGAAGCTTATTTGCTTATAAAGCACATAATAACAAAGGTATCAAACTAGTAAAGCGCAGCTTGTATCTAAAATGAAACAGTATTCAAAAGAATAAAAAAGAAAGACGAATATAACTTGTCTATTATAAAGCATGTAATAAACAAGCCAATGCATAAACATATGGTATTTTCAAATTTTTTTTTAAGGAATTGCCAAATACAGAGTTAAATGTAGTATCCTGTTACACTGTCTCATTTTTAGAATCTATTTCAAAACCGAAATCGATTTTATAGAAAGTATAATTGTAACCGCATTGAAGATATTTAATGTTTTATTGTTGTAATTTCAGCCACAACATTTATTTCAAAATATCTCGTTACTATTTATGTAATCAGAAAACAATACAAAAATAAATTCATAATATCGTCAACTTATTGATGTAAAAACAGTACTACATAAATAAACAAGAAAAATTAAATAGAATTTGTGAACAACGTAAAACAACAATATATCATCAAGTAGAAGTATTAACATAATGGCTTTGATGCTGTAACTAATTAAGGGATCATAAAATTTTAATGTTAGTTGAATAGAATAGTTCTTAAAGATATGGGGCTACGTTGAATAGTAAATCATTAAATAGTTAAAAGAGATTAAAGTAGTCTATTCTACAGATACAGTTAGTTAACTGTTCACTCTACAATGTCATATTTAAACAATGCGTGATATTATATTATGTAATTATAATTATACAAGTAACTGTCCACATTTATGACAACTAGCTACTAAATAATACCTCATTAATTTACAGATATTACAGATATCTTTATATACGGCACTAAATTGTTATTATTGTATTCTTTTGCTGTTATTCTTAATGCTAACTGTTCTACATTTTTTCGTTAATTATGCATTAGGAGACGTAGACTACAATAAATACAGTTTATTGTTAAACGTACATTTATTCTTGTTATGAGTCGGTTTATGAATACTATTTGCATTTATTTCTATTAATAATGAGTAACTCATTACTGTGTCTGGAATACAAACTTTACATATGTTAACATAACTATAAGGGAATCTGCTACAGTAAGGTAGCATACGCTGCAGCTTGCACGAGATAAATATGTAAGTATTAATTATTATAGCCGAGGTAATTAATTATGAAATACTTCACAGATCCAGCCATGGATTTATGGATTAATTTAACACAATCAACGTTCTTCGTATTCTTGCATTACGACCTACGATGACCAAATTACTAAATACTGTTTTGTATGAATTAGAAGAAAATTGCTTCTCTGTACCTTTCTAATATAAAATGTAACGTATTCTCCATAATATGAAATATGTTGATAACTATGCTGTATTTGTAGTTGTTTGTGTTAACTCAAGGTACGACCTAGTTTATAGTTATACATAAAATTCCTAAGATATAGGAAGAAAGTGAACGACCATTTACTGCGCATTTTTTGTCTGTATGACTAAAACGTAACGCATACAAGTTATCAGTTATCGCCTTATTTTTTAATTTTCATGGCGAAGCCTACTCAACTTAGTCATGTTGTTGTTGTAAAAACAATTTACAAACAAATATAGTATAAACTTTCAACGGCAGAAGAAAATTTGAAACTTGAATCGTGAAATAGTTATATTGATCCAAATTGTCATTATAAATAGCTAAAAGTGCTGCTTACCTCAGATATAGTAGTTACATATGGCGCATTGACAAATTCTGGTGCATTATCGTTAATATCAGTCAGTCTTACTATCACAGGATAAGTTTTCTTTTTGTGCGTAGACTTCACGGTACAAGCTAGCTGGAATAGGATGTGGGATAAGTTATCTTCATCTTTATCAATCGGCGAGAGTAGTTGTAATTTTTTGCCGTTCAAGAAGAAAATAGGCGGGCCTTTAGGGAATATCAAATCCAAAAATATTTCTACATTTGGTTCTCCTACTATCGGTAACTCTAACGGCCTTGTTTCTTGACTTATTGCTGAAAATAAAAATGTATTTATTATAATACCTACACACATGAGATTCTTTTAAATTCTCGTTATCATAAAAACTTGTATAATAATAGACAGTAATAAATAACAGTACAATAACATCTTTAACACCTTCTAAGGAAGTTCAGGAGCTTCAGCTCAGCCAGGTCTCAAGCTCCAATTAATCACCTCCACAATAGTATTAAATTAACTGGATTGCCATACTGAAAAGCTTTTAAAACAATTCCAAAGCTTGTCAAACAACAGTGGTCATTGTAAATCTGACCATCTAATTTGCTAAAATTTTTGAAGCAAATATATTAAAGTTAGCAGTTGTATAACGTGTATACGTTTGGACGCACTTAACATGCCCAACCATATTCAGAAACCTATGTTAGCACTGTATATGTATGTTTAATAAAAACCAGGAAACAGGTTATTTTTATGTTACCTTCATATTTCCTCGTTTAAATAAAAGAAAGATAGATAAATAAGCTTCCTTAGATAAAAATGTTTCAAATATTAAAGATCCTATATTTTCCTTCAGATTTCATTCAAATCGGATATATAATAATGCTGTTGGATAGAAAATCGTCCAGTGTATACAGGAACCGCCAACGATGCAGTGATGAAGGATTACCAGCTTATAGTTGAACATTATTAAAATATTAGTGTGGGTGCTATTTCAGACCATTAAGAGCACATTCTAAAAATATTTTGCTGTATACCTATTTATTGCTTAAAAGTTTCGCCTTAGAATATTGATTATTTTAATATCGCGATACTGTTGTACTGATCTGTGTTGTGTAGTGCCCTGCGGTGTGCTACTTCCGACTTTGCCCACTAGAGGGCATGTAGTTGGAATTAGTACATTGCCGCAGGTATTACACGATTAAGTTTGAAGAGCCAGTTGTGATGTAATTACGCACCTCGCTGGCAGTCCTCCGAGAACTTACAGCGGCAGACGTCCAGGACCTGAACGAGTTCTTGAAGAAACTCAACCGAGGATTTTTCGACAAGGCACTCGCGAGCAGCAACCCAGCGATGAGTAGCGCTATCGCGTAAATATCAGTGGGGCCCACCAAGCACCGCACCACAACGGAGATACTCCGACAAATGTGACGCGGTGATGATTTATTCATAAAATAATACCTCTGTTTCGTTTGTTTCAGATACCAACAGCGAGGGAGATCCATCCAGAAGACTCCAAGAAGCCACAACAACCGAGGAACCCAAGAACCACCAGAAAGATATCCATGAAGGAAGTGGAACTGGAAGAAGAGGACCTTTCAAGAAGAGGCAGACAACCGACGCAGTGATGTAATTAGGTCTTGCATTTGTAGGATCGCTGACGAGAACGAATAGACCGAAACCACGTGATCTTGTTCTAATGCTTGATCTATTTTCATTGAACTCGTTTGTATGATGATTTCCCCCAATATATTATGAGCGCCTACGCAGAATTTTTTTTGTTTCAAGCAATATTTTTCTCTAAGGCAAAATACACGACTTTGTTGTGGCATTTCTGTAAGGAAAACTTTATAGAAGGAAAGCATTTTTAGAATGGGCTCCTAGGCCTTCTAAATAGTGCCTACCACTAACATTTCTAATAATGTTCAATCAAACTCGTAATCTTCCATTTATTATTCTTTGAAAGCACGATAAGAGGGTTGCTTTTTTGCACAGCTAATACACTTTATGGCAAAGTTCCAACTAAATCCGCGCTGAGGCCACCCAAGCATTCTTATCCTGCCATACACTTTTAGAAGATCTATCCGTTCACGTTAAATTAATTTAAAATTTGCTTTCAATTAAGAAACATTTTGGCAAATATTTTAATTAAATATGGCGAAGGCTATAATTTTCATTATTGCTTCTCTATGTATAGGTATGTATGAGTGGTTATACTATAAGCTGTAGTTCATGTAATTGTCTAATTGTGTTAATAACAAAAGTTTTTGCAGGAAACGGAATTATTTGAAAGGCCATTGGCTTAAATTACGTCAATCGAATATTAGTTTAGGGACCTATCCCTCCCAAAACATTAATGAATCTTGCAGTTAATGCAACTGGACGAATACTGTAAATATTTTCGCCTATCGACAATCGTAAAATATACCGCGTTGGAATGATTGATTTTGAGACACGATTCCAAACACACGACTTACAAATACTTGGGGCCGTATAGACTAACAGTTGCTCCCTAAATGCCTGCTGAATACGCACTCAGGACGAGGTGTAGTGAAGGATATGCGCCCTGTTTGTCAGTTGAAGTTATGTCCCTTCCCCCTCCCCCTCCAAGAAATTAGATAGACATCAAACCTTTTTTCCTAGTATGGGTGGTCTTCTTTTTATGCTGTCACAAATTTGGACCTCATTTACATATTTCTTTACATAATGTGTTCATAATGATTTACCCAGGAAAAATAGCTAATATTGTTGAAAGTGTATTCGGCAAAAACGTATTAAATATGAAGTAAAAACTTACATGATCCATTGCTTTCTTTTATATCCAGGACGATAGTGGTTTGTCCATCAGCTTCACATAGACCTGCAATAAAACAGAGAGCCCAATTACTTAAGTGAAGATGTAACCTATACAGTGGTGTTAATTAATTTATCATATATGGAAACGACAGCTTTCTAAACGAATCGATATTGTAATTTTATTAAGTAGATGTTCATACTTATCCAGTCAATTGACATTCCGTTTTTAGATAATTGATGTTAAATAATATATACACTTCATCTCTTTAATAACGACATTTGCGTGTAGAATTTCTGTGTACCTTCTACTTTATAAATCGTGCTTACTATTCAGGCCAAAATATCGGTCGAGTTTAAATTATATCCCGTTCTGATACAGTTATTAACATACTAACAGGAAATGTAAGTATTAATGTTTTTGTTGTGTGTTTAAAATACTGCTATATACATAGTTTTGTTTATCTGTTAATACAGGGTATAAGTGCTTATCTTGTTTAGTTCCACCTTCAGAACGTTTTTAATAGTTTTTGACTTTATAATTTCTTGAAAATCTGCAAACGTAGTCTCAAAATGTATTAATGAACATTTATATAATAGCACACACCCTTCGGAGTAAAATATATTATTTCTATTGTATAAACTGATTTGTATTTGTATATAATTGAAGGTATATGTTTTATATAGCAGTAAAATAATTAACTCCGAAAGGGAGTCTCCTCCAACAAAGGGTCGCCATGGAACCCCATATTTTTATCTATGTGTATTAGGTTAGTAAGTGAGGAAATTGTTAGTTTTGCTCACGCGCGTGCGAGTTTTAACACACGAAACGGCAAAGATTACGTATTACTTAACATATCTGGTTTCTTTTTATTGGTACACGACACCTTTGCCTACTAATGAGCCTTACCTGGTTGAGATCAGACAAGAAACTTAATCTGGCGATGCAATTTAATAGGAACTATTTTTATAATAATGACATATCCAGTTCTTATTATGATATTATGAATTCAATAAACGAGGATGTATTTATATCTATGTAGTTAGCCTAGACCGGTTCCGTAGATAAAGAAAATATTGCGATACTATAGCAACGAAAATAACATATTAGGAGTGTCAGTGTAAAGTTTCATTTTAAAAACTGAAACCAAAAAAAAATGTAAAAAAAGTATGTCGATCGAAATTGTAAAAATTGAAGTATCAAGCCCATCATTAAGTACTGTATTTAATGAGGTAAGCAGATTTACGAGGATTTGCTTATACCCTTGGCGATCCTTTTTATGTGAGCGTGAAAAATTAGCGTGAAAAGTGTAAATTTTCCATTAAAGATGAGCACCAATCGAGAAGGCCAGTTTCTATGTCCGTCCCGAAAATGTTGATGGAGCTTACAACACGATTTTATCAGACCGTCGAATTGGGCTGAAAGGAATACCTGAGGCACTGAATATTTCATATGAACGCATCTATTATGCGAGTATAGTTCAATCGATTTGGATAGGAGGAATGGATCTTCAAATGTCTGTCTCGGTTTGAAAATGATGCAGACTCCTTAAGCCGTATTGTTACTATTGGTGAAACTTGGGTACATGTCTACGACCCAGAAACAAAGCAACAATTGATGGAATGGAGACACTCTAGTTCTGCAAGCATAAGAAATTTCGTGCTCAAAAATCTGCTGGAAAAGTTCTAGTTTAAGTTTTTTGGGATTGCCGTGAAGTAATCATGATTGATTTTCTGGATAGGGGTGCAACAATAACTGGAAATTATTTGACGTTACTGACCACTCTACGAGATAAAATAATGATGTACACAAATCGCCCTCCTTATTCACCAGATCTGGCTCCATCCGACTATCATGTCTTTCCTCAACTGAAAAAATGTTGAAAAGGCAGTAAATATTCTTCCAAAGAAGAGGTGATAGAAGCTGCGGATGCCTAGTTTGCAGAGCAAGATAAAAAGTTCTTTTTGGAAGGTCTAGAGGAGTAGATTCAATGTAATAAATGTATCCAATTAAGAGGAGAGTATGTTAAATAATAACATATGTTGAGTTTCAAATTTTATTTGCTTCTATAGTATGCTAAGAATTTTTCAATAGCTTCTCGTACATACAAATTAGTTCACTTTTATTTACTTCAAATGATTTTTTAAAAGTAGGACATTAACCTTAACAAACGTAAAGGATTGCAGAAACAAGAATATAATTTTATTTCCGACTTATCAAACAGTAGTCAGATGAAGTAATAAGATTATTTCAGGTGAAAGTATTCAGATATTTTCCGCACTCTATAATACAAAACGAGATAGTGTCAAGTTACAGAATTGCAGATGTAGTAGATATTGAATACGGACTTTACATGTAGGCAAAATTCAATAATAATGAAATCTGCTATTCAATTTAGTTAGCTAACTAATTGGTATATTAACGAGAATTATAACATTTATGCATCTGTTGTTGAACAACACGTAATTTACAGTATATACGATAGAGAGAATTTCTCACGCTATCGAAGAGAATGTAAGACACAATTACTTTACATAAAAAAGTCAATAGCAATGAATACATTCTTTTATAGTTCATAATCTGATCTTGCTATTAGTGGTACAATATACTATTTATTTTTTGAATATCATCTCTTTAGAACCAATAAATTACATGCATCAATAACACTTTGTGCTAACGAAGTTTGCTTCTTTCTGAAATTCAATTCAAATTCAGAATGCACTTTACTATGCATAATAAATGATGTAAACCTTTGAAGTATATACCACACATGGTTAATGTGTTGAGATTGGGCAGGTAGCTTAGTAAATTATATACAGATTAACAATAGGTACAATATACAGTACAAAATAATAAAATAGTTTTTATAAGCTTAATATCAGTTAAATACAGGCCAGTCAACATTTTGTAGAAAATTAAACTTTTTCGATTCGGTTTTTCCATTTTTCCGACTGTGAAATTATAATTAAACCGAAACTAGTGTAACCTATCAAATTAATATTCCAACAAGTTGTTCAAATTTGTCGTGTTTCTAGTTAGGTTGTTGTTTGGTTCCGAATCTGCTGTATATTGTTTTTTAAATTTTGCTAAAAATAATTCTGTACACCTTAAAAAATACAGGGACACGCTTATGTGTTATAGCGACATTCAATCAAATACTTCCGAAGTTGAACGGATCTATCGAGGAAGATATTAATTTTAGAGCATTTATTGACATGTATAGGCGTTTCGAAGGAGATGGCTCCAAGAAAAGGAAACATTAATACTAGCGTTACCAGAAGTCATCGTACTAATGAAAACGAAGCAGCTTTTTTTGGAAGAAGAATAGTTTCTTTGGGCATTTCATATTCAAAATGTTATCATCTATTTGAACTCAAGATTATTTGTCCAGCTTACAATATTGCGAGTGTTTACGAGATCGATGCTAATTTTTCTTTTTACATCAATTTTATTCACTGATGAAGCAGGTTTTAATCGTCAATGATGTTTTGAAGCGATATAGTATGCATTATTAGAGTGACGAAAAAGTCCATTAAATGGTAATATGGAATCACCAGTATGGATTTTCGATTGCTCAAGTGATTGATAGGCGAATCCTATCGACACTTTTTAGAAAATGAACCAAACACTTTATTATAAAATACTCCATTGAACATCATTCAAAGAATGTACGACATCTATGACGGTCTGGCAGCTGACCTTTCTCGAAAAAGATTTGGATAAGGTTGATTGGTCAGTGGTCCTATACCACTGGTCATTTTATTATGAAAAATGAAGTATACGCCGTAGAAATTAATAGTCAAGAGCAATTATGGAATAGAATTATGGAGTCTGCTGATAGATTTTGTAATAATCCAGGCATACATCAAAGATGCAAAACTTAATATCAAGAATATAGGAAAAATTTGTATTTTCTTTATGTTCTAGTTTTTCAACAAGGCTATCAATTTGAAGACCTTATGTAGAGCTTTTCATTAGCAGGTTCTATTATGTTAGTGCTTTTCTAACTCAAAATTGGTCAACCAACTATCTTGTATCTTGAAAAATAAAAATAGGGAAAGATCGATTCAAAATTACTAGATGCTAGGTTTTCACAACAACTCGCCAGGTGTGAAAATGAAGACAATTAGTTTCATTAATACTAAGTTTTAGCTTATTTGTCCTAAATCAATAACAATCAATGACAGCATAATAAGAACCTTTTGGTATTAGCGTGGTACTAGGTGATATCGTCAGCACACATACTTAGACAAATATCATTGAGAAATAAAGTTAAGTTAATAAAGCTGGGAAAAACTGGCAACCAGTAGGACCTACGTAATTGTTGAAACACATTTAGTTAGTCTCAAAATGTATTATTCGCACGCATTTTCAACTAATTCTGAAGAGCCCTACTTTATGATTTGAATTGGAAAGTCTCCATAAAAATTATAACAAAGAGTAACGATGAAGATCTTAAATTTACTACCTATTGTTCCTTCCACCATCACCACTTTTAATCATCATATTAATTTTAAAATCTCCACAAAGAAGAAGCTCTTCTTTCATAATAAATATGTTGGTAAACAGTTCCATAAATAAGCTCAGAAATGCAATGCTTTCGCATGTTGTTTTATGAATATTGTATATGTATTAATTAGCTTAAGCACTTGTACGTACTATTGGTAATATAATTGTGGATATAAACAGGATTCTTTGTTTATAGAAAGATGAAAGTGAATGTGATTGCCAATCGAAAATCAGTCTACGATACCCTAACACCAATTACCCTGGTTTCTCGCCTGCTAGGAATCCGTGGTATTACAAGAAATCAATATGGAAATTACAATTACTCTTGGTCATCGTTAATAATTACTTTGGTTTACGTAGTTGCTTTCTACGTAATACTTTACTGCTACGAGAATCATGAAATTACACTCTCAGTGGAAAACGCTTCTGACATTATTCTAGTTATGAGAAAATTTTACTACATTGGTAGCATTATGTCAATGACTTTCTCCTACTTTTTATGTCATATCAATTACAGAAACGAAGTTACTGTCCTGAAAACTATAGAAGAAGTTGATGCCAACTTGAGAAGTTACAATTTAGGTGGTAATGTCGAAAAGAAGGAGACATTTTTGAGGCGTTTGCAATACGGATACATTTTGTTCGTTTACATTATTTTCATTGCCGCAGCAGTTTTATTACAAGAACTATTGTATGTTAGAGAAGGCCCGCTTTATTGGGTACAATTCGTTTTCCCAACAATAGTTAATACCACCATCAAATTGCAATTCCATTTATATAATCTGATTCTGATAACTAGGACAGAAATCATTAATGCTAATTTAAATGATCGCATAGCAAGTTCCACACCAGCGTCGAAATTCACCGCATTCTATCAGATGGAGAAAGATATTGAATCTACAATGAAAATTCATAAGAAGATCACAGATACAAGCAGATTAGTTAATAGAATATATGGATTTCAAGAGCTGTTCTCATTCGCTTTATGTTTTGTTGTTTTGCTATCGGAAGGATATATTGTGTTGTATTCTTTAACTGTTGGTGAAGGTGAAGCCGAGAACTTTGGATACACCTTATTTTCATCGTTGAGATTGGTTATATTTTATCTTCTGCAATTGTTGGTAGATTTAAGAGCTTGCATGCTACTATGTGCGAAGGTAAATATTAAAAGAAGTAAATAATGTTAGAAATCTGCCATTATTGCGTTGCAGATTAACCACACCAAAAATATTCTCTTCAAAATTAAAGTAGAACCGGAAAACGAAGAAAGTAGAAATGTGGTAAGTAGTAATGTGTTACTATCTAGATTATAGAAAAAATATTTAAAGATCAAAGCCGCGGGCACTTAGCAGCAGTCAATAACCAAAACCGGATGTAGTACATTATATAAAGTTTAATCTCGCACAAATTGACACAATTCTGCAAGTCATTTCACCGTTATGTTATATCGTCTTTACAATTACATTTTTATAATATTAACTCATAATAATTCCTATATTGTAGTAAGCTTATACCAAAACGCTTTTAATGTATGTGACGTAATCAATTTTTTTTCAACACATTAATTTTTATATTTCCATTAATGGTTAGGTATAATTCTCACGCAGTAACTTCCTATACACTCTTAGGTAGACAAAATACCGTCTTCCTGTATAAATTATGTCACTAAAATGAACACACGTTGGTGGAATCTTAGATAGATCCTTCTTATTTAAACCAACGCAGTTAGATAATTTAAATATCTATTCCGGGTAGTCAATTAAGTTAAATTAATATTAAGAATGTTAATTGACTTATACACATCCTGTATTACCTGATTACTATTTTATATATTAGTGGTTTAATTTTAGTAATAACTGAATTTCTGTCTTTTAGGTAATGGTAGCGGTTTTCAAATTAATGCATGATAAGTTAGAAATGACAGCTTGCGACTTGTTCAACATGGACTTTTCCTTTGTTTTCTCTGTAAGTATCTAAAGTGATTACATATAAACAAATTAAACACCGGAAGTATACAATCGTTATTTCACTCAAACTTAATTTATTATTTCGTGTAAAGGAATAACATCGAATAGACAATGAGCTTTTTACAATTTTAAGCTTTATATGCTACTTCGGATTATGCAGAGATCAAATTTTAAGTCTTTTTAACTTAGAACTAATTATAATAATCCATATTCATTTTAGTTTGCTGAATTAATGTTTAATAAGCCTGTTTTAAATATCTCCTTACAAATTGATATTTGAAATTCTACATGAAGATTGAGAATGAGTCCACAACAACAAGACGTTGAACTGTGAAGTGTTTTTCTACATCATAAAAGTTCTTTTTGATTGTAAGGTATGCTCTTTTGATGACCATTATTAAAATTATATAAAGCTATGTCCATGGGCAGTCTTCTTTCACATATTTGGGCATGCCTTGTGATGGGGGAAAATTTGACCATTTGTAACGTACTACTTCCCCTAAATTCTTGCATGTCGTCCTGTAGGACATCTTAGCTATTAGTGATCACCACCATACTAGACTCGTATACAGAAACCATGTTCTCCGATAGATGCATAAACTTGAACTTCAACCAGTCCATGACTCAGAAGATTAACTTCGTTAATACCATGCGTGATATATGACAAGAACTTCATGATAAACTTACCTAAAATTTTTCAGAATAATAATTTGTGGATACTGATAAGTAGTACATACTTTTCTATGCACCCTTGAAACGCATACGCCACTCCCCACCAATTATCTGAAATGTGCCAAAACAGCACGAGACGCTTGAGTCACAATGAATTTAAAATATCCTACATTCATCAGTTTAGTAACAAACGCTAGAAAGAAATTTACCGCTTAAGTTGTATATATCTATATTTTATATAATTTTTTCATAACCCTGTTTTAATGATGACTTCAACTTTAATGTTTTCTATGAATAATTCTTAATTAATTTAAATTATCAATTCAGTACCGAAGCGTTATCTTGGCTATTATAACATTGCAAGTACTGCACTATACAGTTTCCTGTTGTTGAGTCTTCTTATAAGCTGTCTACAGACGAAATGATTGGTTGTACAGTCCGTTGTACAATCGTAGTTGGTTGGATGATCTACATGTTGACAAAACAGAAACTAACTTGACTTTATTTTCAACTTATAGCACGACAAGTAGTACAACAAATTCTTTAGAAAAAAGAAGCAAAGAACAGAAATTTTTTCTTTTAAAATGATACGGACAATGTTAGCATTGAATGCAGATAGTGTCAAATACTATACAAGGTGGCCATTCGAAAACGAAACGGATTGATTTTGGATATTTAATGTCATATAAAAATAAAATGCTCAGACACGTCAATTTTGTTTTTGAGGGGGACATTTATTAGGCGTACAAGCAAACCCTCATCTGCAATCCCTTGGGCAGGGTGGAACTGACCCCAGAAGAATCTTGAATGGAAAGGGGGGTTGAGTTGTACTTCGATTGAAAGGTCTTTCGATTCTCTTTACAATGATACTTAGTTTATGGCATTAGATTACACGTATTAGTCAAGTACATGTTGAAAGTGCTGTCCACCAACTTCCCTGCAGTGGTACAGTTTGTCTTCAAAACGGTTTTTCACATTCTGAAGCATATCTGGTGTTATGAGATGATGATATGATTCATTTGTAATTCGCTCCCGTAAATCTGGTAAAGAAGTTGGTGGAGTGGCGTAAATCTTAGTTTTTAAATGTCCCCACAAAAAAGTCTAATGGTGACAAATCTGGCGACCTTGGTAGTCACTCAATAGAACCTTGCCTACCAATCCACGTTTCCGGAAATTCTTGGTTTAAATAGTCCCGTAATAGGCGTTCATAATGAGCCGGAGCGCCATCTTCTTGAAACATAAAACGATTTTCCAAATAGCGTTCATCGCTTTCCACTATTTCAGTTAAGGCAGGATTGATTGCAGTTTCTAATAGTTCGAAGTACATTTGTCCAGTAGAAAAAATGTAGAAAAAAGGAACCAACTACGTGGTCACGGAAGATGCCAGCCCAAACGTTCAAACTTTTCTGGATGCTGCGTGTGCGTCTCATGAAGAATTTTAGGATTTCTATCCGCCCAGTAACGGCAATTATGATGGTTTACACTGCCATTGACGAAGAAAGAACATTCGTCAGAAAAACAGATATTAAATAACAAATGTGGGTCTTGATCTACCCGTGCGCTTAGCGACTCGCATAATTCTAGACGTCTATCAAAATCATCTTCATTAAGCTCTTGGACTAATCGTATTTTGTAGGGATGAAATTTGTGTTTTTTCAAAATTCTTTGTATGCTAGTTCGATTAACCCCTGAGACAGCAGCCAGTTTTCTCGTACTCAGTGTTGCATTTTGAATGACATGACCTAGAATAACAGCTACTTCCACTGCTTCATTGACTTCTGGACTTGCAACATCTCGCTCATTGTTAGCTACCCATCCAGTTTCTCTAAATTTATGCACCAATTCCAGGACATACTTTCGATTGACATGTTTGTCAGATGCCGCTGATTAAAAATTGCAGCTGTTCTGAATGCAGATTCATGATTTGCAAAGAATTTTGAAATCAGTTCCACTCTTTCCGCTATAGAGTAAACCATTTTTATGCACGAACGAAATACAAAATACGGAAAAAATAACACTATAAACCTCGTAATAATTAAGAATTGCAACCACCACTATTTATCGTCTGACTTAATACTAAATATCTAACACAACACATGTGTAGTTTTGCATTTGTTTCTTTATTTACAACACATAGATCAACGAAATATTCCAGTTTTGTACAAAATGCAAAAGGGACAAATACTTTTCAATTTCTTATATCTGAAAATAAACAGTTTTTATCTTAATAAAAAACCTGGACCGTTTCATGTTGAGTTGGAAGCCTACGCTTTGAGTTTTTAAATGAATTTAGTACTTTCAACATTTACTTGACTAATACATATAAGTTTGTTATCTCTTTGATACTATAAATCGCTTCTCCTAATAACATAAATAAAAGTTAATTTTTGAGCATCATAATGAAATGTAAAAAAATAAACTAGGTATCATTGTAAAGACAATCCGAAGACCTTTCAATCGAGGTACAACTCAATCCTCTTTTCTATTTAAGATTTCTGGGGTCAGTTCCACCTTGCCCAAGGGATTGCAAATGGGGGTTTGCTTGTACGCCTAATAAATATCCCCTCAAAAACAAAGTTGATGTGTCTGAGAATTTTATTTTTATATGACATTAAATACCCAAAATCAATGCCGTTTCGTTTTCGAATGGCCATCCTGTATAATAACTAAACCTGTCAGTCTGCATTTATCCTGGAATGCAAGATATTAAACCTTATGTTAGATATGTGATTTGTTGTTTGTTAATTGTTTGTTATATATCTGCCGTGTTGCTGCGAATTTTTGATACTTTCTGTTAGAACAGATTAATGGTTAGTAGTGAACCAGAAACAGAACACTCAAAGATAGCAATAGTTTTGAAGCTTGCATTTCTGAAATCGCTAACAACTGCTTATTCCTGTCTTTTAAATTGAATCAACTAAAACAGGTCCGTGCATAAACAAGTTGTGACCAAAATCATGATAAATACTCTAAAATTAATAATATCCAACATCAAACTATCATCAACATATCTCGTTTAGATTTTAATATTAGAAAAATTATACTATCTAACATCTTGCACAGCATCTACTTTGTCTAATTATACTGTATCCAAATCTTTTTTATATAATTTACGAAAAAACTGGCACCTGTTGCAAACTAGATTATAAAGATCCGCATTTCCATATACACATCAGTTATTTTATCTAGCGGTAGTAAACAAAACCTTGCATTTAAGCAAGATATTTCTAAAGAGAAAGAGTAAACACGAATTTGCTAGCTGTTCTGTACACCGTAATTAACGTCTGAGTTCACGTTAATGCCAAGGATGACGAAGTTGTATTGCAATTACATTATTACATCATTTTACTAACTGTAATAGATACAGTTGTAGTTGTATGTACATAACCAGATGCGAGACACATACGCATGTTTAACAAGTTGAAATAATGATGTATAAATGTATGCAAAACATACGTTACTGAAAAAGGAACAGGCAGCTTTCATCTCCAGTTATTTACACGAGCTTGGTTTATATTGCCATACGACAAAATCCACCTGGCAGATGTTTGCTCAAATACGTCCTAAATTATTTGCTGGGATCATTTCATTTTATTACCGATGTTATTAATCTCTTCGATTAATTATAATGAAAAGAAGTTTTTTTAAGTTGGTTGACTTGCTAGCTTCAAAAAATATTGCTAAATAAAACATTATTTTTGAGTTAGATAAAGCATACATGGGAAGTCCTAATAAGCCCCGAAGAGATTGGTAACCATTTCGCTAGATAAATATATGGATACAGTAGACGTAACAAATTACTACAACGAGGCAAACATAAGCATTACATAATTGTGTATGGCACTCCATGTGTGGACTTGTTTCATTACTTCTGGGTACTATGCCTTATTACTGGAAGGAGGGATAGAGGGTTGGATAGTCGTATATCTAATAAAATTAATAAAACAAGCGCCACGCTAAAAATTACTTAGGTAAGTAAGTAAGTACCTACGTTATGTAAAGAAACTACAATAAAACCCTTCCTCAAGAATAGGGTACTTTCTCTTACTAAATACAGGGTGAGCCACTGGAATGTACTTGGTTTTGGCGTCCTTTGCCGACTAACTTGAAAGAGGTGAGAGAGTGACGTTGCGCTTGCGTAGGAGTTTATGAGATGCCATTTCAGTTGTCATGGAGAATTGGCAGATAGCACAACGTGTGTTTGCCGTGGCGGCTTACATCGAAACAAAGTCGATTATTACTACTCAACGTAGATGTAGACGGGAATTTAACGTGCAACGGCAAGGTTATATTCCAACCGGAAAGACAATTTTAGCATGGTTTCGGAAATTTCAACAAACTGGCAGTGTCCGTAATCAGTTCGTTGGTTCTTCCCGTACCGTGCGTACACCGGCAAACATTGATTGCGTAAGACAAGCTGTAGAGCACAGCCCTACTCGTTCAACAAGAAGACAATCCCAGGCAGTAAATCTATCGAATACCACATTGCGGAGAATTATGCATAAAGATCTAAAGTTATACCCATACAATATTCAAATTGTTCATCAACTTTCACCGCGGGATAGACCAAACCGGCTGGAATTCTGTCAACAATTTCAACAATTGTTAAATGATAGGCCAGACCTGTTGGAGAATTTAATCATGTCTGGCGAGACTCATTTTTATCTTTTGGGAGCAGTAAATAAGCCAAATTTTAGATATTGGAGTAACGAACAACCAAAACAGCTACACGAACGCCCACTGCATAGTCAAAAAGTAACAGTTTGGTGTGGATTTGCCAAGTTTGCAATACTGGGACCCCATTTTTTTTAGCAGAATGGTGCCACTGTGACTGTTACTTCTTTAAGGTATACGGAAATGCTGGAAACATTTTTAGCCCACGAATTACGTCGCTTAGGTGTTGGAGGGCCTATGTTATGGTTTCAACAAGATGGCGCCACCAGCCACACGTCACGAATAGCTTTGCGCGTATTAACAACCATGTTCCCCGGACGGTTAATTTCCCGGAATGGTGATATCAATTTTACATTAACGAGAGGACTAGAGATGCCGTTATGAACAATTTGTGCGTCAGAATTGAAGAATGCATTCAACTCCGTGGAAGTCATTTGCTTAATGTAATTTAAAAAAAAGAATAAAGTTACAATAAACTGCATCTATTGTGCCATTTCATCCTGTATATACTTTTCAACAATTATTAATCCTGACTGGTATTATTACTTCTCCGAACCAAGTACATTTCACTGGCGTATATATATAACTGGCTATACATTTATTGTTGGAGCCGCTCCTAACTGGTTTTGGCGGTTCGTCACTGCTTCACTTTCCGTATTTACAGGTCGTTTTTCTTTGGATTTGCTATTTGCTTCCATACCCTTCTGTCCTTTATCTTCTCTTTCAGTGATTCCCATTACCCTTATCATTAGTCACTTGATCCTCCCATCTTATTTTAGGTCTTCCTTTTGCTCCACTTTCTTGAGGTTTCCATTTCGTTATTTTTATTGTTATTGATTTTTCGTCCTTTCTGTTTATGTGTCCATAGCAACGTATTCTTTTCGGTTTGATTTCTTTTACTACCTATATCTTCTCCGTTTAGTATTTCTCTTGTCTCTTGATTAGTTAGTCGTCAATACTGATCTTCGTTTATCTTTTTTGGTCCATAGATTCTTCTAAGTATCTTCCTTTTAAAAACTCTTACGTTTTCTGCATCCTTTTTTGTAATGCGCATAGTTTTTGCAGCATACAAGACCGTCGGTCTTATTGCTGCTTTGTATACTTTAAATTTTGTTTTCCTACTTATCTTTTACTTCTCATAATATCCTTATATCTGTAATATGCGTTATGTCCCGCTTTTATTCTTTGCGCTATTTCTATACTTCTATCGTTTTTATTACTTATAATTGTTCCAAGATACTTGAAGGTTTGGACTTTTTCAAATTTGTGTTCTCCTATTTGTATTTCCTTCTCATGTTCTGTCTGTTTCCTACTCATTTTCATATATTTCGTTTTCTTTTGATTTATTTCTAGGCCTCATTTTCGTGCTTCCTAAAATCTAAGCTAAAAATCAATTAAGTGAGTAAGTAACTACCTACGTTAAGTAAAGAAACTACAATAAAACTCTTCCTCAAGAGTAGGGTACTTTCTCTTTCTAAATGAAGGTACAAAATTGTCTGGCTTACGCTATGACGTTCCTCTACTCCGTTTTATAAAACTCGCCAAGTAAGCAGAAAACTTTTTGTGTGGTTAAGTAATCGTTCCGAATGTAATTCTTGCATACTGGTCCTTTTGCGGCCGATCATGAATGAGCAACATCTTGTTGAGAGAAGCACTTGTTTCCAGACTACAGTAAAATGTTGGAACATTGTGTATCTAATAGAAATTATAGGCTACTCTCCAGTCAAAAATACATAGATCTCGTTAAATACATGTGTCTCACTCGTTGGTATGATAAGCTGTGAGTTGGATATTCCTAGTAGCAGCGTAATTTTATGTTTTCGACTTTATATTTGATGTTCGAGGTCGTCCAGAACACACTTGTCTTTCCAGAAATCCTCTCTCAAACTCTCTCTTTCTATGCTTTAGAATTAAATTTACCGAAATCTTTGTCATTTCTAATTGACCTGCTGCAGCAACTTCTGATAATGCTCTTTCTATTATGAAAACGGCTGTAATTTTATTGAAATAAGAAACTGGTGCAATGACTACAGTTTCTTGAGATTACAAAATAAAATTTAGATTTGACATAGCTAGAATTAATCAGTTAGAATTTCTATTAGTTTGTCAAAGTATGACAGAATTATGTATGACTGACGACCAGAATTTATTGCTATCAAGTATATAACCAAACAATAAATATATTAGTTGTGATCTTATTATGATTTAATATTTCTTGTGGAATGATTATCGTGATAGTAAATTGCAGCTTATTACATTTGTATTAATTTAACGTCTGTAATACAGGTAAACGTATATACATCCGTAAAATTCTACTGCATTTGCGTAGATACTTACATTATGAAAAATGGAGGTTATTATTTTGACAGTTATTTGATTAGTACCTTTTCTAATATTTTTATTTTTAAATGCTAGTGATAGTGTAAAATATTCCACAATAAAATGGCTAATAAACGAAACCCAAAGATTTCGGTTGTGGTAGATCAAGAAAACTTTAACGACTATCTCAGAACGGAAAACCAGTCCTTAAAGGAAGAGAACGAGGAGTTAGCTAAAGTATTGGCAGATACGACGATGAAATATCAGAAATTAATGCAAACTAAATTAGAAATGCACCAAGATTTATATTCTGCTGATGCTGAAAAGATAGTATACAAGGAATTTATTAAAAGCTTAGGTATGGAGATATGTGAATATATCCAGAAATTTTGTTCATTAACAGAACAAGTAACAAATATGTTGAATAAAATTAATTTAGTGGTCGAATCTCCAGCCGCGTTCAATGAAGTAATAAACAGTCGTACAAAATGTACCCATACTTCAAATAAAAGTACCAAACAAACCATGGCCGCAATGCCATTGATCAGCGGGAGCAATATAGTAAGACCGAAATTTGATTTACCAAGGAGTTCAGTCGAACAATTAACGGATATGACACATTTAAACCTTACTGGAAAAGTTGATAATAACACAGGAACAGATGAAACTGAAATTTCAAATAATGTTTTGTCAACTAGTGAAGATTTGTCAGAAGAAAATAATGAGAGTAATAATTGCGCGCAGGTTCAAAAATCAGAAGCGCTTACAGAAGAAGAAGGAAACCGCCGTAGTATTACCACTTCACAGCCTTTATTATCTGATGTGTTCAGAGATACTAAGGTATATATTGCACCGATAACTACGTCAGACATTATTCAATTTAAAAAGAAAATACATCGAAAAAGCTTTCATAAGCGCTTTAATACTTCAAACTTATCGATTAAAGATTTAAATCCTGCTCGCAGTCTTGCTTCAACTCAAACAGGCATTCCATCAACATGGACGACGGATAATATTGATAATTTTACTACCGAGATACCAACGACAAAATTCTCAAATTATGCGGCTAGATTGCAAAAGTTTTCAATAACACAACTGAAGTCATTAGTATCGCCGCATAGTTGGGAACCACCACCAAAACCAGACACATTGTTTCAGAGAACAAGTATCAATTCTCCAGTAATTTTAGAAAGTGTTAAACGAACTAGTAACTCGCGAAATTTATCTTACGGCACTACTAAATTAAGTCGAACTAAAAAAAATGTAAAGCGAGTTATGTAGCTTATTTTAATGAAGACGAGGAAATGCTGAAATGTACCAAGATGTGCCATTTTTCCAGTTGTATAGAAGCCTTACGTAATTTTTGAAATTTTTTATGAAATGCAATTGCTTTTCATGTAGTTATTGTGGTTATTTAATACACTTATGTAAATATATTTGAAGGCTTTTTTTTATTATTTAATATTACCTAAGAGATAGCCAAGTCAAATGATGAATAAATATACGTATAAATAAAATGGCGAAGATAAAATATATTTAACCATATAAAAAATTCAGTCTTGACTTCATCTTTAATAACGACCCCCTGTATATCAATTTATCATGGAGCATAATAAATCGCACATTATAACAAACCCTGTGATAATAGCTGTAAACTTTGTCGGTAACAAGATGCTTAAATTAATTCAGGTGAATATAACTTGGATGTTGTTGACCTCACAGACTGACCAAGAAGCACTGTGCTAGTCTTGTTACAACTTCAAAATTTAACATACATAGATGTATATAAGGTTTCACCATGGAATAAAAGCGTCAATGTCGTATACATCCACATATTATTTCATACTAAAATTGTTTATAACTACATGTGTTCAGAGGTTATTAACTGTATGTACAACATATATAGTAAGTTCTTGCGGTTTAAACACAATTTATTACAAAAAATATACAATAAGCAACTTGAATAACGTATCCTTCTGCGAAGTCTAGGTTGTAAATTTAATGCGATTTAAAAATATACATTAGACACCAAAACGCATTAAAATGTTAATGACTGTTAACATCCCAACCTTAGTTTGATTCTTGAAAGTTAAAACCTGCTTTGGGTTGTATTGAATTGTTGTCTTGTGGTATGTGAATCCTTGAAAAAGGCTTGTTAATCCAATAAATAAATTTAAGGCGTTTGTAGTCGAAAAACATGCAAGTGTCTGAAGAACAAAGGCTTTGCTATTATAAAGGTTTTATTTATAGCCTTTGTGAAGTTTAAGGAATTGTTAAATTTCTTCTTTTTCAGGTTTAAATCTCCTATATTACTAGTCTTACGTATTATTAAAATAATAATGCTTTCGTAGAATGCTGCAGAAATCGGTCGAATATTGCGGAGCAGTCACGTATGTCGCAACTCTCCATCAACGCCTCGAAAAGCGTGGCCGAGAGGTTTTCTAGGAGGAAAGATTCAACCAACCTCTCTGTGGGTGGTGAGAGGCTACCCTGGTCATCAAATGTTAGGTATCTTGGTTTTACTTTTGATACGCGTCTCATCTTCAGCTCTTGCGAGGTCTGCCTTGTCTTCGCTCCTTTACTGAAAAAGTTCCTTGAGCTTAAAACGCAAATTATTCATTTATACCACGTTTCTCAGACCGATTCTAACCTACGGCTCCTTGACATACTCTAGCGCTTCCGAGTCTCAAATTCAGAGAATTGACGTGCTTCATGATTTATGTCCAACTTACAAATTCACAAGCAGGTTTGGATATCCCAATTCTAAGCAATCAGGTAAGGATGTTGGCCAGATCCACCCTAGATAGGGCCTATCGGTCTGAGAACCTACGTATCTAGCATCTCGGGGAGCTGGATCCTGATAAGCCCCACCGTTGGTGAGAACTTGGGGCATCCTAAAAGAGCAATAACAATGGCAGGTTGCGACCCAGTCACCACCTCTGCAGATCAATAAATTTCGCAACGCGGTGAGACCGAACCGGTGACAGTAGAGATTAAAAGGCTAAAGGATCTCCCATCCAGAGCCTTGGAGGAAATCGAGGAACTCATAGAATACAATAGTTTAAGAGTTAGAGAACATTTTGAATTTTCGGAAAAATTAATTTTTCAATTCCTGATTGGTGATATACTTGCTTCCTTTGCAATTCCTCCGCAATTAACTCTTGATATTTTTGCTGATAACTTTCAAATTATTATCCCATGTATTATCGCTACGAATTTTATTTTTAAATATTATCTAGCTATCTTTGACAATGTTCTTAATACTATATTAAACAGCTTTTATAATAACCTGCAAATACTACTGTAGCTATTAATACTATTGATGTTAGTCTTGATCTTGCCAACTACAGTCAGAAAAAAATCAAATAAAAACTAATACCTGCTATAGTTTACGAGAGAGATTTATAAAATTAGAACATGTAGGTATCATTCTTACACTTCGGTATCTACTCTTTCAGCTCAAGTGTTGTGAGTGTTATTTGAATAACCAAGAAATTGTCAGAATGTGTTAAAAATGAAGAAAAACAGGCAATAATCATTAATTTTTTCTTTGTTTCAGATGTTTGCTTCCATCACAACGTATTTACTAATTCTGTTACAGTTCGATATTGATGCTGCTAAGAATCGAAGGGCTAATCCGTTGGTTAATTCGTCTACCGCGTAGTGGAGAAACATAAGAATATAGAGGTTTAGGAATTCTCGAAAATACAATCGGTAGCATCGAACGTAGTCATTAATAATTCTTAAAAGTTCTGATTAATACAGGAAAATACCACATACAATGTATAAGTCTTATGCTAATATAAGCATACTATAATTGAAAGGAGATAAAGCAGAACAGTCACTTTGGTTTCTGTTCGCAATTAATTGTTGTCAATTTAAAATTAATAGTTTTAAGTTTCAAATTCCCCCTAAGATATATACAAACACAGGATATTCGAGTAACGGACACCACATTGTTATTATAATTTTGTTCGAAATTCAATCTAATAGTGGTTATCCAAAACTGTATATTAAAATGAAAATTACCTGTTGTCGTATGAGATTTTACAAACATATTTAGTGATTCAAATTATTAATGTTTATCTACAAGTATTTTCGTATTTGCACGAGCAAGACACAATTTATATCACTAACATAATGAGGCTTATAAATTTCGGCCAATTCTAAAGACACACTTTATTCTTATTCAAGTAGTTTTATGTAGTCAGACTATAATACTTAATAATACACTGCTGGAAAAAAGTGACACACCCTGTGTAATCTGAACGCGTAGATATTTACACAGTTTTAGCGGCGCATAAAGGTTTTTGCCTACACGAGTTGATGTAGTTTCGAATTCGTACTGACTACGCGAACTATACAGGGGCGTTTGATAGAGAGTTGACTCAATAGCACCGACGTACACGGCGCCAGTGGGTCGAAGCAAGACGTCGATGGATTGTCGAGTGGAGGCATATTTTATTTTTCGACAAATCCAAATTCGAATTAAGCGTTGGTGACGTACGAATTTTGGTTCATCGGAGATGTGGTGAGTGTCAACTCGAGCGGTGCATCCAATCACGCCATACCCATTGCCAGCAAGGTATTATGATACGGAGTGCGGACACTTCGACGTTATGCGGTTCTTCCGACTAACGTTGAGGAGCTATGAAGGCGAATTGAAGTAAAATGGTCAGCCATCCCTCTCGCTACCTTACAATGACGCATTAGCCCAATGCCTCGTTGTGTAGCGATGGTACACGTTGTTCGCAGGTGATACTCCCACTATTGAAGCATTCCCTCCAAGCAGGGATGCGGCGCTCTCCAGATGAGGGTAAGTTATGCTACTTTCGTACTACTGGCATGTGTTCGTCACTTTTTTCCAACAGTGTATAAGGAAGAGTAATAATTGGCCACTCACATTATTTCCTTGGAGTATTTAACATCTATCTCACATAAAATCTTCCTCTATAATAAGTGAGAGAATAGAATTTTGTAATTATAATTACATAATTATTACATGTAGATGTTTAAGCACTTATAAATACAAATAACTGTTCTTGTGTGAAAATGTGGCAATTTTATACTGATGTCATACTTGGGTTTTAGTATATGTTGTCATTGCACGTTTAATTAGTAAATTCCTATGTAAATCATCTATGTTTTTTTTAATTGTTACAATCTATGTTCGTGTTAGCTGAAGTAAATTAAGACAGTAATTGTAGTTTTTTGTTATTCAAGAATAAAAACGTTGAATCTCATTTTATCCTCATGTATACTCAAATTAGAAAGTAGATTCAGAATTTAGCTTAAAAGACCAAAAAAAGCAATTGATGTATGTATGTATATAACAAGTCTTGAACTTATGAATCAGCGAACGAATCCGGTTTCTCAAGCCACTTCTCACTTTAATCAATTGTCGTGGGTTATCTTAACTGTAATTTTGTATTTGCATGTACGCGTATGGATATTCCTACTTTATTTTATCTTGTTGGTGGGTTGATAATGCTTTCTTTGTATAAAATATCGGCTGTAAGGACATTTCTAAATTTGGCGGCTGCAATAACAAGTGTGATACAAAGAGTCAATTTTTTTTTGTTTATAAATAGTATGATTTTGATGCAAATTTATTGGCTACTTATATCTGCTTCGATATAATATACCTGGACTGGTTATCATATCATATGATAGAGGTTATTGAGCTTTTTTATCCGGTTGGTTATTGTTTCTTAATTGGAACTTTTAGACAAAGATTCTCAATAATTAAAACATTTTATTAGAATGTGGAATGACTAAATTTGAAAAATATTATAAAAAATTTTATAATTACAATTAAACCGAGTTTATCCAGTTTTTTCAAAGGTCAACATACGTTATATTGGGTAGAATATTATAGTTATCAATGTACTAAGAAACATTTCGTTAACAATTCCTCATCTATATGATGCTTAAATGTTAATTCACTTTACTTATATTTCAAACGACTTTTATTTTTAGTATATTTCTAACCAGTCAACTACGAATACGAATGTATACCGGTTGTAAAATCCCTGTTCATCAAAAGACATTCATATAGCTTATATGGATACTGATGTGGGTCATAATTCTTCTCGCTATCACAAAAGCATAAGCAGTTCAAAGTTATTTGTTGAAAAATGCATTTTTACCTGCAGATAAAACTCGTTGCGCACACAGCAAAGCGAGGCACGTTGTTAGGATTAAGTTGGCCGCCATTCAGCTCCTCTGCAAAAGAATAAAAATAGATATAAAATTATGTACGTGTGTTAGTTTGCTTTAAACTTCTTATCTCTTTAATCAATCGATATACAAACAACATATTAGATTATTACATTATCACATAGAACAACAAATTTTCAGGAGACGATTTCACTGTAAAAGGTAACAGTAAACTTTTTAGATAAATATTACTAAAGTTTCAAGTTCAAAGTCCGTACCATAGTTGACTTGATTTATTAATTAATTTTCTATCTACACACTTCAAAATAGATGTACAAATAATACATTATTATTGTAGCTAATTGCTTAAAATCACTTCGCAAATTCGTGCTTTGTATTTTTTACATTTCCTTCGGCAAATACATAGAACATATTTGAACAAAATTATAATGCAAATAACTTGTACATTTGCATAAAATATATATACATATATAAAAATAAGTTTATTCAAGCATTGTATATAACTACAAGTGTACAAATATTATCAACATATGTATGTGTATGTATTCATTTCTCGTTTACGTTTGAAAAGTACTTCTATCGAATGTGATTATTATGCAGGATTTAGATACATACTTTCAATTTTGTTTCAGATTTTTGCATATTTTTACTATTTTTGTTACAGTTTCTAGGCTTAACTTTACACTAGTGAAATCCGCGGTTCCGCTCGAACACGCTTGATACCATGATATTAATAGCTACGCTGTATTGGTATTAATATTTATAGATGTTACTACTTGCATTACAATTGTAACCATTTCAAAATTTCTTACAGCTTGACTTGGTACAGCTATAGCGGCTTCCTAAGTTGTATTGGTTGTCAGTTACACACATGGAAAGATAGATGCATAATATTCGCATTCATTTTAAAGATGTGTTGGAATATTATATAAAGATGATATTAGAGTATGATCTAACGTTTTCAATATAAAATAGTAGGTATTGGGACTTGTATAAATCTGTAACGTCTGTGGTTCGACTATTTATTAAAAGATGGCACGTCAAAGTTAAACGACAATATGGACTAATTAATAAATTAATGATGACATTCCACGCACGAAAACTTACATTAAATCACTTCTGAATCAGTCATGGTGTAGAAGTAAACGTAGAACTAAAGTATTTGCTATATAGACACTATTTGTTAAATTAGTCAAAGAAACTTGCAGTAATGTCAATTTAAAATATAAACAACAATCAAGTTTGAACAATTAGGATGTACCTAATTTGTACGTAATTGTAGATCATCATTTCTTTCATATAAAATCATTTCTTGAGCATATGTTCTTTTTTTGTCTTTTCATTAAAGGAATATTCATTTAAGGAATATTCTATTTATTAACACTACATCGATCAATGTTTTCAGTTTGCTAGCAGCATTGAAATTGCATCAACCTATACAAAGTTCTTCACTCGGATCTCTTGGTGGAGAAGTAGAACACTAAACACTTTAACCCACAAAACACCAAAAAACTGTTTACTAAAAACCCGGCGCGTTTTGACAGCAAAGCTGTCATTACCAAGGCCTTGATAATGACAGCTTTGCGCAGGTAATAAAACTGAGTTTTATTATCGCCTTGATAATAACAGTTTTGTGGGTTGAAGTGTTTAGTGTTCAACCTATACAACGAAACCATGTCATACATATGTGCACCGAATATGTATACAAACCCAACTATATAAATTAAAAGACTTGTAATCATTATTCAATGCCGAATTTAATCAAATTTTTGATCTAAGAACTTTATAACTAAGTGGAAGCTGTGATTCACAGTATTTTCTTTGGTTCAATGTTTGTAGTAAATAAATTTGACCGCTTATTAAAGAGAATTGTGTTTCTAACAGACTTCTCTGATTCAAATATTTAATTGTTCTGATTGCACATTTTTTGTAATATTAAAAGCAATCTCAATTTAGTATCCGATATCCAAAACAACAAACCGTACCATGAGGATACGTGAAATAAATCATTCTTAATAGATCCAGTCAAGAAAATAAGATTAGTCAATTATTAATTAAGGCGTCAACGTTAATACCAACAACAATTATACTTGTTTCATCTGCACATAGTACAGTTTTAAATTCTGTTAGATATTAAATCATTTATATGAAGCAAAAACTCTAGTATGTAGATTCTTGTGGCACTCCTAATATGCTATATAGAAAATCTAAATCCTGAATCTGACATACATATACGATTGCCAATTTTTAGCTACTTTATACGCGATAAATTTGATATGTCGATATCATTCTCCAGTAAACAATTCTTTAAATCCTTCACGGTGTTTATGTTTTTTTTATTTTAGATATAAATACCGAATCTCTCCTGCTGTTAGCGAGATATTTTCATGATTCTTCCGAATAATCGTTTTAGAACTTCTGTAAATGGTATACGATTCTCGATAACTTTTTGTACAGAAAAGCTCCTGTATAAGTTAGATATTAGCTTGCTCTATGACAGTTTTTCTGTTGTGGTGACGCTGAACTTTTTGTTGAGTTGTACCTATTTCTTCTGCCTTTAGTGACGATTTCGAGTTGCTTATCGTATCGGTGTTGTGTAACTATGCGGGTCTTTGTGAGTGAATGTGTGCTATACCGTTGATTTTTTTGTAAATATTCACGTATTGGTAAGTAATTTATTTATAAGTTTGCTGTGATTGCTAAGTTTATTATTATGCTTATTTTTTGTATAATTTAAACACTAACTTAATTTGTGTTTTTATCTTTTAATGACAGCAGGAAAGTCATCTACCTTACTGTCTTGCTTTTATTGAATATAAAAAAGTTATACACTAATATCAAATATTTAGGTTTTGCAACAAAAAATGATAACAAAATTGATAAAAATTTTACAAAATTAAAATGTCACTTTTATTGAAAATGTTGTAACTTAAATCAGCATAAGCTTTATAACAACAATTATTGTAAATGATCTAGTATTGATAGCCCTTTTAAAATAAATCCTGTTTTTGAAATAATTCCATGAAAAATTGTGGGTGTTAAATCAGTATGCTGCGTCCACTCAATTGGTGTTTACTCTCCTATCCATCTTCTTTGTAATACCTACTATGTTAAAAAAATTAACGAACCTCTAGCCAGGAGTGAAGCATTGAGCTAAAAAATAGCCAACGTTCGCTTCAGCTCAAACCGCAACAAGTATAAATTATCTGCCAGCTCTCAGGTTGTCGTACTTTACAATGGGGCAACAGTGGGAAACAAGAACATTTTTCAAATTATACATATATGTATAATTACATGAATTAAAAAAAAATGAACTCGTGTTTTTTTTTATTTTGCTATATCTTTATTATTTATTGAGATGTAAATGTTTAAAGTTTCATTTTTCAGCGGCTTTATGAAAATGCGGCTAACTATATTGAAGTACAAAAACTACTGACGTCACGTAGTAGCATTAAGGTATTTTTTTGTATTGACTTGATTGCAAAATATACCTGACGTGACTATATGATGACAATCATGACATTATTATTTATCTAATTTTCGACCAGTTCTGAAGTAACTTTCGATTACAAACATTTTGCGTTGTAACTCCAACATGTTGGATAAATAACCAGATCTAAGCATCCCTACATTAAATGATGGATGTCATCACAAGAGGGGTGAGAGGAAATTATAAATATACAGCCAGCATGCTTACTTATTCTTTGTAGTTTGAATTTATTTTAGTTGCCTTAAAAATTGTTAAACAAACAATTAGGTACTAATCTTTATATTTGTAATAATTCACAAAATAAAAAATATTTACATACGTAGATGCTATACAAGAGCACAGATAACATTATTTTCTTATTTTTTGATGCCCAGTGAACTGAGGCTTATACGTTTGTTTCTATATGATGATTGTCTATAAACTAGTTACTTGTCGAATATACCTCCAAGTACAAACTTCGGCTTTGTGGTGGATTTGGACAAATTATTTATACTGTAATAACACATTGTATTATTATACAAGGTGCAGTCGTTTATTTTGTTTTATTGGTGGAACTAAATACAGATAAAACGAGATCGTTCTATAAACTCCACGTTTAACTATGATACTTCTAAAACATCTTTTAATACATTTTTAAATGATTGTCAAATTTATAGCGGAATAATAAAACGATACGGTACCGGACAGAACTAAAAGAACCCATAAAAGAAATAGACGAATGCAACTAAAAATAATGGCTAAATTAAGTACCTTACTTACTTAATTAATATACATATACGTCTTTAAATCATTTTTAATCTCAATTCAATCACTAATGACAATTCAATAGAAAGATGTGACAAATTGGGCTATGATCAACAAATATAAATCCATGACAATCTATCAAATTGTGTTGCATAACCCACAGCACCCCCCTCTGATTGCCTATAGAGTTGCATATCTAATTGTGTGTGATTTGTGATCTATGCGTCTCTAATTTAGGTTTATCACTGACAGCTGTTATAATTTGAAGTACAATAGGGAACAAGACACATGTTGCAAAATCTAAATGTAATAATACCATCGTGTATTATAGACAATAACTTACCTATTAATCCGTAAATTTTATTTCCACATTGTCGTTCCACAAATCTGTTCGATTAAAATTTTTCACAATTTCAAACGGAAAAATTAACGCGCCATTTTTACGTCACTAGTCTACAATCATGGGAATATTTGGTAATTAACAGTTGGGTACAGTGTGGTAGGTTAGCTATACTGTTAGCTATCGAGTGACGATAAATGCTTTATGTAAATATTTTGTTTGCCAACTCTGAAATATTTTAAGTTTAGAATTACTTAACTGAATCAATATTAATAACTTTTGTCCTGTCAAATTTTTGACACATTTGAATTTAAAAATCAGCCATACCAACATAAAGTTTTGAAGTATTTTCTTTCGCAAGATTGAAAATTGTACTTCAAATTGTGACAGTTCTTTTTATGATAGTATGTATTTCAAATTTGTACATTTCGTGTAATATGTATTAATGAATTACGTCATTAAAGTTAGTATGTCGAATCCAAGTTCGTATCTCGAGGTTAAAATGTAACATGAATAAAGTTCGTATCTAGAGCGGTTCGTAAGTCGAAGTACTACTGTAGGTTTAAAATACTTATTTTTACCAATATAAACAATGGTAATTAGCGTAATAATTGTTTTGCATAATTTTGATAGAAATTTCCTCTTTTCATATTACTTATACAGTTGTTCCAGTCTTCTGCTTAGTCATTTGCTAACTGATTAAACTACACAGAATAATATTTTTACAGATTATAGACGCCAATATAATCATTTAATATTTGTTCTAAAAAGAATAGTTTTAGATGCGGTTATTAAAATAAATAACAAAAATACAAAGAAATAACGCGCTATACACAAGTCAAATTGACAGATAATTATTGATGAGATATTTTCAAATTACCTCGCTATTACATAGGAAACGAAATACGCTTATAACGCTGACGGAAACGATTTTCTGTAACGCTGTTAAATTCCCTGAACGCTACATAGCATTTTTGTGACGTAATTGTGAATTGCTAACCGATATAATAAATTTCAAAAAGGTAAGAAAAAACTATAAACAGTGTTTAACGAATTAAAGCTGAATTGGTATTTTTTTCACAAGCATATTAATATTTGTTCATCAAATTTATATATTTCTTTTATTATAGTACAATTTTCAAATTGATCTTTATATATTTGGCCCTCAAATTCGAGTAGCATCTTTAATCCATTTTATTTTTGAAAAAGTGAGTGAGGTTATGTTCGCTAGTTTGTAATAAATTTGGGCATAATATCAATGGTATTAAAATTGTAAATACATAATTTTGACAAATGTGCACTTATCATACGCTGCAGCGATCCAGCGGAAAATATATACGCTGTAATAATGGCGGACTGCTTTAAGAATAGACGCTGCAAGAAATGACGTCATTACTTTGTCATTCAGGAAATTTTTCCATAAAACGCTACAGCGCTAATTGACAGAATGCGACCAATGATAATTGACTGTAATCGAAAACAAGCCGGCAGCAACGCATAATTACGAATGGACGATGGTACTAATGTAACGTCACGAATTACATAAGTCCAAATAAACTTTAGATGAACTATAGCTAATCACCTACCACAAACCTACACTAATCAAACGGTCTGGGAAGAATTGGTGTAAATAATTAATTGTTATTTGTGCAGTGTCTGCTGTAGCTGAATCTTGCTGAAAATAACCACTCGTTAACTCTATGTCATCCAACTGATTTATAAATGATTCCAAAATAATGGTTTGGTAGCGTTGAGCATTAATCGTTTCTTGAAAGAATATCGGACCAATAATTCTTTGTCGTGATATTGCCACCCAAACACCGATTTTAACTAGATGCAATGGCACTTGGACTAAGTTCTGCGGATTCTCTGCCGACCAAGTTCTGAAGTTCTGGGAATTAACATAACTAGACAGATGAAACCAAGCCTCAGATTGGTATTATACCAGTAACAAAACTGTGTTCGTAATTACGAAATCAGGAGGATGAAGTTGCTGAACAATTGTAAATTTATACGGATGTAAATGTAAATGCTTTTTTAGGATCTTACGAGTGGATTTATAGGAGAGTTCTGGAAAGGACGTAAAAAAGGTTAAAAGGAAATAATAATAATTGATAATGGGACTACTTATTTGTTGAGATAAACGACGTACTAAAATATGAGGATTTTCTGCAACACGTTCATTAACATTATTCAAAACATCAGGTGCAGCAACAGTGAGACGGCCAGTAGATTTACCTTTAGCCACATTACCGGTGTTCAAAAACTTTTCAACAATTCTTATTGTGTGTATAGTAAAGCTACGGTAATCAACTTGGTTCTCTGGATACATTGCAACAAATTGCTCAAAAGTTGATTGCAGCGAATATATCCAATTACCGTCATCATTTTGTAAGCCGCTTCGAAAATAAGCCATTACAATAAATGTGTTTTGCTCAATAATAAATACCATTGTTAAAATAAATTGAGTGGTTTTATTCGTATGACTTTTGCCAAATTTAAATTTAAAATCATTTAACATAGTCCAACTTAAATCGAAAATTTACAATCATTTATAGTCGCATCGTATAAGTTATTTATTCATCTATAATTTACGATGGTATTATCATATTTTGATTTTTTTTGCAACATATGTATTGTTCCCTATTGTGTCGAGTTTATTGACTTGTTATGCCAATAAGTGATTTCATCAAAAAGATGAATTTTATTCAAAAAATTGGGATATTGACTGTGTAATAAGTTCTTCGCAAAATTGCAATCCATAGTCTAGTAGATTATCCTCGTTTAACTCGTGTAAGGATTGCACTCTGTAGTGGTAATTTTTTTAAATAACGATACAACAAAAGATTCGTATGACGTAGAGCAAGTCCTCTTATCGAAATATCGTGATTTTTTTAAGTTTCTAGGTGCTCCAGTAATTTGGTCGCCTCATCTAGGTTACATCGTCTTTGTCACAACACAAATCGATTGATAGATACAATTTCTGCAAATTTGGCAATTTTTTTACTTTATCAGTTCCTGATGACCACGAAATTATCTTGTTTATTACACAAAATGCACGTCTAAGGGAAATGAGATTGAATTACAGAAAAAAGATCGAAATTATTACTATAAAAATCCGGTAGTTTACACAACAATTGTGTAAAATCAAAAATAAGTAATTACATTTTTTGGTTTAATTCCTTCAACCACAAATCTCTTTCTTTTGTTTATTTGTTTTTACATTCCTTCAATCAGAATTATTTTTTGCGAGATTTTGATGTTTAAATTTTAAATTAAATAGAGACAGTAATAGGAACTGGTGGTAGAAGTGGTAAAACACAATTGCTAATTTAATGAATATACATAAGTAGTTTAAGAACTTTTTGTTAGTTAGCTTTTTTACGTTTCCATTTTATTCTTTCTTTTTAACGTAATAACTGATGCGATGAAACTAGTACGAAAACGAACTCCATTATTTCATTAATGAAGAATTCAGGCATTCACAAGGTGAAATTAACTCTTATTAAAATATATACGCCTAATAATAATCTAAGGTTTTTCTACAACCGAGAGAACGTGTTACGCTTAAAAACCACACGATGAAAGTTATATACGTAGGTATATATTTATATCCACCACACTGTCGTTAGCTATTACATTTAAACCTATATGTTTAGTGTATTATTTGAGCTTTTGTATTACGGATATGATACAACCAGTAATGAAGTTGTAATGGAGAAGAAAATTAATACATATTATTTCTAAGGTAAATGAGGACAGTGGGAGATCTCGCAATTCGTTAAGCTTACGTTGCATGATTTTATTTTGTATTACGTTTCTGTTTAACTATTACTTATTACACATAAAACAGTTATGATTATCTTGAGATTACGCTAGATGTTAATTAGAAACAGAATCCGTTCTGGGAAAGTAAACTAATGTATCTATATTTATGTAGAAATGAAGATGATTTGTATAATTAAAAAATATAAGTCAAGGATATGATTTAATTTTTACAACAACAAGTACATGAAACATATCGACTCAGTGCGTTGTTATTAAGAAAGAACGGTGAACCTTAAAACATATACATGAACGTCTAAATCTGAATATTGTACCGTTATATCTCACATTTACGCATAAAATTATATAACATAATGTTTATATGGTGCTTTATACACGTTTAGTTGGATTGTCAAGGTTAAAACAACTAAATTCTAACTTCTATCACTTATTTTTACAGCGGTTTAGAAAACACCGTTGGTTCAGTACCTATTTTTTTTTCGCAAGAAACTGAAAAAAATTATTTGTTACATGCAGAATACTTGAATATGCTCGAAGCAGTTTGTTTTTTCAAAAGTTCGTCTTGATCAAAATCTTGGAAACAGATTTAATGAAGCAGAATTCAATTCTGAAATATTTTCATCACACGACTTGTACTCGAAATTTAAATTTTAATAAACTGTAATTTTGAAATTAAATATTTTTTTAATTTGATTAATGGTTTGACACAAACTCGTAAATCTATATATGTGAATTTACTACAACATTTTAGAAACAATATTTTTCAATTTTTAACAAGGTACCTATGGCAATTACTCTGAGCTTCGCTTTCTTAGAAAGGTTGTTTTAGAATGGTAACGATGCATTCAATATTTGGGTCGCAAAGTATTGTTTTGATTTTCCAAACTATAATCGCTTGAAAGTTTTTTAAGAAAAAATAGTAATTATTGTCTTTAATATATCCCATCTCCAAGTTTGTGCTAGAAAGAGGTATACAAATCATAGATAACATCAGAAAATCTAATAATTTTTCCTATTGATTTAGCGTCACCATCTGCGAAGTATCTACGATGTATGGTAAAAAAATACCGTTGAATTAACATTTAATAAATATTTTTGCAAAGGTTCCTTATAGTATTTCACTATAGACTTGTATATCTTTCTACTCAAATCTCACATTTGGCAATATAATTTTTTCTGATTCGCCATAAGAAAGTATTTGTACGTGGAGGGCTAGGGCTTCGATCTACTACATGATCCTTGTTTTAGGCCACCCCACAATGATTAGTTTAATAAATAATAATGCGCTTATTCCGTTAGGTAATAAGAGCTGTCTTCGTTTGAAGAATTGTTTCTAGTAATTTTATATTTTTAACCGAGGTGTTAGTTTTTGCCAATGATTGCTGAGTCTAGTAGGAGTCTAGTATTGTATTAGAAGTAATTAATAACATATGTGTCTATGTCCTCCAAAAATATTTATTACATTGGCAATTTTTTAGAGAATTTTTCCAGAAATCTTTGGAAATCTTTATTTCTCCTATTATGCTTCATCAAAAAAAAAAACACCACCATAATACCAGTTATATAATTGAGTTTTGAAAAACTCTTTAACGCCAATGTCTAACCTTGTTATTTTAATCATTGATTGTTTCAGAAATTTGTTGGGGTATATCTAGCAAAAGACTCGTTTTGTTTTAAAATCTCTTTTGAATATTTTTTTTTACTTTTGTATTTTCCTCTTATTTTCTTGCTTGCCATTTTTTTTTCATTTTCAGACGTTCGAAACAGCTTATCCTGGCATGCAAACCAAACAAACTAAATCTGAATTTCGAAGAATCTATGGTTTTTTCATTGTATTTTTCAATTTCTTCATTCCATTTGGGAATAATGCTTAAATGTATGCTATCAATTTTCCCAACATCTAAGTTACTACTAAGATTGTTGTATCAAACATTTTTTTATCATAAATGTTATCTTTCTCTCTCTTATAGGGCGAAATCGTTTGATTGTCTATTTTTTTTTACGTTTCTAATACTAAATGCCGCAGTCTCTTTTCCAACAATATATTTTATTGGTCTACAGTGGATGGTTGAAGATGGTCGAAAATTTTTCGATAGCCTATTCTCTTTAATTTTCAATTGCAGTAGTACCAGTTGTAATAAGTATTGATGATTCATCCTGAATACTCCCAATATTTTCAAATTTTTGTTTATATGTAGATGCTTTGAACTGATGCTCCATCACATTCCCATGTAAAATCATAAACTGCCATTAAAGATTTAACGAAATATTCATATTTACATTTAAATAAGTTGCAAAATTGTGAGACGCAAAGAGTAGCTGTTTCACACATCGGTTTTACATGTCAGATCTGAACACATCATAAAAATAACAAATAGAAGAAGAAGAAAATCATATAATAAGAGCAATATTAGATATAGTACACATTACAAAATATGTTATTGCAATATTCAAATCTTCGCCCCTTATACTTAAAATTTCAAGTATTAATCATCAAAGTTGAAGATTGTTTATTGCTTTATAAGTACTTGGCTCGTCAATAAACCGATTGGTATCAAGAATTAATAAAATTGCCGTTTTGATTTTTCTCCAGTTAGATTGAAGAAATCGATCAGTGTGCGTCCTTTAATTTGGTTGCCCAAGTACTGCGTAGTATATTGACTCCTACTACGGTGGAGTCTGTATGCTATGATTAAGATGACCATACACTACTTAAATCTATAAATCTTTCATTTTTGTTCCAATTAGTTTGTAATTGTGAATCTTCATTGTATTTTCCATTTTATTTCGACGTTGAATGTCAAATATTAAGAGAAGCAAGTATTATTTATTTAGCATTTTAAAATTTGCAAGGTGCCCCATTAGTCACTCAAAATTGGATTTCTAAACAAAAACAACAATACATAAACGCGGTTTAAGTATCTTTAAGCGTTTTATTTATTTTTGTTGTAATCCCTCCAAATTAAGCTATGTTGTATCAGTAGTTTAAAATATATTACGTAGGGAGTTGTATGTTACACTACACTCTTTACAAAGAGTATACAAGAGTGCAGTACGTGAAAGTTATAAAATAGTAGTGTATTTAGTGTGACTGACGTAGGCCGTTAAAAAGGTATCTGTCGCTAGAACAAGTTTCCTCACGTTTTTATAGTCTTTATGGTCAAGCCAGTATGCATTTTTACCTTGAATTTGAAGTTTAGCAAGCGAAGGTTTCTTTATGTTGTAGACACCTTTCACCGGTTAAGTGGGATTTTTACAGTCGTTTACAATATTGTTCCATAACGTTGTAATTAACGAAGAGTTTTTCGTTAATCAAAATAAAACCTGTACCTTGATTAACGTCAGGTACACAAAACCTGTTGTTTATTTATAAAATTATATATAATCACAAACCGTCGTCTGTAATTATCATAAAGTTTCGGTTTGCGGTTTTAGAGTTTCTACATACGTATAGGAATAAATCATTGAAAATACAATAGCAGTAAATTATGTACCTAGAAAAACTAGCTTGTTAAAAACTTTCTTTAACTTTAACTAGTTACAACTTCAGGGTACCACAAAGTATCATGAAAAGGCTGTAATCTTTATATAATTTTTAGTTTTAATCATTGTAATTTGTTAATAATGTACACTTAATTATCAGCATAGATTTAATAAAATCAATCTACAGAGAACATTTTCTAAGTAGCTGCCGTTATTGGTATCATTTAGTAAGAGATTTTTCGAAATTTCATCTCTAAGGGGAGTTAAGTTTGTATAGGAAATAATCTTTTTGTGGTAATATTTATTTGAAATTTGGTATTAATGCTTTTTGACTTAATTAATGAAACACGTGTTTTGGCATTTTTTACAACTCAAATATTAAGAAAGTAAAATGAGGTGGCAAAGTTTGTTTAGGAAAAAATTAAAAATCACATTTTTATGCTCACATTTGGTTAAAATTTGATACTAATGCTCTCTGTCATGTTTCGACGTTTTCCAAAATTCAATCCCTAAGGGGGTTGAATGATGTGGCAAAGTTTGTATGGGATGAAATATATCATGGTATTTGTACAGTCATGGCTATTTGTACAGTTTGATGAGTGAATCAAAAAACTGTACACTGAACTTGACAAACCATCTAAAATATATGTCTCTCTATGTCTCTATATATCTCCTCTTTGAACTTTTCTTTTTGATAATGATGGAGCTCTAGCTTCTCCTGTTTGCTGGTTTATCTCAACAGAAGCTTTTTTCAATGTGTTGTGTACATTCTGTCTGAACTGTTGTTTCAGTATCCAGCAACAGTACAGAATGTATATTTTCCTTTTTACCAAAATTTCCTTGCATTTATTCAACGTACTCATATCTTTGCCACCTCCAGCTATTTTCATAATTTCCTGATATGTAGTAATAAATACTTTTCATAGTTTTTTACGTTTCTTATTCTGGAAGATCCCACATTTTCATTATCTGTTCGTAACTGTAACGGGTGGATAGACGCAGTGGTTAGGCGGCTGACTATCGTTGTGGCGGAACAATAGGAGCCGCGTTAAAATTCTCTGGAGGGACGGTGACATTTTTTCGGAGAGTTGAAATCTGGATCGACTTACCATTCGCTGTTGGGCGCAAAGTGATTAACAGTGCGGAATTATAAAAGTTGATATGATGCTATTACAAAGCCATTTGAACACAATTTACAGACACAAAAAGACAACGCGAGGGTTGTAGTAATAGCCAGACGAGTATACAGCTTACGGAATCACTACTACTAAGCACCTACCACACATAAAAAAAATAATTTAATAATGTTTTTGTATTTTTCAACGTCTGGGTTTTGTATTCATTTCGATTACTTTCTTTATCATCCTGACTCACATAAATCATTTTCAACAACTATACATTTTGCTGCAGATAAGGCTGTAAACAATCACGTGCTCTATTTTAAAATTTAGATAAGAAGATATCTTAATGTGTCTGTTGCAGTTCTTAGAACTGGTGCATTATTAACAGGCCGTCCAAAATTTAAATTTCTTTTAGTGTAAGCAGAATTAAATGGTGCATTGAATTTTATTTGCATTCCCTATACCTATCTATAACAATATTCAAGTTATTAACGGTTTTGATAGTGTTTGGAGGAAATTATAATATTTTCTAAATAGAAAACCATAAAAGAAAAACAACAAATGTTCTCGTTAGAAACTATAAGCAAAACTATTCAAGTCTGATTTTGGTGTGTCCATAGAAATGGAAAATTTATTCAACCATATTTTAAATTTGTTTTAAATTCATCGAGCATGTCACAAGATTACGAAAAGATGCAAAAAAATTTCATTTCATTTGACAGAAGATCGATATCAATTTGCGGAAGTACCACCATTATAAAAATAATTTAAATGCATAGATTATATTACTTTATGCTTGCATGCGACTTTGCAGAGGTTACTAAAATAATTGATTTATATGTATTTGTTTATCTATAGAAATCTCCTCTGTTGTAATTTAAACTCGTGTGGTTCTGTTATCGCTTCTTTGGTAATGCTTAGACCTATATTTATGATAGTCAAGAATGCACTACACTCTAAGGTAGGGCTGTCATACCAAGTAGTCTGAGATGTCAACGGTATCGTTGTATATCATTTAGTGCTAATAGCATGCGTCTTGTACATATATGGCGGCAGCTTTATATAACTATTTTTATGACTTTACAAACGTTAAGGTGTACGAGGACATACAATTCTATGATATATGTTTTTATTACAGCCAATTATGTAACACTACACTTACATTAAAAGAAAATACGTTACATATAATTAAACTTACATTAGATATCATCAATATATGTAGATGATTCAAACAGAATTTCCTACTATTTTACGAGATATTTGAACTCTGTGAATTAGCACTTATCTAGCTTTATAAAAAGTCTGCTCAGGGTTTTATGCTCCGCCCTCTTAATATTAGAAAATAATTCTACAAGTTTAAGGTAGAAGAAATGAAATATACCGTCATTTGGATAACATGTACAACATTAGTTGAGCGTAGGTTTTCAGCACCGTCGTTTACAGTCTTCTAATTTAATGAAGAATATGTGATTGTTTTAAATTTCTTATTTTTGACATTTTAGGAGTGCTATCATTATATGTTAAGTGTAATAAATGACTAGGGAGGCATATTTGATGAGCTACAAACCAAATTTACAACAAATTTATGAGTCAGTGCATGTAAGATTTATGTACCGCTATTCCCATATTGCACTTGCCCATACGCGCTACACTGAACACTGGTTATGACATTGTTTAGTCGTGCTGCGGTTTGAATGTTGAAATTACGGCATGCACTATTACGGCATTCCAACATAAACGAGCTTCTTTAAATAAGTACAATAGCTTGTGGAGTACGCTTATTGAATTAATATTACGTCATTATTAAACTTTTATTATAATATAATCTAGATAAACGTAAAGCGTTCGTGTTAAGTGATGTCGATTGATTGGACTTTTACTGCACGCCGAATATTTAAGTATTGCAGAGTTTATTTTATAGTGCAGCGAAATTATTCGAGGGATAAGCTACAATTATTGAGAATTGAAAAATCTAACTGCCTGTGCAAAACAAATTGTTGTTTATTAAATAGTGCATTATTTTATCTATCAATTGCAGTTTAGTTTGTGCAATTCGGTTACATAGTGCCTGAGTGTCCATAGAATAAGCTTCTGTTATCGAAAAATGGAATTATCGCGAGAGAACCTTTGGATAATGATTTACTATGATTTCAAAAAAGGATCGAGCGCGTATGAGTGGGAGGAAAGTATAAAATCGGCATTTGGGGATCTCGCACCATCATTGGCTATTGTTTATAGATGGTATAAAGAATTTGAACAAGGTTGCGAGGGTGGTACACAGAAAAGGAGCCGGCCCTCCTTTAACTGCTGTTAACCCCGAAAACATTGCTGCTGTGAAGAAGATGGTAGAAGAGGACAACCGCATTACCCATGCAATGATAGAGTCCAATCTGAAGATCGGCTCCTCGCAAGTGAGATCAATATTGCGTAAACATTTACATTTGACAAAGGTTGTAACTCGGTTTGTACCCCATTACCTTACAGATTTACAAAAAGCAGCAAAATGATAGAATATCCTCCTTACTCACCGGATTTGGCGATGTGTGACTTCTGACTATTTTTTGAGCTCAAAAAACATTTGAGAGGGAAAAGGTTGCAGTCAGAAGAAGAGATTGACATCGTCGTTAAGTGTTCTTTTGATAGTATCCCTAAAGACAGCTGGTTGAATGTTTTTAAACTATGGAAAGAGAGAATTGTTTAGTGCATTATTGTAAATGGTAAAAATTCTAAAAACTTGTATCAATGGCTGCTCTTCGGTTCTCGGGTTCTCTGCCATGTAGAAAAGTTGTGATACTTAACGTTTCGATCATCTTGTCGTGATCTTCTTCAGAAGTGAAGTTCTCAGCAGATGCAGAGACCAGCAGACGACACCACCATTCCTGAAAATCAAACACCACATCGAGACTCCTAGCGCCAGAAGAATACTTCAAAGAGCAAGCGATGCCTTACTTAGGGAGAGGATATGCTACACCCGAACCCAACTTAATACGGTGGGAAATAGTTTATACGAACTACACTTGCACCTGAGCAACACGCTGAACAACGACATATGGACTAGCATTGATCGCCTAACTACAGACAAGGCCAGATATCAAGCGGATGCAGCCACCAAGAAACAGAAGGCAAAATTCACACATTCACCAGAAAATCAGACCACCAAGCTCAACCTTGGATCAAGACCGAGTAGTAATAAATCTATCTTCTTGTGATACTTAACGTTTCCATCTTGTCGTGATCTTCTTCAGAAGAAGTTCTCAGCAGATGCAGAGACCAGCAGACGACACCACCATTCCTGAAAATCAAACACCACATCGAGACTCCTAGCGCCAGAAGAATACTTCAAAGAGCAAGCGATGCCTTACTTAGGGAGAGGATATGCTACACCCGAACCCAACTTAATACGGTGGGAAATAGTTTATACGAACTACACTTGCACCTGAGCAACACGCTGAATAACGACATATGGACTAGCATTGATCGCCTAACTACAGACAAGGCCAGATATCAAGCGGATGCAGCCACCAAGAAACAGAAGGCAAAATTCACACATTCACCAGAAAATCAGACCACCAAGCTCAACCTTGGATCAAGACCGAGTAGTAATAAATCTATCTTCTCTCTTGGGAGCAAAGTGATTAATAGCGCGGCATCATAAAAGGCGATATGATGCTGTCACAAAGCCATTTTAACACAACTAACACACACTAAAACTACACCGCAAGAGTTGCAGTGATAGCCAGACAAGTAATACAGCTTACGGAGTCACTGCAACTAAGCACCCACCACACATCAAAAAAAAAAAAGAAAAAACCACTGCAAGGGCCAGAGAAACAAGTTCTAGCAAAAGGATTAAACTTTGCCATCACTCCAAAAGAGATAACGAAGGAAGATATCATCTGCGCCATAGAAACATCCATCAGAACGGTACCAGCAGGAGAAATAGAGGAGATCAGGTCAACTACGCGACACATCCTGAAACCAGCTAAACCACCTACTTCAAACCTGTCTAGAGAGGAAAGAATAGCCATCATGGAACTGAGGAAGGACAAAGACCGCACCATAATGTCTGCAGACAAAGGGAACGCCACAGTCATCATGAACACACGAGACTACAAAGACAAGATCCAAGTATTACTACAAGATTCTACTTATCGCAAACTTAAGAAAGATCCGACAGCAGTTCTGGAAAAGAAACTATCAGCAGCAGTTAAATCATCATCAATACCTAAAGAATTACACCGGAATATCATCAAGACGGGCTCCAGAACACCAAGGTTATATGGACTGTCCAAGATACACAAAGAGGGAAATCCGATGAGACCTATAGTCTCAGCAGTGGGATCCGCTACGCATCCTCTAGCCAAGTATCTGACCAAGAGCCTACAACCGCTAGTGGGGAAAACGGAGACGTACATCAAGAACTCTGCTCACTTCCTCGAAAAAGTGAAGGATGTGAAAATGGAGGAGAACGACGTTCTAGTCAGCTTCGACGTCAAGAATATCCCAGCAAAAGAAGCTATCAACATCATCCGAGAACGTCGCCAGGAAATTAACATGGAAGATGACATCGTGGATAAAAAAAACAAGCAAAAAATAACAAAAAAAAATACTTCACTTCTGAAGAAGATCACGACAAGATGATCGAAACGTTAAGTACCACAACTTTTCTACATGGCAGAGAACCCGATAACCGAAGAGCAGCCATCAACAGCGGCCGTGAAAGCCTGAAGACTACATTAACTTGTATCAATCTTTCTATTCTCAATAATTGTAGCTTTTCCCTCGTACGATGCCCATATGCATCAAATACTTTGTAGTGATGCATCACAGACTTGTGTGAAAATATGATAAAACAATAAATAAGAAAGTGATATCCACTAATGGAGCAATGACATTAGTAGGGAATAAGAAAACACAAGAATAACTTTGTACAGCGTCGAAAGAAAAAAAATTCCTACACCATTATGGCAAAAGCAAACTAACAATATATTGTATGGTTATGCTGTTAATTATCGCTTAATTTGACATTACTGTAAAATTGTAGACAGTAGAATATATCACTGTGTTTATTTTAATTAAATTTAATGTATCTAGTACATTGTGCCAGGATATACATATAATGATAATTGAATCTATAACAAAGTATGTGTACAGCTTAGATGGGATTATATTAAACAATTTTAAGAAAAACAAAATTATCACACATTATGTTGATATTATGAAAGAGCTTTCGGATCGTGTGATGTATAATTTTTTTTCTAACACACTTTAGCATCCTTAATTTAATTGTAATGAAATTTAATTTTTTTATTAATTAGTAGTAAAAATTGGCAGTAGCACTTGTTAGAAATTTAAATTTCTTTGTTGGTTAGTCAACTTAAAACTACAATAAAAACAATGGCCACAATGGTGTTTCAAAGTACATACTACAGATATAGACTAGTAGAAAATACAGTTTTTCTTACGGTCTACCCAATTTTTTTTAAATATTATTTGAAATTATAAGTATGTTAACATTATTAACTTCTTGTTTTTTGTATAAAGACGCACACTACAGTAAAATTGATATAATAGTTATCCTATAACTAAGTGTTAACCAGAATGATTTCACTATATCATCTTAGATATTTAAATGAATGCAGAGAAGGACACGCTATTAAACTTATCATGCATTCACTATTATTACTGACCGGAAATAATAAACAAACTCACAAGCAGCTCGCATTAGTTAAATACGGTAATGCGACTCTATTGAATGAATTAACAAACGATTTCATATGCTCTACGGTATAATTATCTACTAATGAATATAAATTATTTTAAAAAGAAGTTCAATAATATGTTTATATCGTAAATTACTACTAATTAAACTTGCTTTTTATACATCTAAGCAATCAACTCGCGGAACTACTGATAAACGCGTACATAAGCGTAAATTTGATAGAAATAACTCTAAGGTATATTGGTATAGGATTTGTTAACTCGTGTATACGGGTACGCATGTAAAATGTAAAGATACTTATTGTTAGTCAATGACATTCAAGTTATTACAAAAATTTACGGAGAACATGATTTCGCTTTATGTTTACGCTTTTCGAATGTTTACGCATATTTTTAGTTATTTTTAAATATTTAACTAAAATGGCTTACGTAGAATAGAACGTGAAGCACGTTTAAGCGTTCTATTCGTTTAAAAAGTTAAATGTGATAATGAAACTTTCTATTTTCAGTAAGCGCAAGAAATTTCACACCAAGAAGTTAGCAATATTGTTCATTGTAAATAAATTTCTATAGATATTAAACCGTTTTAAAATAATTTACTTAATTTTATTACATTGTCCAAGATTCATTTAAAAAAACTACGTTTCTGTATAACGTAACGTGCATTCCGAACCCCTGATGTACAAAAATTTTGCCAAGGTATTTCAAATTTAAAGAATTCTTTCAATTTGTCTAACTACAAATGAGTTACTTTTAGAGAATTTGATAAATGATTATTTTTATGTGGAATTTGCGGCATCCAAATACATGCCCCAAGAATCAATAGTCGTTTTATTTGTAGTAGATCAATTGTGTATATTACCAGACATTCCGATATTATTTTTCATATTTTTACTGAAAATTGTTTTCGCATATTAAAATTAATTAATATTTATACTTCTAATATATGTATATTCAAGAGTTCGTTTCTAGTTATCTATACAAACTAAGGATAAATTTGTTATACACAATCTTATATCATATTTTGTTTGATAAACAAGAGACAGAAGGATAAAAAAAAATGGAGTAGATGGAGTATTATAATTTCGGAGATCTATACAAAAAATGAAAAGTCGAAGGAGCTTTGGTCTCAGACAGGGCGATGAAAAATTATGTAGCCCTTATACAAATTAGTATTAACGGTTGCCGGTATTAGCCTAGGGGGCACCATTATTATTATTAATTTTTTATATATGAAAACGTCGAGAAATGCCAGAATAAGAAAAAAAATGTATATTGTTGGCGATCATCCTGTGAAAGAGTACGATGAAAATAGATCAAGCATTAGAACCTGAACACGTGGTTTCGATCTATCCGACCTCGTCAGCGATCCTCCAAATCAAATACCTAATTTCATCCCATCTCGTCACTCAATCTTAATTGTATAACATCTGAGACTAATTCCAACCCCATGCGCCCTCTACTGGGCAAGGTCGGAAGTAGCACCTCCGTGTATTACACAAGTCGGTAACAGCAGATATCAATCTATCTCGGACAATTCATGGGTTGTCAGTACGCTGGAAGACTCAATCTGTTAAACAGGTGATTAACAATTATATAATTTCTTCTTTTTTAATGGAATAATATAATTTTTATTTTTAAACGTTCTGTAGGCCATTTCCAAATTATTTGTATCAAATGATCTGTATTGATCTATTATGATTACCCTGTTCCTTAATGGTTCGTACTCACAAAGTATGTGCTCGGCTGTTTCAGTTCCCAGTTCGCAGAGTCGACGTATCTTGATCAACAAATTATTTCTACTAGGGTTTCCTGCGCCTAAATTCAGTTGTTGTCATGTTATCTACGATTTTGTTCCTATTTTTATCGTTATATCGTTCACGACTAAATTAAATTCTTAACCGTACATTTAATATCACGAAGTTGTGCAAGATTCGAATACTACCGCAGATGCAATATTTTAGATAGATGTTCATAATTAAGCAACCAATATAGGAACATAGTAGGTACTAGGTTATGTATAAATCGTTCGAACAAAACCGGTTTTGTTCGTGAATCAGTGTTAAATAGAAAGTACTTAGTATTTCTGGAAAATGATTCTGGACTAATTACTATTAAAGCATCATTTACCTATCTATAATAGTTTATGAAATATTTTGAAATATTTTATTAAAATATATTCTACAAATAATAGTAAATAATCAGCATCACATACTTTGGATTCATCTTTGTGTATTAAGAAGCATATAAAGCTGTATGAAGCAATTTTCCCATAATATTTGTATATGAATAAACATAAAGCTATGAAAATATTTCATTGAAATTAGAATATAAATAAAGTATATTATTTTAGCCGATTCAGTTATATTTCATTAGCAGGTAAGTACATATAATATTAGATCTATATTTCCAAGGTTTTAATTTGGGCCAGATATTTTAGACTATTTGACATTTTAGAAGCCATTCCATAATTATTACATAAAATTGCAACACTTGGACAGTAATGCCTGATTAAACTACTAAAAATTTAGTAAACGCTGTTTAAATGCATGCAAGTTGAATATATTGGTAGTACGAATTTGTTTATATTTTATCGCGTTTAACATCCTATCAGAGACATTAATCTCTTAGGTGACTGTAAGTAAGGTTTTACGGATATTATCCGCGTTATGTAATTTCATAGGTTATTAAATATTATAAAATACGTTACGTATATTTACATATATCTCCAATTTTGTGGAGTGAATGGATACGTTTTCACGAAAACGACCGAAATAATAATGATTAAATGTTGCAATTGCAACGTAATTTACTCTGAAAGGCAGAAATCTTATTCATACAAATTGAATGGTAGTTATGTAACTTCCACTTAAGTACTTGAGTAGTTGCATTTCTTACATCACAGGATAATTTCTAAAATGCAGGTAAGCATATATAATATCAAAATACATATTTTGAGATTTGTTAAACTGTTATTGACTATAAATACATATATAGAACATATGTATAAATATACAGGGTGTTTCATTAAGGCTGGCCACTGTCCGTATCTCATATACTAGTGGACATAGAAAGTTGGGAAAAAATATTTCATTATGAAAGTGGTTTTGAGAAAATCCTGGAAATTAATTAAGTTCCGCGTCTCACCACCAGAGGGCGCAATCGAAAGTCAAATACTAAAAAGTTCAATTTTTCCGAAAATTTCCACATTGAGGTATAGTTTTGGTAATATCATTAGAAAGCTGATAGGATTCCGCATCAATTTGGTGTAACGCTCATTAGTGTACCGACCTTGATAAGAGTGGGAGAAGTCATTGAAAGTGTAATCATTTAAATCGCAGTAACTTCTAAAGAGCTTATCCGATTTTAGTGGGAAAAAGCTTGTTTAGAAGAGGAAGGTAAGTATTTTTAACTGACGTATTAAATTGTACCCTACAGTTCCTAATAAATTTCCTAGAGGGCGCAATTTGTCACAATTACAGTTTTTCTGATTTTATTCCAGAAACTTAAATCATACGGTATATTTTTGACATCATAAGCGAGAAGTAAATTAAATTTGCTACAAAAAACGTAAATTACGCAATTCGATGTCTTTAGTCGTTCCAGAGTTATGGCGAAAAGACGACTTTTTGACAGTCTAATTTAAGAATTGATTGTTACTATGGTTTATTCGTTCCAGAGTTAATGTGATGTGCTTTAAAATAATAATCTAGTTAGCCGCGGAACAAAGTCGGCTCGTTTCCATGGAGATAAATAAATTGAAATAATTGTCAACTTACTTAATTTTGATAGATGTGTTTTTTCATTGTTTAGTTTCGGTTTTCATTTCACTTATTCATTCAATTATAATAAATTATTTTAAGAAATAATCCAGCAAAAACTAAATAATAAGTTTTGTTTATCTGTCCACCCAATCACCATTTCAAATATAACAAGGAAGAAATAATAAAATCATCAATCTCAATTGGTTTTAAGAAATTTTTGTCGCTCATGCAGAACTTCCAAACAATGCAAGCATTTGTTGAGCACGTTTACACAATTTTGAATTTTTTTATTATATAAAAATAAAACTTTATAAAAATTATTTCGTGAAAGAATGTAGTTCCTGCCATAGATGTTTTTCGACTCATTCAAATTGCAAATTTTCAGGAACATTTTGTAAATTGCAAGGAAATGAATCAGAAAAATTAAAACTGTAACTGTGTAAACTGTTCCCCGTTAATCCCAGGATCATTAAAACGCCTACTAGATTTTTCTAATAAATCCCATCTTATATCATATCTTGTAATATTCTATTTAAACTTTAAACATGTCATAATACTACTTATTATATCAATTAGAAATGTCAAATCTTATAACCAATCAATATCTTGTAATCAACCGATATTTTTTTTTAATCAAAAATTTTATTCGATTGACTGGCGATGATTGGAAATATGTTCAATGTATAATAAGATTCACCGCATAAAATCTAGCATTTTAACTACAACAAATTATAATAATAAAACTTTTTTGGTATAAATGTAAATTATCTATAGATAAATATAAATGTTAAAACGTTTTTATTGCACTGTAATAGTTAAACCGAGATAATTGTATCAACTTAGCTATAGATGTAGCCCCAGTAACACAATTAATCTCAGAATGTTATACCAGAAAGTTGATTACGTTTTAAGTTATAATATCCATAACAAAATAGTTGTAACCAGGTGTTATGTCAAAATCAAATCAAAATAATTCAAATAAATTTTATATTAAGCACTTTACAATTAATTTAGACCCACCCTCTCTTACTTTAGTACTATATATACTATTAAAAATAAAAATAGTAACTTCTTCCCGACTTCTGGTCTTCTGGTCCTTCTTTCCCTTGAAATTTTTCTTCTTTTCCTCTTTTCACTTTTCAATCTTTCCAAATCTTTTAAATCTTCAAACTTTTCCTTCACCTGTCTCTCTAATTTCATTTCTCCTTTTCCTCTTTTCACTTTTCAATCTTTTCAAACTAATTTCCAATGTTCTTTTTCAAATTTCACTTTCTATTCTTAAAATGTTTTCTACTTTTTAAAAGAACTTATCTTTTTCGTCTGACTTTTCCTTCTTTCTTCACTTTTCAAAAAAAAACCAATTGTCCCTTTTTCTTGTTTTTTCTTGACCTCCTTCTCAAAATTTATTATTATTTTCCAAAACCGCGGTAACATGAGTGTGCGTCGTAATTGTAATTTTGACAAAATATTTCCTAAATTTACAATGCTTAACATAATATTCTAACGAATTTTATTGGAAATTAATGAAATAACATAACAAATACGCCCGCAAAAAAATATGAACGCGATGTAATATAAAATATTACGAAGCAGATCATATATATATATATATTTTTAAATCAGACAAAAAACATGCTTTAAGTTAAAAATTAAATCGTGAATTTAAAAAAATTGTCCCTTTTTCTTGGTTTTTTCTTGACCTCCTTCTCAAATTTTATTATTATTTTCCAAAACCGCGGTAACATGAGTGTGCGTCGTACGTGTAATTTTGACAAAATATTTCCTAAATTTACAATGCTTAACATAATATTCTAACGAATTTTATTGGAAATTAACGAAATAACATAACACAGGTTTATTCTTTCGATTAGATTGCATTAAAAAACATCAATTCTGAAACTCTCTTTGCCATATTAAGTTACCTTGTCAAATCATTCACATTTTTTCTCTTGTAAGTGATCTGATATCGGTGATTGTTTCCGGATTATATGTACATATACAAAATTAGTGAAATCTTGCTATAAAAGTTTAGGATAGCGCTCAAACTTCACAATATTTATCGAATTTTGTGTAAGTCAACTAATTGCTATAGGCATCATTTTTGTGTAATGTAAATATTGTATAAAGTTTATAGAGCAAACGGTTGGCTTCGTATGAGAAAGTTAATTATGCAATAGAATTAGTAGGCAAGGTGAGATGAAATATTCAAGACACCACATTCTACATATACCTAATTATACATAATTATATGCCAACAATTTTGTTTAAACTAATAGAGATTTCATTTTAGTTCAAATTTATAAATTAACTTATGTTGTATGTTTCAAACAAATACCATTTACATATATATAAACAAATTAAATATTTCAGCTGTTTTTATTTACATCTAACAGAAGCTATGTTAATGATCTACAATTGCCGTTGTAATTAAATACCATATAAATAGTCTAATTAAGGTAAACGAGCATACGCATTACACAACATTTTTATGGACACCTGTTATTTTGACAACCATTCGTTAGAATTTCCAGTCTGAAATAACAAGAACTATTGTATAACTAACCGGTAGCCAGTCTACGAATATATAATTTAAATACACTTGATCAAATACGACAGAATACGGAAGCACTTTTGCGAAGTTAGCGATATTTCGATTAATTAAAGAAATGCTAAAGTCTAACCTAAACGCAATGTAATATTATTTAGAAATGAGTTAAAGAAAGAACAGGCATATTTTTGGTGTTAATAACTAAGTAAACGAATAGACTTCGCTTCACATGATACAAACAAGTTCATTAAATGAAGGAAACGTGTTTCAGAAAATGGTTGATTTCCATCATCAAGTGTGTGGTCAAATAGAAAGGGAGTTCAAGATTCTTTCACGCCGTATTTTTATGTAACAGACGAAATATTTATAAACCATAATTAAAGTAGTAACGTATTATTATATAACGCTAGCTAATTTGGTATTTCTAATTCTTATTTTGTTTTAATTAGTTCTTCTTATGTAGTTCCAATTTCATTTTTTAAATAAACTCTAAACATTTTTTACTTTTCTGACGACTAATACAACCACTACAAATCACAAAAAATTGTCTAAAGTATTTTGAGTTTCAGATCAAAATTACGGCACTCACGACGATAATTTTGATTACCCGCTTAACCGTTTTATAGTAATGCTTAAATTTACTTCATTAACAAATGAAGCCAGATTGATTTTTTTTACTAAGCGATTGTATCGAAGAAAATTTTAACTTTACTGAAACATTGAGATTAATAAGTAATCGCAACTGATATCCTCGTGCTCCATCAGGTGGTTATCCTTATGGCCCACTATTTGACATTATTTATTATTTATCAAAATACTGAGAAATATAAAAAATCATTGTTTTTTAATTTTGTGTATTCACACAGTAATTTTCAACACTACCTTTTATTAATACCGTGATAAAAATGCCTTAATACAAATTTTTAACAATTCTTTTAGATACTTATTTCGGAAACAGTGCAGCAATACTATAATTCAAAATAAATTAAAAGTATATTTTTTTTTGCCTTGTGGTGGGTGCTAGTTGTAACAGTTTCTCCTGTATACAACTTTTGCTCTCATTTGTGTGTGTATAAATGCGTTCAATTGCCTTGTTACAGCACTATCTCACTGTTTATAAAGCTGTGCTGCTCATTTTTGGTCTCCCGGAGAATTGAACTTCGGACGCAGCGATCTCTTATATCGCTGGGTAGCCTAATAATTCACTCGTTTATTTATGCTTATGTAAGGAACTGCAGTTGTTTTTTTTGTAGTAATGAACTTTTGAATATATGTATAATCAATATGATGCATGAATTCTTTTTACTTCAACTTGATAAATGAGTTCGGTGAATGAAATCTCATTTAGATTCTCTCGGATGTCAGTGTCAGAACTTAGTTCGCTACTCTAACAACTAACTTACAACTAACATACACAGAGGTGACTTCCACGGTTTTCAGTATTTTCGAATGATCGTTTGGTCTCTTGGTCATATTGAATACGAGTTTCACTTATGAATTTTTGCATTTAGTAAACCTTCAAGTGTGATCATAGACGGCAACGGATTCTTTTTTGACAGTTAGTACCGTCCGGACGTTGATAAAATAATAATACTCGCGTGTAATACTCACATTTATGCAGAACATGTTTTGTTGGTGTTATACAATACTGCGATGAAATTAGTTCTTGCATTTGAAGGAATGCTGACGAGATCGAAACCACATGTTTCGCTTCTAATATTTGATTTATTTTCATTGCATTCGTTCGCAGGGTGATTGCAACAATATACCATGAGAGCAGAGCGAATAGTTTCGAAGTATTTTTTTGATAAAGTTAGTGGAATTGTGTTATTTAAAATTATATTTTACGATTTGTGCATGTCCCCCATTTATGATACATTGGCCATCTACGCAATGTAATTTTAGACGGACAGAAGAAATAGTAAAACGTCGTTATCTGAGGTTGAACCTCAAAAAATTTATTCTGATTGGTTGATGAGCGATGACAAAAATGATGTTTCATCAAATAAAGATCTGTCAATTCCTAATTATTTCCACTTGTAGGTCATTTATTTTTAAATAAATTGGTATTTAATTAATTTGCTGTTTCATTGACCTACAAGTGGAAATAATCAGGAATTGAAAGATAAGTACATAAAGGTCATAACATATATATATTAATCAAAAGAAGATGAAATTCAAGAGCGTGAAAGTTTCGATATCAATGAAATGCCAATTGTACTATTTAAAGATGCCTGGACTAAAATCAGTCCAGATATGTTTGTTCTTAGACGATAACGATCAACAGGTAGATGTAAATGAGCGAGTTGATATTCAAAACGACTTGCTAGCAATATTAGTGCCAATGATATAAAAATTATCTGGGTATTATTATTTACATGTCTGGCGTAAGGTTAGCGAACTTCAGATCGTATTGGTCATCAAAAACAGGTCTAGTGGAAATCAAAGACTGTATGAGTGAGAAAAGATTTGAACTTATTTAAAGCTAGTATATAAATTGAGAGCTGTATTAGATTTTTCTAATGAGATGTATGATACAATTCCATTAGGCATAACCATTAGAAGGAATCGTGTACCCAATTGCAAATTATGATCTGTGAAAATATCTACTATTTTGTGGTAAGGTAATAAAGTTGTAACTTTAGTAATAAGCTTTACTGGTCAATTACCAATCCTAGACTAGAACTAGACAGATATGATTAACAACAAAAGCAAAAAGTAAAAATGTCTTTTTAAAATCCGTAAAAGAATATAATCGGTATGTGGGAAGCTTGGATTTCTTGGACAGTTTAATTGGACGTTACCCGATCAGAGCCAGGACTAAGAAATGGTACATACAATTTTTTTTACCATTTAATGGATTTAACAATTGTAAACAGCTGGATCATTTATAGAATGGCAAAACAAACGAATAAAGAAAAACATTTTTCTCTTGCTGAGTACAGCATAGAAATGACGGATTGTTTATGTAGACTGATCATCAAAAAGAAACTGAAATAAATAATATAAAATAAAGGTTCCAGTGCGCACATATTCCTTCCAAAAGCTTTACAGAAAAATGTGTGAATGTCAATACATAGGTGTTCCAAACAATTGAGATCTGTGAGGTCTTAGTAATATTTCTACTTATTTAGAACTGAAGCTTGTTTGAATTCAAAAGCCTTAGGGGTATGAGCATCTACGAAAAATAGAGACAGAACTACATTAATAAAAACAACAGTTTAAATATGAAAAACCCGCTATATTTGAAATGGTACTATTGCGCTACTTTACTCAAACCAGTTATCTGTTAGACGCCAATATTACATACACTCAACATGATTAAATTTTTAACGTATTACAGAAGTAGTTCTAGTAATGGTGTATGTTTACGAGATTATATCAACATCTCCGTAGTCTATACGCAAATTCAGTAAAAGTGTAGCAAATTATATACCAAAGCAAATCGTCTAATATTTGTATAATAAGATGCGTACGACTTTCTCTCTCCAGCAGCAATAAAGGAGTGTCATATTATTCTTTATGACATTCTAAGCATATTACATGGATGCGAATAATTACAATTGCCTTTCTCTCTAATCAAGAATACCTGGTTTCTGCGGTTTCTTTCAACGAACATTGAGAATCGTTATTGTATTCAAATGTATCAAACAAAATGGCAAACAAAGATACTTTCACAAAATTGTTAAGAACTTGCATAATAGATTTTCCAATCTTCGCCGTCAAATTCGTGAATTATGAGAATTCAGTTAGATATCACGATAAAAATCTGGTAGGAGATACATCAACATAGAAAACAAGAGACAAACGAAACTATCCTATCGAGTCTAAAATTTTTTCTCCCTTTATTATGAAAGTAATTAAGGCTGCACGAGTGCCATCAACTATATAGATGGATTCCTTAAAAGTAGGTAAATCGATTAGCAAGTACGTAACCGGGTCATGTAGTTGACGAACCCATTATCCGATGTGGTATATTCGATGCGAGATGAAGACACGAACCTTTAAAGGATTCGTGAAACCAGTTCATTCCTTCTTCATCTTTTCTGAATAATACATGAAGTATAACTTACCCTATTTTCTACTTGAATAACGTGATAACATTCCTTATTCCACATATCCCTCCTGTAGTTGTTCGCGGAATCTATCTCACCATATTGCTAAGAACAAGATCTTGTTGATGCTGCGATAATAAAAGAGGACTAGAGACACAAGGTTTGTCGCACAAACTATTTATAATGTATTACAGTATATCTACACAATTTTCACGTTTTCTTTATACAATTTTGATTCGCACAATTAGTCGAATACACTATTTGGATACTCTATGTATCAATACCTTCTATTGTTGTCCGAATTGATGTTGGCAATAAACAACGAACCCGATCAATGCAAAAATGAGCGAGAGAATGCTGCGGCCGCACCTGCTGGTTACTGCCTACGACCCGTGCCGTGATCCGATGCTATAGCGGTCCCCCGTTCTTGACCCAGGTGGTAATAGAACCAGGTAGGTGGATAGGTAGTGTCTTGCTTAACTGAGAAAGTTAGTTTGGTTGCCTAAGCAGGTAAGAAAAGTACTAAAGTGTTTTTTAAGTAGAACAAATAAATATAGAGCAACTAGTGTTACAAGTTGCTACAGTTTAATTATTATGCAATTTTTAAACTCATATTTATATATTTTCAAATACAACCACAGTTGATGTACCACTCTATATTCGATCGATATAAAAGGATCATTTGGTGGTCACCTTTATGTAACTACTCTTCAATAAACCCCAGTGTAGTTCAAGGCTAAATATCTAGATTACACGACTGTCTACAGTTCTTGTTTTCTAAATTGCAGTTCGCAATATATCTATCACGTTAGATTAATATAATTCCCTTATTGAAGACATTATTTCTTTTATATTATATATAAACTAATAAGGATCTGACAATTTTTGATGTAAACATATGTATTAGATAACAAACGAAGATATTAAAAGGCGATATATATCATTTTATGAAAACTATTAAAACAAAAAGAAAAACGTTTTTGTCTTTTATGAAAACTAATTTCAAACATTGAACGATCAATTTCTCGACATTACAGAAACTATCTGCGTTTGAATTAATTAAAACAGCAAATCTGAGCTACAAGAGTTATTCCTGTCATAGGAAATACTAAGAAAAAAATCATTGATGTATAAAGTTGTGAAAAATAACAGTAAACATATAACTATATGTATTTCCAATATAAATTATACCTAAATTATTCCTGTATAAATTCAAACATGGAAAAAAAAAATTCGAATTTACAGTTTTTGTAATAGAAGGGTGCTATGTGCCTTGTTGAATCTCCGAACAAAGGTGGTAAGTATGTACTAAGCAGTTTGTGTACATTAGAAGATGGAATGGCTGGTATGTACGTAGCAGATATAGTCCCTTTCACAGGTGACAAGTGCCAGTTACTGTTTATGTTTGCTTACTTACTTGTTACTGTAATTAAGTGAAAATGAGAGGAAAAAAGACAAAAGAAATGCGGGAAATGTGCGTTTTGGTAGAAAAAGCGCCTGAAGGAGCTTGCAAGGCATATAAAACCCGAAAATGCATGGAAATGGAATGCAGGCACGAACCAAAACAAGAGATCTATTATTCTAACCTAACTTGTACCTACTCTGAATTTGATTCCAAGTAAACTTTATTTTAGATAGCTTCTAATTACCAGCTTAACTGTGAAAGCTTTAATTATGTTACAGGAATATCCTTATATCAAAAATTTTAACCGGAAAATGTTGATGTTTGATGGGACTTACTTTATATAGTAACTATTAGAAAATGTAGTTATTGTAATCATACAGATCGAAATGTACAAAAAAAAGACAGTCAACAATAATATACAGATACAACATCGGTAACACCAACACCACAACGTTTAATTAATTCATTACTCGTGCTCCCTGTAATTAATTAAACGTTGTGCTGTTGTTGTTACCGAAGAGTCTGTATCTTACGAACCCACAATCCACAGTCTGGGCATCTATATCAGTTAAGTTGGCCCCCCAAATTATTTCTTTTCAAGTTTATATACCTATAATTTTGCAATTTTGCCACAGTCAATTTTAACTCAATTAAGAAGGAGGAACTCTTGTTTTTTGCACAGTTTGTACATTTGAAAGGGCATCTATAAGGTCAGTTAAGTTGGCCCCCTAAATTATTTCTTTTTTTAAGTTTTTATATATACGCTATTTGCAATTTTGTACAAGCACAAGTTTTGCAGCTCGTATAAAAAGTTTTCGCACAATGGCATATTTTCATATATCATTTGAAACAAAATTTTGCACACCTGTTAAAAGTTAAGTTAGCTAAAATAGCATATTTATTTTGTGGGGGGCAGGAGGATTATTCAACGTAACGTTAGCCCCCTCCCCTCCCCAATTAAACTTTTTCAACTTTTCATATGTCATTTGAAAGCTTGAGTTTTGTACAATAGCCAAAACGAAGTTTTGCACAGCTTCGTAGTGAGCATTTTATTCGTGAATCTCGAGCAAGTTATATTTGTACTGACTTGGTTCACTCTGATTGTTTTAGTTGTCTTAGCTTTATAACTTTGATCGTCAAGTTGATGATACAAATCATGCCTTCTCGAGAAACAATTTCAGCCCCCTCCCCAAAATTAAATTTTTTCAACTTTTCATATGTCATTTGAAACCTTGAGTTTTGCACAGTTTCTGCACAACCAAAACGAAGTTTTGCACAGCTCGTATAAATGGAGATATTTTATTTCTGAGAAAAGCCCCCTCGTCAGCTTAATAATGTTCCATTGCCCCAATCCAAATTAATTTTTTTCAACTTTTCATATATCATTTGAAAGCTTGAGTTTTGCACAGTTTTACACAACCAAAACGAAGTTTTGCACAGCTCGTATTAAGGAGATATGGCTTTCTCAAGAAAAAAATCCAGCACACCCAAATCATAATTTTCTAACTTTTCATATGCCATATGAAAGCTTGAGATATGTACAGTTTTGTACATATCTGACATCAAAATTTTCGGTACCCATCCTGCAGCCACCTTTATAAAACCTAATTCTTTATGTAAAATGGTTTCTACGCTACCTATTGAAAAGGCACAAGTCTGAGCTATAAATATCACAGTGATTGGTCTATCTTTCAAATCAATGCTTTTTTGCAAGCAATAGTTTTCAGCCGTCCAGCACCAACAACTTGTTCACAGGTGTCTCTGCCAAGTTTGAAGTCCCTTGCCCAATTCTTCACCACCACACTTCTTGCGGTGATAAACCTTTCTTGTAAAAATATTTGATAACCACTCTGTTCTCAAATTTGTCCGTTTCGGAAATATAGGCAACACTTTGTAACAATCGCCTTTATAATTTAATAACACAGTAACACACAACAATTAAGTCATGTGACTTATCGCAATTAATTGACAATTAGGTGACATTAGTGAATACTATGAAGACCAACGCCATCTATGTCAGCGACAATAATATCTGAACTGCCCTCGTATTTAGAAATATGTTCACGGACGTTAGCTAGTAACAAAACAATTATTTCCGCGTAAGAATTGTAAAATTAAGATCTAATTGCAAATGAATTATACGGGCACGACAGCAGCTATAAATTGGAACGAATTTTCCATAAATGTGTCGAATGTCTACCGAAGATACGGGTATATATTTCTTATCATTGTATAAACTACTCGCATTTTTGTTTAAGTAAAGCCATCGTGCTGACTCCATTGAAAATAAGCCAATATATATGTAGATGTTTCTTACTTTTCGACTAAATGTTCTTAAATCTTAATCGATATCGACTTGTCAAATAAAATTGAGTACTGAGGTCTATTTTCATAAATACATATTATTATAGTTTAGAAGAAATTGAGATATTTTTCATTAATATTCATGTTCAGCTGCTAATTATAATGTTAAATGAAATTACAATTAGTAATCTATTTAACCTGGTTGTTGTTGACACAATATACAAACTTGTTTGTTAGGTAGCCTGCGTCCAGGCGTAATAATTGGCTTTAAGATACTATTTTATGGTTTATTTATTGTGTACAGAAAATGTATGGACTCCATTATTTCTTTTTCTATACAGACAAATAGATGATACGTCTTTAAATAATGAATCTTGCTCATTCGCGGAATATTTTAGTTTATTTGAATGAGAATATTTCCCAGAAATAGAGAAAGTTGTTTACCATTATTGCTTCAATTTGTGTTAATTTTAACTACAATTAAAGAAATCCAAGATCCAAATCGTACATTTTGTTTTTATAATTGCATACTGTCAGTTCCTCTATACGAGACAACAACTTTATATGTACGCCAAGCTTAGAAATAAAAAATGGTTCCCATTAATCAATGAAAATGTAAGCAGAAGACCAGCAACTACTATACAACAAGAAAACGCAATGTAACAGGTATGATCTGGTTAATTTTATCTTATTTTATGTAGTTAGAAGGACGATTATTGCTTAAACTCACGAATTATGGTTACCCTGAAGAGGACAGTAGACAAATTGCGTCAGATAATCAAAATCCAAAAAACAATGGAGAGCCCCAAACAACAACGTAGTTAACATGAAGTAGTTGTGATTATCGCCAATCTGTATTAAAAGCAATCGGGAAGGTATTGTTTTCAGGGTCACATCAAACACGCCGAGCATTTGAAGTAGTGAATACAAAAAAAAAGTCCATCAATAAGAAGGCATTATAGTTTTAAATCTGTACAATCTAATAGGATATTTTATCAGCAGTAATTTGCAAAGGTACGCGACTTAACAACAAATTAAAGCAAAGGAGCTAATTGTTTGGGTGATCTCAAATCTTAATATGGAAGTGGTGGAAGATTCAAAGCCGTTTTCAGAAAAGGAATTTATAGGAATGCTTTGTAGAAGTACAAAATACAAGGTAAGAATGGTAACAGATGCAATGACAATAAACACACAAAAATTACACTTGGAGAAATTGATGAAAATTTTTTCTGTAGTATAAGATGGAGAAACCGAGGGCGAAGTCTTCAGCCTAGGGAGCTCCCCGTCCATCTTCCAAGCCGAAATAATCGCCATCCAGACTTGCGCGGACGGGTATGTTAAACCGCCCGCAGGTTAGTGAAAATCGTTCCTGACAGTCAGGCTACCCTTAGAGCACTACTGGCTGTCAGGTTTGACTTCGAGGTAGTACTACACTGCCATAGGACTCTTGTAAAACTGGCGAAACACCACACTGAGATGAGTGTCAAGTCACTCTGGAATCAGAGGCAATGAAATGGCTGACAAATTGTCAGCGATGGGTCCAGAACCTACATGTGGGAATTCCTATGGCAGCAGTATTAAAGCTTTTGTCAGATCCGAACTCGCTGTTAGGCAGTGTTCCAACTGGAATGCACTTGCTGGCAGAAGACACTGTAAAACTTTTGGGATTTGCCCGTATGAGAAAAAACTGCGTAGGGCAGTCTTTATGCGCAGAGACAAGCTGAAGTTACTCACATGAACCTTAAAAGTCAATGCGCACTGAATAAATACTTACATCGCATAGCCATAGTAAACTGTGGGAACGCGGAGGAAGCTCCAGTCCATCTTCTTGACGACTGCTCGACAGTGGACAGGGAAAGGCGGACTTACGTTGGGATCGTCGATTGGATGATCCCGGAGTAAGAAAACTAACTCTCAACCAGGTTGTGGACTTCTTTGTCCGAGTGCAACCTAGTTAAGAGGACTAAATCAGTACGGGGGCACAATATGTCTCTCCTATGGCCGAGCTTACCTTTACAGTTCTCCCACAGTGCTACTAATAATTTTTACTAGTACAGTGGACCAAAATTTGGAAATAACTAATTACACTTCAGCACATAAAATACATTATAAGAAGAGAAGATATTTTTATACGAAATCATTCATGTTTCTGTGTATGAAAGATGTGAAAGAAATGATCAAAATAAAATCAGAATTATCAAAAATTATATTAACAGTACTATTCTGTTTTACAATATTTCTTGAATAAATTCGTAAAGTCAAGAAAGTAATAGAAATGGGAAATGGGAATAGTTGCTATAAGATACAATAAAAGTAAGAAATTATTTTGTTTAAGATGTACCTTAGCCTTAGCCTTAGCAACTTGCTATGCAACCCGTGCGAAATGAAAAATTGGGATTCATTTCGTTTGCTGGATCTTAAAAGAAAAGATAGCGAATATGCTATTTGATGTATGCTGATATAACAATCGTCAGAATTTGACGGACGGTACAGATTGACTGACAGGTCCTACATATTTGCACAATTCTATTATTGTGATTAATGTGGCAGCAGGTAGTCGTATAAAAAGTATAGTATGCTACTTGCACGAAATGCTCGTATGAATACTCGTATGAATTGTAGCACTTGCCTTCGGCTCGTGCTACAAACTTTCATACTCGTGCAAAATAAGCTTCATTTCGTGCTCGTTGCATAATATACTATTTTATTCAAAGTACTCATACTTGCGCAGGTCCTTCTTACCTACTGATCTTCTTATCCGAATGTGTAATTTCAGTTGAAAATTGTTTAATTTGACACAGGTTGTATATTTCGTAAGAAAGTAAGATTGATATCGTTTTAGTTAGTAGTTACATACGATATGTAATTTTGCAGCAATAATCTGGAACATTTTTACGTATTCTTTTTGTAGAATTTGTTTAATTTATAGGCGTTTTCATAATTCAAGGAAAACAAGGCAATTATTGTTTTACAAATTCCTCCCTTATAGAGTTGATTTGTGAGTTGTCGTTTAAAACTTACACTACAAGTAATTTGTCCAATATGATGTATGTGTTTTTAAATATAACAACCCATTATTATTTGAACCTTTACAAGGTCTAATTTATAACTAACCATGTGAATTATTTCGTCTTCTTATTTTTCTCTAGTCACCATAACCGTAATTGCTTATATGTTCGATATTTAATTTATGTATAATCTACCTCTGTTGCGTCCTTCTCTTCTACTCTTAATTCTGCGTATTGATATTGTACATTCTAATTGTCTTTACACTACATTCTAATTCCCGTTATCGGTTCCTTTTCAAAGAAGACATCGAAGATTATAGGTTGTAATTTAGTTATTTTTCGGCAATGAACAAAGGCTTTATATGTAGACTACTACCGCCAATTACAAAAGAGAGTAAGAAGAAAAAAAGGCGAACCCACAGGAAAAAAAGGTAAAAACTGGAATATTATCGACCCATGAATGTTATACTACATGTTCTTTTTTTGTCCACGTAATATGTGTTTGTGTATAGCTTTGTAATCTGTATACGCACTTTCTTCGGGTAAATTACTCGGCTAGCCGTTTTCATTGTTAAAATTATAGGGGGCCACATTTGACGAGCCCGTGACAGCCAAATAAGAGCCCGTGTGTACGCGATCGCTTCGAAACCGAAGCGTTGGCGACTGGGCACGTCCCTGTTGCTGTTGTCTGTTACTTTGTTGTCAGTTCTTCACTCACTGTTAGGAAATCAGACGGAAAAGTAAATGTCGACGAACTGAATCAACTGTAATTTGATCAATATCAACATTGTTTTGTAATGGTAGCGTTACGTATTATCAACATTGCTTCGTTCTATGTAGTACCAGTGTAGATAAATGCAAATAAAAAGGGGATAGTTTGTTTGCTTCGCCTGTCATTGATATTTTTACGTTTTAGTTGAAAATATTCTTATAAAATGGTATTTTATTTTAGTTACTTTTTAAGTATGATTAATAGGTTTAATTATAGTTCTATATATGTATATATCATTTAAAACTTGATTGAGAATCAGCTTTATTAATAGGTGTTGTCTCTACATTTGTGAAAGAGGTGACAAAATTAGTATTGACTAAAGTCATTCGTACTGAGTCGGTAATAGTAAAAGTTGTTAAAAAAGCAGTAAGGTTAACAAAATTCACGGAATCCTCCAGATTATTAACTACGTGCCTATATGTATACCTATATAGAGTGTGTACATACAAGAAAGACCTACTTTAATCGAATTTAACAGATCTTTTTCAATGCATTCAAATAAATACAAAAGAACAAACAATGCAATCTGCTTGGTTACAAATAGCAAGAGGTTTTGTATTGTAAGCTTTCTTCTTTCTATTGAATACAAATGATCTTCCTAGAGCAACAAACCACTAGGAGTCGAAGTTGCTGATGTCATTAAAATGAATATGTGGTTTATAAACAACAACTTAAAATTAAATATAAATAAAAAAAATTCTTGAAACCTGTTCTCAGAAAACAAAAGAATCTTATACTCATTTACGAAAACTAACTTCGTTCAATAGAACTTCTAAAGTTTCTAGGACTGCAGCTAGATAACGCCCTAAATTGGAAAGGCCCTATAAATATCCTAACTAGGAAAATCTCTGACTTTAGGAAGGCCATTTTTTAATGTTGTTATCGTTAAAATCGAAAAAAATAGGTACCTATGTTGTATATTGCCAAAACCGAGTTTGAAAAAGATTGAATATTTATTCAATGTCTTAGAAAGAAACATAATGCCAAACAAACGACGTTTTTGTTTGCCCAAATGTTCCGGATATTGCTATTGTTAAAAAGTGCCAAATAATCCAAAAAGTGTTCAGATATCTTGGCAGAAGGAACGAGGCAATAACTTTTGTCTAGAGTAACACGACCATATAATATACCAGACGTGATATTTATGTTTTTAGAATACTTTTGATTTCCTTTTATTGCTAAGATACCGGTTCCTGCCAAAATATTTATATATTCGATAAATATGTTTATTTAAAACTTTTCTATTTTTGCACATGTTTATAAAAGAATGTTGTTTGACAAGCTCTCCTTTTTGATAGAATTGTAACTTCTTTTTTTTCCTTTTTCAACAAAGGAAGTAGGAATATTTTTCGGTTCTATAGTTATCCACTTTAGAGAAAAACTTCGGAATCAATTCGTTTCTGTGTATTTACTTATTGTGCCTTGGCAGTAAAATTATATCTGTAAGATGGATTAATGACTTAGCTTGCCGAAACAAAGTCTTTTATGTATAAGTATACAGAAGTTACAAAAGGTAAAGTTTTGACATGGATGATACTTACTATTCATTTGTTAAGTTCTACACCATCTTTATCAAAATATTCTAACTGGATGAGTTTAACAACTCGTAGTAAATCCCAGAACACTGCATTTACGACAAATTTGTTCAAAAACGCGCAGTTTTAACAATATTTCGGGAACGGACTTTACGGAAAACTAAACTACAATTTACCCATGGGCTCTAAATGTGCCTCAATCCAATATTTATTGGCTTTTGAATAAAGGATATTATTATTATTATTATTACATCTTTGAACATCTATTGTAGTAATGCTTCAATTTTGTCATTAAATCGGTGTGAAATTCTTATATTCTTTTTATACTGAATATTTTTTATGGTTTGCTTATTATTAATTACATGCGTCATTGCATGATGACTTTAAATCTTTAAAGGAACAAATCTCAAAATATTGCATTTGAAAAGCTAATGAAGTTGTCTGTAATACATGAAAATAATATACATTCTATTCCAAAAAGGTTTTTGAAATTCCTCACCGTTTAATTATCATAGTCCACTCCATCTTAATTGTACCACCCTGTATAATTTATGACTGATAAATTAATGATAGCGAAGGTGCTGTTTACTTCTCTTTTGTTTCATAAATTTGCGACTGAAAACAAGATGCAGCCCTTATATGTAGCATTAAGTGGTTAAATAGGTACTAATATTCTTGGTTGATAATCTATAAAATATCCCATAAAATATGTCCATTTTATTCAAATAAAAATTAGCACCAGTCGCAAATAATTACTGTTAAATACTGGTTCGTTTAAATGTATTTTTTCAGCATGAGAATTAAAATTAAATTAAAATAACAGCTGCATTATTGCAAATGATGCCCTGAATATGACACGCATTTTGTTGCTTGCAATATCAGCGCAATTAGTTTAATTGCTGGAATATTATATATTTCCATATGTGAACAACACACACCTATAGCGCATTAAGTTCGCAATTCATTTATTTGTAATTCAAAATTGTTCGTTTGTTTTGCATGTTTTCTTTTTCATATATACGCAACGTTAATATTCGTCGCTCGGTAAAAAAGTCTACCTCACAATTGTCGAAACATTCAAGAATACTCTTTTTAATTGGGAGTTTTTATATCTGGATTAATTAAAGTGAATTCTCTCAGCTGTTTGTAAAAGCAAAGGAAACAGGCTCTTTACAACTGCCTAATTGACTACCCTCGCATAACGCGAAATAGTAGCCTTTCGGCTGATTTCGCGAAGATTGTTTATTTTTAATACATAAATGAAAAATTTATGAGGTGCATAATTATATAGCTAGAATTCATATAACGCAAATGGAATACAATTATTTTTTATTGGATACATTACTTCAGTTTCGCTGTTGTGTATGTAAAGCGGCATATTTATACTTCCATTTCTATTCTTTTATCCTTACCAAATTAATCTGCTAACAAGCGAGCAAAATTAAATTTAAATAAATTAATAAATTACATAAAAGTAATGTTCTTATTTACAGTAATGTATTTCTCGTTTAAAATAAGATCGGCGCGGTGGTCATGACGTTTGTTTCTGTCTGTTTAATATAGTCATCAGCTATCAATTAAGGATTTTCGCATTTCTGCTCTAGCTCTAATGTTTTGAAGATCTAATTCAGATTTTGTGTAGCATTGCAAGAAGAAATCAAACTATCGGAAAAGAATCATGCATTTTGCATCATTTCGAGATATTGTGTGTGTTGAAAAAGCTTTTGTATTCTATGAAATGTTGAAGTCTCTTTAGAAAGATGAAAACCGCATGATATGGCCGTATTATAAACTTGTGCTCGGCAATTTTTATTCTTAATTCATTTACATTTACAAATATTTGTATAGATAAGCTATGCAGAGGTAATAGTAGCAGTTCGCACGGTACATGCGTATGCAGAACGTATTTGATTTAATAAAATTCATTAACTTTTTCCTCGTACAATTTCCTTCACTCCCCCGATAGAGTTTATTTCTCTTCTTTTATACACGCGATTTTTATGCGCATAGAAGTTTAATAACTTAATGTATGTACTTCGTAATAAACCTTATCGTTATGAATGCGAAAAATCCGTAGATAATTACGATATAAGTTTCTATGTGGTAATATGGAAGTGTACATATGTATTTTACAATGCAGGTTATGTAAATAAGATATTAATAAGTACGTTTATGGCATATCTAGTAGGTAAAGTTAAAGAACTTTCCAACTTTTCGCAGTAGTCGTAAACTCAGTATGAAATTAATGCAGCGAAATGGAAACAAATTAAAGAACATTGAATGTTATATCGATCTTAAAGTTGGTAAGGGTTGTTAACTATAAAATATACATATACAAACGATGACGGCTTCCACTTGAATTCATTGCTCTAACTGACTTTTTTATATATGAAAATTCAAAGAGAATGGAATTAACAGAAATAAAAATTAAAGTTATCGTAAGGGAAAGTATAGCGGCAAACTAGGTGGATAATAATTGCTGCAACGTTTATATAGCTTTCAGTAGTAACAAATCATCATGCGAATTTAATTTCTACTACGAACCACCACAGACTCGAAATTCAGCTCCCGAATGATAGCTTCCTGGTCAGCCACAGCCAAAAGTCGAGCATACCAAAATGACATTCAAAAAGATCATGGCTCTGTCTTTTGGAATAAAGATGCGATCGTGCATATTGACTATCTCAAATCGGTTCAATGCCAAGATTCCGGCTACAAAGCGCTGTAAAGTGAAATTGCTACAAGACAATTGTCCAGCCCAAAAAGAAAATTTTACACTCGAAAAGATCACTCAGCTTAGATGGACGCTACTGAAACAACCACCTTATTCCCCCTTCAAATGCAAATTTATAAACGCTAACGATTAGAAAAACAAGTTTCTTGTACAAATTTCCATCAAAAAATTCTACCTGTGTTTTTAGGGGCTTTGACGTGTTCAAGTCACAATTTTCCAATGTAATTTTAAACAACAGAAATCATTATTCATTTTTATATCAAAAATTTTTGGAGAAAATAAAATCGTTGATCCCTGCACACGGACTTGTCATTCAACCTGTACTTTAGCAATATGATTTACCTAAAGCAACTGATGGTGTTTCATCTGTATATTGTTCTATATATTGCATTTGTTTTTTGAATCTAATTTCATATTTCTTCTTGTTTGATTAATATAACCTTTTGGATAAGTGTTTTTTTAAGGTGGTTAAAGATTAAAGTGGTTAATGATACGAATTAAATTGTATTTATTAGACAATCTGGACCTAAAAATTTGTATAAACGTCATACAAAAAGGAAAATTTTCATTAACAACGAATCAGCAAGTAGCTATCGTTAATTTACTCGACAGAAAAACAGTATTTTCACTAAAGCACCTATAGGTAATGCATTAGTTATTTTAAATACAGAAAATAATTATTAGAGTTTCCAGGTTTTTATCGCGTCATAGTAGTACAATATATAAATAATACAAGTACATAAATAAATGAAATACAAAAATAGTAAAATAAATGCCAAAAATTTAAATATAACTCGAGATTTCGCCACTAATGTAAATGACTTCTTTAGGAGCAAAGAAAAGAGAAAAGATGCCAAATCATTGTAACTGGATACGTTAAGCACGTTAAAGACGAAAAGCTTCAGGTGGATGAGGGGTGTTGGAAGGTAACCGGCAAGCTAAATATTTACGAAACTGTATAAATTTAAAATATCCTGTATATTTTTAAATTTTTGAAATCCCTGTGAGATTGTATCTTTGCAAGTATGAAACAAGCATGGAAATAAGATAAAAAAACTATTAAAAACTATACCTTCTCCACTGATTGATAAAGTTGTCAAAAAAGGTTGTAAAGTTACTTGCAATTTGTCTTGGTAAAATATACGACGATAAGTTAATTCCTGCTCTTATACCTTAAACAATCTTTGTAAAAATACTGTCAAAAGTAACTATGCCAACTACAAGAGTCGAGATCGCAATTTTAATATCAGCCACACTATACTACTGAATCAATGTTCGATTAATATCTAGAATATGTTTAAGGTAATTTATACGAATTCAACGTAACCTCTGAGGTAATGATTTGTCACTGTACACAAAGGTATACATGTTTCAGTAATTATTATTAGATTTCTCTTATATTAGACTGCATTACCTACTCTATGAGATAAAAACAATGCAAAGAAATTCAAACACATAAAAATAAATTCTACTTTTGTGAAAGTAGTTTTGATTTTATTTTATTTATTATTAATTTTTTCAAACAATATATCCAGACCTTTTCAGACAAGTATATTCCTAGTTAAATTTATTGGACATCAATGTTCCACAAATTAACTTGAGGTGGTATATTTCTAAAATACAATACCTCAACGCGAAAAGAGCTAAAAAATGAATTAATTTTGTACTGAAGAAGGTGGACTTTAGTGGTACACACTGTTGTTGGTCTCAACTTCAACAGGGATTTGGAATTGTTGATTAAAAAGTTGTAAGGTACAGCCAGTTAATAACTAAATGCAAATTTTGAGTCATAGAACTTGTATTTTTGGTGTTGCTTTTATGAAAAATATCAATAAAATATAAATCGATCTCACTTTGAGACAACGTTATTATTTATTAAGTCCGATTTCCTAGTTACAAGATTCGCATTTAATTATGAATTGACTGTACCTACTTATGAATTTGCCCCCATAAAACGTTACAAGCAAGTCCTCATCTTATTGACAAATCAAAGGAAATTTAAAAATAATTGCGTCTCATACATCATAAAGGATCGTATTCGTATCATTTTCTGCAGCGAATGGGGTGATGACACCTCCTGTCTAGAGAGAGTGAGAGTACTATTTCAACATATTGTTGAAAAGTTTAGAAGCTCAGAAAAAGTGCCGGAAATTAAAAGCTATTAATGTAAAATACCTCTGATTGTAGGCTACAATTTGTTATTAGTAACATTGGTAAAACATTCCTTTGTAGCTACAATGATGCATTAATAAAAAAGATAATTGATCGTAATAGATGTATGTTCAGTAGGCTACGATACTTAGTAGAAACTGCTAAAATGCTTCTTAAGTTTTTGTAGCTTAAGTCTTCAATCTGACCACCTTGTGCTAATTCTTTGACAAATTTATTACTTTTCTTCTGATTTGTCCTCAGGTTTTCCTTTGAGTTTGATACAAGTGTTAGAATCAATGAGAAGTTTGTTAGATTTAGGTAGATACAATAGTGTTTAATGATAAATAAATTAGGATCAGCTGAACTGGAACTATTGACTAACCAATTAGGATCGTATTTCATATTCATGTCATTAAATAGACAAATTTACAACTTCCTTACAATTCAATTAAAAAAACTATGCACTCTGGGTGATATGGCCCCAAATAAACTAATTAACAGCTGTCGTCTGTGATAATCGATACGACATAATAACTAATATCTACCTCGGAATAAAAGTGTATTAACTCAATTTTTTTCAATATTGTTTTTTTTCCAATAAAAATACTCTATATCTATCCCTCTAGCAAATGTAATACAGTACTAAGTCGAATTACGAGGTAGAACGGAAATACATATTTTTTTATAGTATTAAGTCGCCTATGTTTCTCAAGTAAAACTGTACTAAAGCTCCTAATATTGTTTTATTCTATCTTTCATGTTTTTAAATTGATTGTAAGTCCATCTTGGGAATCGCATGTGCACGTGTTTAGAATTCGGTGTCTGTATAAGGTTCATAATATTTTATTTTAATCGTCTTATTTGTGACTACAATAATGATTTCCCGAGGAAAAATGATACTAGACTTGGTATCTAAAAGAAAAATATTAAAAGAAGCAGTTTTTAATGAAAATAACGGAGGTAAGAAGTGATAACCTAAAATGTCATTAATACTTTATAGATGTTTAGAAATACCTAGGACTTTAGGAAAATAATACACTTGCATTGCTTACGTCGTAAATACGACATAAATAGATTGTTACAATATTTCTTTTCTACTATGAATACTATCTTTAACATTGTCAAAAATTCGATATTGATTTGGGGATATTTTAGATGAAACGGACAGTGTAAATAGTAGTTTATATCCCTGCTTAAAAGACAAGGCTGTTAAGGAAGTTACAAGAAATAACATAAATAATACTTTATACCAACGTAAGACGATATTAGTCAATCTATTTTATTTTTTTAACAACGCATTACTATAGATTGTGAAATATGTGTAGAAAATAGGTTCGTAATATCCATATTCTTTATTTTTTGTCTACGACAGTTTAGACATTTCAGATAACATACAACATACGATCACTGGTAATGATGAAATTGTATCTGAGTTAAGAAGATAAAATAATTCAAAATTTTGGAGATTCCGATGATGATTTAGGCGATCCTACCCATGAACCGTTTGAAGGTGAAGAAAATAAAAATGCTGAAGTAAGTAATATTGCGACCAAAGAAAGGAAACGAAAGCGGCAAGAAAATTGCCGGAAAATCGTTGCTCGCAACCAAAAAGTAAATACAGGTGAAGAACATTTGACTAAAACTAAAGTGATACCCGCCAAAATTGTTTGCCCACCCTGTAAAGAAACTTTACAATTTTAAATGTTCTATAAAGATATGCGCAGAAAGTAGAAACGACATAAAATTTGCAAAAAAGACAGTCTGTGGCCTCACATGTGAAAACAGTACCTGTAATGCGAAAGAGACTAAAACGGGAGTTCGCGCAGATGCGAGAAATCACACCAAACATTACTATTTTGAAGTTAACGGTGAAGAGATTAGAGTTTGCAAAGTTTTTTTCTAATACACTAAATATCTCGCAAACATTCGTAACAACAGCACTGAAGAAAAAAGAACCAGGTGGTATTGTAACGCTTTGCCAAAGAGATCGACATGAAAATCATGCAAAGTTATCAGAAGTAGTTTTTCAAAGTGTACGTGATCACATAATAAAATTTTCTATTGAGGAGTCACGTTATAGTAGAGAACGAACCAGTAGAAAATACTTGGGAAGTCACTTAAACCTGTCCAAGATGTACAGTCTGTATAAATGTGATTGTGAAGAAAAAAATTTAGACAAAAATTACATTGCAAAGGAATGGTTGTATAACTAATACAGAATTCAATCTCTCATTTAAGCCACCTGATAATGATACTTGTGATCAGTGTGACTATTTTCAAGTAATTTACGCGATACACAATGTGTTGAAGATAGAAGTATATTTGCAAAGGTGTCTTGCCACACCTGTTTGACTAATGCTCAAAGCTTCTATGCACTGAAGTTATGGACCTATAACTACACAGTAGGTATACGATGCAACAAACAAGAAGGCTTCGTGTATTATGTGGGATGAATCTAAATCTAGTCTAGGAGCAAATGAAATGGCCTCCGGTGTATTAAAATGGGCATTGACAAACATAAAACCGCAGCATGAGGAAATAGTTATTTGGTCGGACAATTGTCCTTCTCAAAACAGGAATATAATTATGGTGATAGCATATTTCTGGATATTAAAAAAGATTCCTACTTTAAAACCATCAATCATAAATTTTTGATGAGGGGACGTCTTGAAATAGATACTGTGCATTCTCTTATAGAAAGGGAGAAAAATAAAACAATTGGTTTTCAAATAATGACACCATGGGAGTGGCAACAACTGGCCCGTATGTGTAATGTACATCATCCATTTCATATAATAAACATGGAAAGGGAAGATTTTAAGAACTTCAAGGAATTATATAACAATTCAACATCCCCATTTATTTTCCCCAAGGCAAATTAATCTAATTTTTTTTTAATGTGTGGTGGGTGCTTAGTTGCAGTGACTCCGTAAGCTGTATTACTTGTCTGGCTATCACTGCAACTCTTGCTGTGTACTTTAGTGTGTGTAAGTTGTGTTGAAATGGCTTTGTGACAGCATCATATCGCCTTTTATGATGCCGCGCTGTTAATCACTTTGCTCTCAACAGCGAATGGCAAGTCGATCCGGGATGAAACTCTCTGAAAAAATGTCACCGTCCCTCCAGAGAATTGAACCCCGGCACCTATCGTCCTCTCACAACAATAGTCAGCCGCCTAACCACTGCGGCCATCACCCGTAACCAGTGAATATTTCCAAAATGATTCATATGCAAGTAAGAAGCAGTGAAAATGGTGTATTATTCTATAAAACTGATTTTGATAAAAACATCGATCAAGTGAACTTACTTAGAACTGGACGAATTACTTTTCCTGACGAAATAACACCAATACGAAACGACTTAAATCCTCTCTCAAAAAAGAAATTCGATCATTTGCAAAATCTGTTACGATGGGTTCCAAAGCAATTTCACGGCTATTACAAATCTTTGCGGTATAATAACACGGGTATAACTACAGAAGAGGAAGAACAGGAGAACTTTTGAGATTAGTTAAGTTTAGTAAGTTAAGATTAGTAGTTAAGTTTTTCGGTTCATTTATAATATTTTGTTTATAATAAAGTTATCATTTTTCTAAAATGAAGTTTATCTTTGAATGTATACATTAGATATGGTGAGCATTAGATTTTTTATCTTGAACATCTATGTACTAATACATGTGTTAACTCCATATTTTATCATTTCTTACTTAAAAAAAGAGTACTAAGTCCATTAATAAACTTCAGTTGCAATGAAATTATGTAAATATACTTGAAAGTAGGACATTACATATCAAACATTTTACAGAAAATGTAGTTGTAACTATTTGTAACTTGATATGGGTAAAATGAGCAATTACGACGCGAAAATATTTTCAAATGCTTTATCTGTGAAATTTCAATTTTGTGAGTTAATACAATTTTATTCTAGGGTACAGATAAAGGTGTAGCAGTCTATTCTGTAATTAATACATTGCTTATGGCTAAATAATATATCAAACCTGCGTTATCTGTAACATGACCAGATTTTTTAAAATGCTCTGTGGGAAATGTCCCTATTATTTAGGGAGCTCTCCTAACCTCTGCTTAAAGATATTCAGCTTTTATTCATATTATAGGAAGTAGTGGAGATAAGATTTAATATATATTATATTTATATTTTATTCGATATTTTATTCGATTCCTATTTTATATCTTCACATTGGATTATCCTTTAATTCCTATTGTTATTGCAGTAGCATAGAAGCATAGAAGTTGGTCTTCATCACAACAACTCATTACTAGAAGTCTTTTAAGTTGTCATTACGCATTGTAGTATGTGGTTTTTCTGAAAATTCAGTAATTGTTTTCATACCCGTCATTTTAACCCTTAGTTAGTCGCGTCATAAAAAATTACGTATCTGGTCGCGTGATTATGATCCAATGTCCAAAATGATGATTTCTTTTTTAAATTCATTAATGAATAAACTTTATTTTAAGAAAATCATACATCGCAAGTCGAAACATAAACATTTTAGTAAAAACAACAGAAATATTCTTAAAAATACTCTAATCGCTATTAACACAATCGGTCCAAAAAACTTTTTTGTGTGTTTTGCAAATAAAATTGTTGCATTCACTGCATCTAACAGACAGTTTGTTATCGTTTTTCTTTGGGCATCTTCCACATCTCCCTCGGGAAGGTTCAGGTACATTGGGTTGAAGTAATATTTCGTCAGATATACATATTTTGCTGCAGTCTGATGCGTTTTCGAAAATTTTTTGGAATAAAATTGGAAGAACTGCGAGATACTTGGTGACTTTTCACTAATTCCTGTGATAATGATTTTAAAAATATTCTTCTTTGCGTGTTGGCGGTACTGTTTACGTTTGCTTTATATACATATAACGTAAGCAACGTATAAAAAGTGAAAGAAGACAGCTGGTGTCCATCCTTTGATTCGTCTTCCACCATTATAGATAACAGAAAGCTGGTCACAAACATCAACACCAGTTTTTGTGCAATTATAAAACGTTATCAATTCTGGCTTCTGAAGATCTTCTATGGATTCGTCTATTTTGTCATCATACTGCATGCTTGAAATCAAGATAACGTTTTTTGATGTTTCAGGCACACATGACAATTGTAATTTCCTCTGTGAAACCAAAAATGCTAGTTCTAACTGATCTACCTTGCTGCGGCAAATTTAAATTTCTTTTTTATTTTCTCTTAGCGTGGCAACCATTGTCAATTTATAATCACTACGCAATGACCTTACTAGAAGGATAGTGGTATACCAGTTGTCTGTGGTAACATTGCGATTTGAATTTTTGATGGGTTCAACCAATCGCTGATGAGTCTCTGCATATATCTCAAATGCTTTTAAATAAAATGTTCTGGCATCAACTATCACAAACACTTTGATGCCATATTTGTTAAATTTATTTGGCAAATACTGCTTGAAGGCGCAGCGACCGCGGAGAGGGATAAGCTACTCGTCAACTGTTGCATACGAAGACGAACATTTTTTTGACAAAATATCGGTTAGTTCTCTTATTGCTGCGTTTTGATGCGACTGACAACATTCCTTGACACTCAGAACAACACTGATCATTAGAACCTAGAGTAGATGCCTATTTACGAAGGTACAGCAGGGAAAACGGTTATACACTTCTTGAGTTTAAAGTGGCAATCACGCGCTGTGGGGTCACAATGACCCCACGCGACTAATTAAGGGTTAATACTCAAAGAGGCGGATAATCGTACGTAATATCTTCTGCTATAAAAATTCGATAATGAATTTATCAGGTGACAACATAAGAGGACATGTGTAAAAACACTTAGACAGTTTAATATTCATATATGTGCAAAATATATGGGCATACAGACAGTATGTCTTTATCTGTACGCAACATATGTAGAATATTTACAATTTCACATTATTTCTTAACTCTTCCAATGTCGTATATGCGTGCTGAAGTAACAGCAACAGTTTGCACTGAAAGACGTGGTTCCTCCGTGCAGCACGCAACTACGCGTGCAGGATGTACCACCGGCGGGTCCATCACGGCACATTTAGGGGCCCCTAGTCGCCACATATCTGCTGGAAGTTCACTGTTCTGACTTCGCAGTGGTTGCACGATTACGTTTTCTGGCGTTTTCCTCTAAGTCGAGTGGATAAACTTCAAAAAGTCATACCACATTATACGTTAAAGTGTAAAAGTGTCACATTGTTCTGGAAATTGTGCGCAAGTTCAACATTATATCTGTGGGTAACGAAGGTCTCTGCGCTGTCGCCAGCTTCACGCTAACGTGATTGGCTTAAATATTTTTAAATTTGATTTGTACCGTCAAGTTTGTGTTCGGTGTTCAAAATGAAATTTGTGCGTCGATTTGCTGCTGTGGTGAATTAAAATTAATAGGTAAATGTTATATCTTTCGCATTTTATAATTAAAAGATTGACTTTGATATTTGTACTGTTTCTTTCACGCTACTTTAAAATGCAATAAAATTAACCAAGTCTTCAGCACATACTTCAAATAAGGTAAGATTTATAAAAATATACTCTCAAATTTTCATAATTTCATTAGTGGATTAATTGTTATCGTAGACCATTGTATAACAAAATGTGGTACCTTACTTATGTACATACAGACGATTGTTTTCTTTAAATTTATTGGTTGCAATTATAACATTATTTATTACGTGTGGATTAATGTATTTCACTTGCAATTAAGCTGCCGATAATAGTTCGCACCTAGTTCGCAGACGTGAAAACTATAGTTCTAATTAATTCATTGTGTTCTTCCTTTTCCAACAACCGTATTAGATTTACAGAGGAATTGCATGTGGTATGCCATAAACACACGGTTCTGCTATACATTGTTTAAATTTCATAATTTTATTCACATTTCTCGGCGCTTAATGTTTTAAAGTTATATATGTTATCATGCATTTTGTTTATGATATTTTAGATATGTTCCTTCGGCGCACATTAATTATTCAGATAGTATAATTGGTTGCTTGAATGATATCGAAGGCTTCCACGATCCGGGTTTATTATGAGCGCTTCCGGGTTTTGACCACGTCATAGAAATGTAAATATATACAAGATAAAAATAAAAGTACAAAAAATATAAAATAAAAAATAAAATATACTCGCAATTTGGGTCTGTCTATGCAGAAATCTAATAGAGCGACCATTTGTAAATAGATGGGGCGCAAAAGAATATCAATAGCTATTTGTCGAACCAGTGTATAAAGTCTATGATTTTTTAATGGATGATAGTCCCTACGAAAAGTTTCAGGGAGGATCATCCAGAGAGAAAGACAAAAAAGTCGAGTTATAAACTGGACCACTTACATTATAATAACAAGGTTCTTTAATTTAAGGGCCTAAATTATTAACTAAGTGACAATTCAAAAAACTACATACTTGCCATTACTATAATTTATAATTTTTAAAGACATCCAGGATGTGAAATAAATGGGTCTTTGGAACAAAGGATTTTTTTATTTCCATTTTTCATATTAATAAGTCTACTACTATTTGAAAGAATCATTTATTGAGGGAATGCATATTTATTAATTTTAAAGACACTTTTTTTCAGTGGACGCCAAACAAATAGTAAATGATGAACCCCATCAACAAATAGTTATTTACGATTTAAGGGCCTAAATCATATTAATGAGTGACCAGTTTAAATACAACACGAATTCCATTACTAAATTTTTCAAAAGCATCCAAGATTGAAATAAATTTTGTACGAGAACTATGGAACAATACATTTTTTAATTACATTTTATGACCATATTATTAAGGTTAGGGATTTATGATTTGAAATGTCATTTAATTAATCAATTCCAGTAGGTTCAACTTAATTTTAAAGCACTTTTGCTTAAAGTGACTTTTTACGCACGCAAATCGAATCCTGAAATGACAGGTTTTGATAAGCGAGTACAAAAAACATTTTATATACAGGATAACAACTTGTACTATGAAAGCCTATTGGTAGGAGAAGGTAGTGGGAGGTAAAATTAAATGTATCAATTTTAGTATTGTCAACTGTTTATATGACAGGATTGTTAGTGGTTATGTCAAACCTGTCAAACACTTTACCAAACCATCAAACTTTATCCTAATGGAATACACAATTAATGAAAAAATGCAAATTATAAAGTGGTTTTATGCAGACAACACACTTTCATCAATTGTAGATTTTTTGAGAGCTACCTTCATTAGTACCCAATATTGAAATAGGAAGTATTTGGTATCAGCAAGGTATAGATGTCCTGCACCTGACATAACAGTGCAATTGTGCGATTGTGCGTCAATTTTCGCGTGAGTATTTGACATAAACACTGACATTCGACTGTCATATAAACAGTTGACAGTGCTAAAATGGATACATTTAATTTTACCTCCCACTACCTTCTCCTATCAATAGGCTTTAGTAGTTCAAGTTGTTATCCTGTATATTCTCTTGAATTGAAAAAAAAACTTGGTTTTAGGCTTCTTAAATTATAATTAGAGCAACAATAGAGAATAGACGTATATAGAGAGCAAAATAGATAGGGAATAGGGATAAATTCAAGCTACTAATACTTAAACATTGAGAGGAAATACAGAAATTGGCTCAATCGACCCATAAGTATGAATTGTATAAACTAGAAAGTAAAAATGTAAGAGAATTGGTACTAAAACCAAAGAACGAGAAATTGTTACTCATCGCAAATGTTATCAATATCACAAAAAGAACTACAAGGAGAAAATTTGAAAGAAAGCGAAAAAAAAACGAGAATGAGAAAAGGACATAATTGGACATTAAAAAAATAGTAATGTAGCATACAGTTATAACAAAATAAAAGGAATGGGCGTTGAAAACCAAGAAAGCAAAAAAAAAACAAATCAAGTAAGAAAACATAAAAGGAATTAAACAACGAAGCTACAACACAATTAGCATAGAGTGAGGGGTGGAAAGAGTAACAAAATATTGTAGGCATCAGCAGATAGCTTAGTAATAAGCGCTGAAACTGACAGTAGTCAAAGATATAGGTAACGCAAAATAAAATGAACTAAATATAAAAGTTATCACCTAAAAGTAAAAAAGCAATGAAACTGTACAACACCTTTCTAAACATGAAACAAATACTCCGAAACACAAAATTTTAGATAATCTAGATAACTTGCAAAGCGATAGAAGTGAAATATTTAATATTATGGAATAAGTATGTTCAAGAAAAATAACAGAAGTAACACATTAATAAGGAAAACCTTAGAAATACAAACTGCAGTGAGATGGTGTGAGTATGTATAACGAACGAAAATCTGTCAAAGCCTGAAACCAAAAGCGGCTTTCCAAACTGTATTGCTTATTGAGACTGCTTACTGCAACTCTTGCTGTATGGCTTTATTACAATAACACCTCAATGTGGCACTGTTAATTGTCCCAATAGCGGAAGGTAGCCCAACCGGAGAACCGATTTAGCGAGACGTTGTCACAACGGCCACTGCAAGATTTGGACCTCGGACAATAGGTACTGCCCTATTTCTGTGGCGATCAATATGTTTACATAAGTGCTGCTATTGTGCATCTACTTTTTTAAAAGGGCGGTTTTAATAACTACGCTAATTACATCTCAACCAGTTAATCTAAAGTAACTGTCAATAATATAGAAGCAACTTTTATTCTAGATTAAAAAAAATTACCGTATTCTTAAAGTCAAATGTCGTATTGACGGTTTAACTATTTTAGATAGTTGTCTTTTTAAAAATCAGGAAACATACACAATGCTCTATTTGGCATAAAAAGAGTTATTACATCATTACAATGAAAAATGAAATAAGTGACTTTACTAAACATTTGTTAGAATTTAATTTAGACAATTAAATAAATAAATTTACGGAAACGGTAAAGTAGAAACTTTGTCTTACATATAAATATGCCAAAATAATAGGACATTTTTTTTTGGATTGTAAGTTTAAACAATACAATACAATAAAATTATTATCTAAACTTTATTACCGTAAAGTAAAAATTTGCATTTATTTTTCGCATTTGGACATACATGAGGAAGCATTATGCATTTGTGCAACGGATATCTTATAATTTAAACATCAATTCTTTAATTAAATAGTATTGTTGGAGACCGGAAATATAGTTTTACAATTTTCAATGCGTAACGACAACAAATAAAACAGTAAACAATAACATTATATGATACATTAGAGCTTTATATAGCAGTGCAGCAAATTAACAATATCCGTTATTAAAGTTATAATAACCCTACATTTACAAATAAATTTCATCCGAGTTTTTTCTTAGTATTTTGTACAACCAACGTCTGCGAAAATTGCTTCCTATTTTAGTCACACTTTGTAAAATATTTAGGATACCTTTATTTCTTGAAATACTTACCAAAGTCAATGATGGGGATTTATTATTACAGTAGGTAAAGGACGTCTACGAACAGATTCAGATAGATAAATGATTTTTGATACCGAGCACTGCACAACTTGTATATCAATAGAATCCGTTAGTCTTATTCAATAACACTGTCTTACATAAACGTATCTTTAATTATTAACACAACTGAAAATTTTGACTCGTCCATTAAAACAGAAACGTATATATCAATGACTGCGACCACACATGCGCTTAGTGGAATACTGAAAATGTTACAACGGAAACAATTAGGAGCAAAAGTAAAATAATTGATAACAGTATAAAAGTAGTAAGTATAAAAAAATCAGCTATTTATAAAATTTACAGAAAACAAAGTAGATTATAAATACATTTATACCTACATTAGATTTAGAAAGCGCAAAGTAATTAAAATTCCAACCATACGAGGGCGGAAAAGCAAAATTGATAGAGGCGCCTAATTTAAATTTTTCAAACTGTAAAACTAATAATCTTCGTCGGCGAGGAGTATAAAGGAATATTAATTTGTAAATGTTGATTTATTAATGTTAGTATTATATAAAATAGTTAAATAACAGGCAGACATTTGTGAAAATAGGTACATTTCTCTTATTAATGGCATTAATACGTCAACTTTATTTTTATAAACTATTTTCAAATGTATTCTAAACCCATTAGTGTCCAGAACCAATTTTTTTATCAAAATGTAAAGATTTTTTTTGTAAACTGTTGTTTATCCTATTAATGCAGGACAAAATATTGAAAAAGTACCACCTCCAAAATTTTAAATGGAAAGATTTATCGTGTAGTATCTCAAATAAAAGCTTATTTTATTGGAAATATGGTCATGTATCGCTTGTTTCATTTTTTATAAAGTAGTGTCGAAAAAAACGTAAGAACAAAATAAACAATTTTGTTGAGGTTAGGTTTGACAACCATCAAATTAATTGTTTCCATTCAACTTCACTTAGATTACATAAAAATAGTATACTCTATTACTGAGATGGAAGAAGTTATTTACATTTGATGCTGAACAATGGTACAACAAGCATTCTTAATCAAAGATATCCAGATAAACATATAATATGTATCATAAATGGTTTCTTAAAATTTGAAAGACTTGATCAGTAATGAACAAGCAAATAATCAAATAAGATATGTATTAAATGAACTGGTTGAGATGGAAGTAATTGCAAATTTGAAGCCAATCAGCTTTAAGTCAAGTTGCGGCATCCTTGATGAATGCGTTTTTTGCTCAAGTGGACATGACAAACACAATGTACGTTATTGGAACGATAAAAATCTTGATATTATAAGAGAGGAATATACCCAGATTAGGTGATTCAATAGTTGGGCTCATTTTCTTTAGAGAAATACTGATGACGGATATTTAGATATGTTAGAGAACATTATCGATCCTCTAGTAATTCAGGAAGTGTAAAATAGGCTTTATGAAAAATGTAACCAAATCCTCTATGAATATACCAATTGTTTTTCTATCAGAACGGTGCTCCTTTGCATTATGCTGCAAATATTCGGAACTGGGTTAACCATAGATATGTACCTAAATCACTTGATTGGTTAGACCTGACAAGTCTTGATTTCTTCCTTAGGATTCATTCAAAATCAGTAGTTTAGAAGATGCAATCAATAGATTTAAATGAATACGTGAACAAGTTTTAAACGTGTGTAGATATATTCTCCGGGAAGCTTTCGAGAAAGTGAGACCAGAATCTGAAAACCGGCTTTACTATACTACAGAAAATAACGGAGCTTATTTTGAGCAGTTATTGTGAATATTATAATTTGTTTTTTATTTTTATTGTTTTTCTTTTTTAATTGTTATGGTTACATTAAAGGCTTACTATTTATCTCCTGAAGCTTTATTTCGTTCTTACGTCTTTTACGCCCAGCTATGCTAAGCCCAATAAAATAAGCTTCCATTTGAGGTACTACATAATAGGTCGTTCCATTTAAAATTTTGGAGAGAGCAGCGTAGGTGTAAACGTCGAAAATGTAATGAATTAAATGTAAACGTGTTTTTGGAAATTTTCTCAAGTTTTTGGGGTCGATCATTTTCAAAAGATCAGCCCGTATTATGTATTTCTACAAAAATGTCTTAAGTCAGTTCTCAACAGTTTTTTTTGTAGTTATTGTATGTACATAGCTAATATTATAAAACTAATGTTAAAAAATATTTTAAGTACCTTTCATTACATAAACAATCAAAATTATAGTAGAAGTACTGATGGCTGTACAACGTTAAGAAACAGGGAAAAAATATATACTGGATACTGTTTCTGGATCTTAGCGTTGTACAGCCAGTAATTCTACTCTACCTCACGTTACAGATGGGATTTCTGAATCAAAATTATTCCTGAAACCTTTTAAAACCCTCCGGATTAATATAGTTAGCACGTAAGTATAGTACGGTCATCATTCACTTTACACATTCAATATTGACATTCATCCTTGATGATACAGTGTCCTGTTGAATCAACTAATTTTTTTTAACCCATTCAGTGCTGATGACGTCTTTGGGCGTCATGCAGATACAATCCTGAGTGCTCATGACGGCTTTAGGCGTCATTAACGTATAAGTAAACTATTTGGTTCTACCAATTCAGTTGTTGAGAAAGAGTGTTGTAAGATGGTCAGTGGTTGGCATAGGTACAGCAGATGACAAGAAACGTTCGAGTTCGACTTTAAGACAAATATGGCTGACGCAGGGCCGTCTTGTAGCAAAAAGCCAAAAATTAGTAAAAATACGTATTATTATCGTTTTTCTAAGAGTTTTCAGTTTTAAAGATAAAGACAATCTAATTAGCCACAATAAAAAATCCGAAAAAAATTGTTTCAGCTTCTGGAGCACTCTACCAGTATACAGTCAGCAGCGAATGGGTTAAGAACTAGTGATGAAGATCAACACGTTGAGAAGTTTAATGCTGAGCTGGGCATGCATTGTACTGGTTGATGTTTATCATTTGAACACTTCTTCTTTTCACACCTGCATGCTATATCTATGTATGTACCTATTGCTTTAGCACGTTGTTCTTTAATACAGTTTAATAAAATAGTTACATCAATCATTTGTGTAGCCACAAAACTACTCTTTTTTTAATGTAGTGTTTGGTTGAAAATTTATGGTTTTTGCTTCTAAATTTTCGTCTTCGTACGAAATCAATGCTTTCGTTCTCCGAATTCTACCTTACGTAATATACATTGTATTAGGACTTAGTATTACAAACTATTAATGTTGCATTTTATACACATACATTTCAACCAGTGCTTCTGATAATTATCTTTTTGCATTTCGTGCGAACTTTATTCTATTAAAAGATCTTTAGTATTGCAGGTCAAAGCATTTATTCATATTTGACTTTATAAACCGTTCATTATACACATGTTTTTCATGTTACAGATTTACGACATTGTCTGCTATACATCTAGATGTTAATGTTATATATTCTTACCATTCCAACCCGCATGTAAAATGCTCATTAACTCATATAATCAGATGTAATGTACCAGAATGTTCGCCAAACTAACAAATCGTGGACACTAGCATGTAATACCTACAGAAAATAATTTCATCTGTGCAACAATATAGGTCGTTACAAATTCAAAGTTCACCGTGCGGATTTCGAAAGCTGCGGGAGATACCAAATTAGTTAAATGACAGCGAATATTGCGGGTGTATATTTTGGAATGGAACAATAATTCGTCCAAAAAATTCTTCTATAATTTATAGTTTTTGAAATATTTCCGAAAAACTATTTTCTTTTAAATTAGTATTATAGGTATTACAAAAAATGAATACATTCTATAGGCATTTTTTGATCTCTTTATAACGTGTTAGAAAAAATATGATCTATTATGGCTATAAGAAAAAAATTAGTTGATAATAGTCAACACGAGACGAAACGTTTTATACAACATTTAATTACAGTTGTTGGCCATTGAATTAGAATCACTTATATATCTTAAGGCAGGCTGCATGACACGATATAAAATTTCGAAAACGGTTCTACACAGAAGATACATAGAAATGCACTACAATTTAGCGATACAAAATCATTTTTTCAGAGCTACCAAATTTTCATCCCAAATACAAAATTTCATTGCATTACCTGTAGCAGAGTCGAAGCCATGAATTTTTTAAACATAGAAAATATACGACTGCTGCTTATAAGTCTAGAGATTAACGTGAAAGGTCAACTTTATCTCAACTTTTATACCTCAAAAAGGGGTGATGATGATTTTGTGTCCCTGAAATTTAGGACGCATAATTTAACAGTTCACTAATTGAAGAAATATATTGCATATTACTAAGCGTTTTTGATGTAGATATTTTTTCTGTGAAGAATTTTTTTTATTAGTTTTACATCGTGTCGCACAGTCTGGCAAGAGTCTTCTTTTTCATCAAGCGAAGTTCAATTTTCAAAATAAAATGTAAAAGTAACACTACAAACCATTAAAAGCATTATTATCGTATTAGATTTGTTACTACTGTCTAATAGTCTTACAATGTTTATATAGTATACATATATATTTGGAAAAAGAACATGTCGCCCAGAGAGAGATTGTACACCAAATGCTTTTAAGTTAGACATATTGGAACTTAATGTGCTAAAGAAAATGTCATTAAATTCTTTAATCGATTAGAAAATGGAATGCAAAGGCATAATTATCCTAGAAATCAGATTTGAAATATGGACAAAACTGGTATGTTTGTTGTTTGATTAAAAAAATCTACAAGTTGTTTCGTTATGGGGCAAAAGACAAGTGGATTCAAATTTTATCAGCTACGTGAGATTTGCTAATGACTCGAATTTTGCATTAGTGCGGGTGGTAATTTTGTACCACATTGATACTCGAAGGAACTTTTAAATAATTTTAAATATTCTATAAGCAACACAAAAAGATAAATTACAAATGCCTTTAGAAAATGACTCAGATTGTGAAGAATTGCATCGTAATGAAACAGATAAAAGAACATATTTCCTAGACCACTTCTGAAAAAGGAAAAAGGCACGTCAAAATCTGGACGTCAACCCCTACTAAAACTAAATTGGAACGGTCAGTAATAATTGTCAAAAGGAAAGATAAAATTACTCGTAAACTTAACTTGATAAAATAGTTATAATTCCACGTCCCAGTGGCACAAAAAGAAATTGGAAAGGTGTCAGTAAAAAACTGATGAGTCCTGTGATGAATCCACCGATTATGTACTTTTGAACAACTCATTCGGAAATGGTGAGTATTTTGCTCAAGACGGTATTTAGTTGATTCTAAAGGAGATATTTTAATATAAGGTATGAAATCTAAACTTTGATCTCATGAATAAACGCTGATATTCGTGATGATTTTTATGTTTGTGAATTTTAGTGCATATCTATCCTGGCCATTATTTTTTATCCTCTAAATGTATTGTTTAAAATAAAGTAAACATAAACATATAAATAGTTTCTGCAGTACGTGTTGAAGTGTTCAATCCATTTTATTGACTGTATTCAGAGACTGTATAATTTTAAAAAACAAAAACAACAGAAACATTTGAAAGTGTCACTGAATAGTAGACATCATATCCTAAACAAAAAACTATTTAAACTAATTTAACTAAAGTAATTGATTATTCCCTCTTTTTTTAAAAACATTTGGAGCCAATAAAAAGAAATATTTCCAAGCAATCAACACTTTTACACTTATCACCACAACTAAGAGAGGTTAGAACTTTGTTATTACAAAAGTATTTACGAAAATGTGAAATCTTATGGGAAAACGCGTCAATGAACAACCAATTGATAAAAATCGGACTACTATTATTCCAAGTAAGTGTAACAGCCTTGAAAAAAGATGAAGTCTCACTGGAAATTACAACTTTCAAACATTTGCTTCAGTGGTGCGATCCAAAATCTATATCATAATCTAAAAGAAGAATATTATCGTACCAAGGGTTTCACCCAAGATATCTTGAAACGTATTTATGAACTACACACAATTTTGACAATTATCTCATCTTTTTGAGAAAGCGTCTATATTGTCCATAGTCTACATTAATAGGAATTCTAAATCTATTATTGTTCAATCAGATATTAATTGAGGCATGTATATTACTTAGATAATAATTCTGATAATGATATTTTATAATATTAAGTTCTAAAGCACTTTTTAGAAACATTTTGAAAACAAATAAGATTTACCTACTTTTCATTTAAAGTGCTTTCTATTTTTCCAATACTATCTTATTCACATCCAAAATTTAAAAGGTACAATTTCGTAATTCCTTGATCAGAAAGGTAATTGTCTAATCGTATACTATTAACATCCTTATTAAACTAACTAAAATTACAAACAGAAGCAATTGTTATTATTTTAATATTAACGATGTTTACTATCGGCAGTAGCACACAATAAACGCGTCTACGGCAGACATGTTTGTCTGATAGTAGATAGTAAACAGAATTTATGTAGACATAATTGAGAAAATTTCCTGACATGTGTTCATACGAACATCAAACAAACAGCAGATCAGAGGTAGTGCACCCTGTTATTACGTAAAAGGGGTGCAAAAGTTACCCGCTTTCAAAGTAGTGACGTCACGAAAAGAGGAGGTCTTCTTACCGTCCCAGAGTAGGCGGCCGCCAATCGCGACGACGTACAGCATAATAATACCACGACCATATTTGAAAATTATTCTTATTATGCTGAAAATTACATAGGAGGCCATTTTGAAACGTTATTACATACCAACAATTTATGAAATATCATATAGGATGTGTTAGAAAACTGTTCTAAAAGAAGTGAATGCAATCTTACCGTTGTTGCAGCAAAACTTTATAAAAGATTTATTATGCGAATGTACAACAAAATTGAATTCTAAAGAACATTTATTTTTTATTTATTTACGTTTTCTGCAATTTTTTAGCTAACAAATAGCTACTGCTATACTACAATAAAACTTTCCTGAGTTTGTTTTAAAGAAAATTTAATACCCAATATCTTTGTTTTTGTTTGTCCCTAATAATTTTTTTTTGAGGTGTCTGTTAGACTTCAGCAATATTTCAAAGAAAGTTAATACCTAAAGGTTTCTTCCGTTAACTCTCTTCCATGATAAACAACTCTTCATCATATTTTTCTTCATGTTCGTTTGAAGTTTCTAACTAGATTTTCAGGGAAAAAGTTAGACTATTGTGTAATAGTCAAAAATGCATGTTTCAATTTAATATTAATTAATATTAAAACATAAACAACATAAAAAAATTAAACAGCGCCTTCTAGTATGCACGTCGCGTATTAGAGTGTTTCGAATTTGTAAGCACTACATTGGAGGAGTAGAGTTGTTTTCAACGAGATTAAGTTTGCAAGAGTCGGTTCAACAGAATCTGAGTTGTAAACGTTCCTTCCTCCTTTCCCTTATTTGACAAAATACAACAAGAAATCTAGTGGTCATCCTACAATGTAGGCTGTATTACAAACTGTTCCTGAGATATGGCCAAATGCCATTTTGAGTTGGCCACCCAATACAAAGCTTTTACAGTAGGTACTCTACTTATTAGTATCTTGTACCAAAAAGACATTCTTAAAATACTACTTTTTATTAAAATATTTTTCATTATCAACATTTTTCCTCGTTTAGAGGCGGCCATAATCTGTTACCAATACCTACATAATTTTGGTTATGTCATGTAAATGTGTGTGATAATTAGTAATTTAGCTTTAAAAAATATTACTCCTATTTTATTACAATGTCAAAATTTAAAAAAAAAACTAAAGCAGATTTAAAAAATGTTGACTATTGTAATTTGTAGACAAAATTGAATTCTAGTCTTCACGCTTTTAAAGCAATTTATTAGGCTTTCTTGGGTTATGCCAGCACAAGAATTCACAATAGCACTATGAAGCTCTTCGATTGTGTGATGTCTTGTCTTGTTGTAAAATCTAGAGATACGCACTGGTGCATTGTCCTGCTGGAGGTATCCACCCTGAAACTGCTAGCCAGTCGCCTACATTTATGGATATAATAATTTTTATATAAGTTCATGAGGGTTTTCTGCCGACCACATTTTCATATTTTCTTTATTTAAATAGCCAGAAAAATTGAATCAAGCCTCATCAGAAAAATTACATTTGTCGAGAATGTCGTTATTATTTATATTATACAAAACAGTCATTGACAACATTTTGTGTTTTCCTGCCAAAATCTACCTGTTTGAGTTTCGAAACGGTTTAAATTTTATAAGGAAACACTTTTAAATTATTTTTTTAAAAATTTTTAAATTATTTTTTCCTACTGATAAATGAATTTGTTGTGATAGTTTTGCGATTGATATTTTGGGCGAGTTTTTCATTCGCTGTTGAAGAACTTCTAGACAATTTGTAGTTCGTTTTTTTAGGTGCTCTAGTTCCAGGTTTCTAATCATTCCGTGTAAGCTACTCGCAGATTAGGAAATTTTTGCCGGATATTCTGCATGCACTGATTAAATGAATATAGCCAATCTTCATTTTCCAATTTTCGGCTAGTTCTATAATAAGTTGTTTTAACTCTAACATTATAATTATAAAATGATTTGACAAATATAAGCGTCTATAATTTAAAGTTATGTTTTCAAAAGCATCGCTTTTAACTAACTTTTGATAAAAGAAGTCTAAACTAATGAGGAAAGATTCTGAAGGCGCGTTATTAGACTTCGATACGATTGGAACTTAGAACTAAACCTAAGAAAGTTGGCTATAAAAATGTCATTCCTGTTAAGAAAGGCAAAAGAACTCGGTAATCAGGATAAGGAAGCAATAGAGAGTAAATATAGAAATGAAGAGAAGACGTTAGAATAGGCTAAATTAGATAATGAAGATCATAATACAAGCCTAGTCGGTTAATAGAAAAAATAGCCTCAAAACTGTACCGCTTTATTCAAAAGAAAGAAATTTGCGCGAAAACATATATGACAGTATATTTTATATATCAGTGCTATTTGTGGTAGCTAAAGCTCTAAATTACAATGAAGGACGGAATTCGAGCCATAAAAATCGAGTACTTCAGATGGTTAGAGGCAGTAACAAGAAAAGACAACAGCAGAAAACAAGAATTAAATGTAAAATTTAACAACCTTTGTTAAAGCAACTGTCAACATTTCAGACGTCTATTGTCAATAGTTTTTGTTTAAGAGTGTGTTTTGTGTAGTGAGTCAGGCGATTTCGCAAAAATGGATAAAATCAAACTCTTCTGCATGGCTAGGAAAACAGCCACGGAAATTGGAAATATTTTGCTAGAGGTTCATGGTGCATCTCCTCCATCATTTTCGACCATCAGCTTCTGGGGGAGCGAGTTCAAACGTGGCCGCACAAGCGCAAATGATGAACCACGCAGTGGACGCCCAAAAACCGCTACCAACGATGAAATTGTCTACGCAAGATTCATGATGTCGTGCTAGCCGATCGCCGATTGAAACTGAAAGAGATAGCAGCCACAACAGGCATCTCAGACGAACGCGTTTGCCATATCCTACATGAAATTTTGGGCATGAAAAAGATTTCGGCGCGATGGGTACGGCGTTTGCTCACACCGGAGCAGAAAAGAAATTGGATGACCGTTTCGGAGGAGTGTCTGGCCAGGATTCAACGCAATCCACCGTGGATGAGACTTGGATCCACCACTACATACCGGAAACCAAGGAACAGTCGAAGCAGTGGACTTATCCGGGCGAATCAGCTCTGAAGAAAGCAAGTTCATAGTATTGAGGGAGAAACGGCCTCGATTGCAGCGGACAAAAGTGCTTTTCCACCACGACAATGCACTGGCTCATTCATCCCGGATCATCATGTCCAAATTGAATGAGTTGCGCTACGAATTAGTCTTTCATCCTCCATATGCACCGGACTTAGCCCCCAACCACTTTCTCCTATTCCCAAACTTGATAAAATCGCTGGCAGGAAAGCGATTTGCCTCAAACGAGGAGGTCACCGCCGCTACAGACGATTATTTTGCAAACCTCGAAACATCCTACTTTTCCAACGCCTTAAAGAGATTGGACCACCGTTTTAAAAAGTCTATTGATCTTCGAGGAGACTATATCAAAAAATAAAAATAAAAAACCACCATTCCGGAAACATTTCAGGTCGCCCTCGTATTAATAGTCGTTGTTGCCTTGTCCATTTATTACGAGACTAATTATATACATATTGTAAGACACTTAGGATAGGAGATGACAACAAGGACTCTAAAAATAGAATGGACACTGTATGGAAGACCTTCGTGAGATTTCATTGTTGTATAACAAAAAACAATTCTGATGGAGAAGTTAGCTCTCGTTTTAAGGGAAAACGATAATAAGTAAACTAAAGAAAGAAAAGATAAACATGAAGCAGAAGGAAACGTAAAGCTGAAGGATTTTTTGTCGGCGCGGAAAAGAACAAAATGAATTATTCGAAGACCTCAGATTTAAAAGAAATCAACAGAGAAATGAAATCAAACATCAATTTGAATGATCATGATATTTAATCTGAAATTATAAACGATCAATCTAGAATTGCACAAAATGGTGTAAGATAAGTACAAACCAGGATTTTCCAAAGAGAGAAATAACACTTTTTTCTAAAGATTCTTATTTAAGAAGATTCAACAATTAAGAACGTTAAGAACGAGACAATTACCGCATACTCGAAGTACAAAGATGTTATGTTAGAACAACTTTAGAATTGGAATTTGGAAGTGAAAAATACAAACGATACCTACATAGAGTTTAAAATCCAAGCCTGAGCGATCAAGAACAACTGCCTGCCATTTTAAAAGAAGTCAATATAAAAGACTGTGAAGGTGATGTGCGCGTATACAACGAGACAAAGAGACATTAGATTTGGGGAACTATCGACAACAGAAATGCGGTAACAAAGCTTAGATGAAAGGTTTATACTCGTATGACAGCATGCAAGCCCTTATGGTTCTCTCATAAATTAATTGTTTGAGATATTAGAATGTGTACAATATTTTTACAATGTGTTTGATATACTAGGATATATTAAACAGCATGACAAACATCTCTGACTCTAAAGCTACTATTCAAAACGAGGTGGGAATAGCGTCACAAAGTTTGAAATTTTTAAAATATTGTGATAATTTTCTCCAGCGATGGAAGACCTGTATGGAGGCAACATAAAAAGGAGATTTATTCATTCGGTCTGATATGACATACCTACTAAATAAAGTAAATGTTGTGTCAAAGGTAATAATAAACAAACTAGAAAATTTTCTTTGGCAACTAGATATAAAGAAAAAAGTAGTCAAGAATTGAAAGTAACAATTACATGCAACAATTAATCTGCGCTGAAATCGATTTCACTTGGTAAAAAATCTTCAATATTTCCTACTTATAATCGACAGTACAATAATGAAAAGATTCCAGCTTGTGACGGACGTGGGATTTTTTATGGTATTCTATATAATTTAGATGCTGTTAAACAAATGATTGACAACGGTCTGCTTAAATCTTGTAAGGACTTAATAGTGACCTTAATTGAAAAATGTAGTTACCCGTGCAAAACAACTTGTTGTTTATTAAACAGTGCATTACTTTATCTGTCAATTGCAATTTAGGTTGTGCAATTCGGTTGAATAGTGTCTAAGAAATAGTCCATAGAATAAGCTTCTGTTATCGAAAAGATGGAATTATCACAAGAGAACTTTTGGATAATGGCCTACTATGATTTCAAGAGAGGCTTGAGCGCCTACGAGTGTGAAGAAAGTTTAAAATCGGCATTTGGGGATCTCACACCATCATTAGCTACTGTTTATAGATGGTATAGAGAATTTGATCGAGGTCGCAAATCGGTGGTACACAGAAAAAAAGCTGGCCATCCTTTAACTGCTTAACCCCGAAAACATTGCTGCGATGTAGAAGATGGTTGAAGAACACAACCGCATTACCTATGCAATGATAAAGCCCAATCTGAAGATTGGACCATAGTAAGTGAGATCAATATAGCACGACCATTTACATTTCAAAAAGGTTGTAACTCGGTTTGTACCCCATCATTTGACAAGAATTTTCCAACAAACGTCAGATATATTGAATGCTGGAGACCATCAAATCATTTCTAAAATTGTAACTGATGATGAATGTTCCTACTCACCAAGAAAGCCGAATCTGAATACGTGAAGATGAAGAAACCCCTGCGATGATGAAAAACAATAATGAGCATAGAAAAAAGTTACGTACGCAGTATTTTTTCGAACTACATGTTTGGTGGCCGCAATTAAATTAGAAGATTAGAAGACAGTTACCACTAAATGGTATGTTGAAAATTGTTTGCCTACTGTGCTCAGTAAAGTGCCAAGAAAGGGAATCATGTTACATCATGATCACGCGTCGTCCCATACAGCAGGAACAACTGTTCAGTATTTAGCGGAAAACAAAATCAAAATTATAGAATATCCTCCTCACTCACTGGATTTGGCGATGCGTGACTTCTGACAATTTTTTGAGCTCAAAAAACATTTGAGAGGGAAAAGTTTCCAGTCAGAAGAAGATATTGACATCGTCGTTAAGTGTTAAGTGTTAAGTGTAAGCATACATGGGATTACTCTCGAAAGTTGTTGTTTTATGTCCAGGCGTTAAAATATCACTACATTTCTTGTATTATAATTATGGTTGAAATTATTTTTTTAAAAGTTTTCGTTATTACTTTTAACAACGCACAAAACATGAAAAATATATAAACATGGCAGCGGTAGAATATTGAAAGTACACGGAATACTAAAGAAGATTAATCTAGAAGGAAAAGCACCTTAAGATTAAATAATATGCAGGGTGTCTTATATGAAATAATGAATATAGTTTGATAATATACCTAACATAACTTTTCAGTTAATTTCGCTGACGCTGTTGGTTGTCTACTTACTAGATTGTATCTCCAAATAAAACCATAATTTATGATTTAATGAATTAGGACTTGAACTGGTTGATTTCATTATTATTTGCTATCAAATTTAGGAATAAATGAATGAAATCTAGTTAAAATGCTTCATTACCTATTCTAAAGCACCATTGGATCTGTGGCTGTGCCATAAGAGGCAGTTCACCAAGTCACCTCACACGCAACATGATTTGACCGAATTATCAAGTATGCGAGGATTACTAATATTCTGTTTATTCTTGTTTAGTATGAATTTTCGACATATATCCACAGTTCCTACACTAACTGTGTGTAAGTTTATCTAGCAATTACGTTCCGGTATCAAAATAACACTATAATTTGATACTTAGTTTCTTGAATCCACCATTATTATAAAAAAAATGTATAATATAACGGTTACCTTCTGTAAAGTAATTGCCTTCCTTCTAGTTATGGAAGCAGATTATCCTGTGATTAAATATGATTAAATATTTTTTACTAAGAACGTAGACAATATTTTGGGTGGTTGGAATGTGATTCCTCTACTCCAGGAACCTCTCAATTATATAAAAACGAACCGAACGCAAAATGTCGATACCAGATAGATGGCGCATTAAAGACCTTTGATCGTGTAATTATTCGCCCCGAAGCCAAATTATTCAAGCAACTATCCTGTCACAGTTGACATGATCCGGCTTGACGGCTAAGCGAAGACCTTAATTTCAGGCTCTTCCTCCCTTCGCCGTTTTCAGTTGTTACGGCGTGTCGCTTCGTTTTTGTTTTCCGTACACATCCGATTCTATTCAGTTTCTGTTGCTCGTCTCGTTCCTCTTTTTTTTTGTTTTGTTAGGTGATTTCGTTCGTTTTTGTTTCGTTTACTTCGAGTTGTCCGGTGTAGCGCGCCGTACATCTTTTGTTTTCGCGGTCTACTACGACGGATATCTATGATTTCCCTCCACTTATATGCAATTCTGCCAACTTTTATCTTGAAATCAACCTAGCCTGGCCGTCTTTCTGTTTCCCCTTAATTTCAGATAATTGGTATTATTATTATAAGTATTTCCTATTACGTGGTTCAGTGTACAATACACAATTGAGAACATTTTTCCTATTTTTGTTTCTCAGATACCTGTATTATTAAGAACTACGAGCGAATATAATATTGTTAATTATTGCATTCTTTTCTGTCGTTTTTCACAGCTAAATATCCAAGTAATTTACACCATTATTAAAAGTAATTATAGAGTAAAAGGATTCACAGAGAAATACGATACAATTTTTAAACATACACGTACTACTAGTACACAAACAAATGTTAATCAATACAATAGAAAGGCAATTAATGATTTAGAATCTCCATACTACGTAGTAGAGGACGCAATGTAATGTGACATTCTTCATATGGCTAATAATAAGGTCACTTGGGGTAGTTGGGGACACTTATTTCAAGTTTGAAATACTTTGCGAGATGACGATAAAATCTGATAAACTAACGTCACAAAATTTAGGAATAAGATCAAATAGACCTTTATGTTAATGTATAATATTTTCCTAAAGTATAGAAAATGTAAAATTTCGTCAATAATATTTTTTTAATGATACAGATGTCCCCTACTGCCCCATAGGAAGGGCTAAATCGAGACACACCATTATTTTAGATTCTAAGTGAATGGATTTTCTTGTGGGTAAAGGAGGACAAAGCAAAAGAGAATTATCATAAATTACTAAAAACTGAAACAGTTCTAATTTACTATGGGTTTTATTTAATCATCAACAAAGTGTAGGTATCTAAAGTATTTAAAGTATCCCATGAACCTTAAATAAGAAAGTTTTTCTAAAATCTGAAAAAAAGAATTCTTGCTTGTCCATAGGGTAACCAAAATTAGTTCTAGCAATAATTAAATCAGCTATTTGATTTTCTATATCCTGGTCTAACGCAGGTGGTCTACCTTGGCCTAATATTTGTAGAGATGTCTTTCTTCCAGTAATTCTATAATGTACTACCGCATCGCAATATGAACGCTTATGGTTTATTACATCCCTGACACCGGGGCTTGAACGTCATCAATACTGTACATTCTCGGTGGCCGTTTTTTCACATAGGTGCGTGGCATTGTTCTCGTTTTGCTTGCGCTACAACATTAACTAGTCTGCAACAATTATTTTTGTATTACTAATTTTATTTTAAAGCACAGAGGTAAATAGGGACACGCCTCCATTTACCCCTTTTCGATGTCTATATGATATTTTTTCAGGGGTAAATGGAGACGATCAAAATGACCGTCTCCATTTTAAAATAAATCTATGATTTTTCTTGATTTTTATTGCCATATACAAGAACTCTAATCTATTTCACAGTACAGTAGACGAATTGGAACAAATGTTTTTTAATAAAAACGAAATTGTAGTACTTACAACATCAGATGCAGAAACTGACATAATAAAATACTATATAGGTTATGTTCATTTTTCTATAACCTTCGGTTTACGGGTCTTTTCTCGGAGCTGCCTGTAGATAACAGATGGTGTTATAATATAGAATCAAATATAATATATACAAATTCATAAAAGATTTTTCAATAAACGAGTTGTTATTAATAGTGTCTCCAATAGCCCCTATCCCCAATCACCCTAAGTGATCTTAATTCAGGAATTACTAGGTACTAGCAAGTTTGATTTAAGGCAAAAACGTTTACTTAGAACGGCAATAAGGTCTACATTAAAAAAAAATACAATAACTCTGTTAAATTCAAATTATAATGTAAGTTTCCTCACCTTAGGGTACTACTAATCTTTCTAAATTTCTAGCTTCATTTAATCATATAATGTCAAAGTATGATTTGTTAATTTTTACTGGTGTAATAACACTTGTCTGAGGCCGTATAAATGTACACTCTGTACGACTTAGTCTTCGAACGGCCACAGTGTGCTGTCTTTGTCAGTCCATCCCCTCCACATTGAACGTGACCGTTTCTTCGATAATCGTAATGTTGCATTACGAAAAATACGCTCTTACCTTTATGGAAGAAACGGTCACGTTAAATGTGGAGGGGATGGACTGGCAAACACAGCACACTGTGGCCGTTCGAAGACTAAGTCATACCGAGTGTACCTTCCTTAGAGCCAACTTTCATTAATTTATTGCTTTAGTTTCAAAACCTTTCACACATTTAGTTGTCTCCCATCCCCCTCAATATACACCCTTACCCTATTCTACACCGCTCCATTTGAATTTTCCGTTGCGCAAAATAGTACTGAAACTGTTTTTCTATGAGCTCGTTCATGACACGTACCGCGTTTTCTTTTGCCGTTTCAACGATCTGAGTTTGTCTTCCTTTTAATGCAGATTTGATTTTGCTGCATTGACTTACATGGTGCCAGATTAGGCGAATAAGGCGGATAGTCTAACAGTGAGACTGGAAATATCTTAACAAAAATAAAGTTTGCTCCCATACATTATCCTGATGAAGAAGCTATGACCTGATTTTTCATAATTCAGGTGTTTGCCTTATGCATTCTTTGTCAGTTCGTAAAGTTTCAGCAATCGCACGAATAGGTAACCAGATTACCAATTTTTTTCAATATTTTTATCCGTGCTTGATGTGAGAGGGTGACGCGGACATGAGTCATCTTCCACATCAGTTATCTTGGAAACGCTTAAACTACTGAAATACTCAGGCTCGTAATAAACATTCATTGCCATATACTTCTTTAAATAACTCCCAGTAGCAGTTTCTCCAAGTTGTATATGGAATTTCACCACAAATCGTTGCTCCATTAAAACACTATCATTTTACTAGCAAAACAAAACAAAATGATCCCATGCTAACAAAGGTATATATCTAGGTATATATAACTCATTTCTTTAATGCAACAACTGTCAAGCGATAAATATATCGAACACAATTTCTATTGTGGTTCATTATTCAAATGTTGATATATCAGCAGCAATGCACATAAAGATGAGGTTTTCATATACATATGTTCATTTTTCGATTGTCATGTTTAACAAATTTGAAAGCCTTCTTTAAGCCTATTTTAAACAAAGTCGTTATTTTGGCAAAACTGTGTATCTGAAATTTTTAAAAACATACGGCATTGGCTTTTGAAATGAAAAAAATAGCTCTTCCTGCTCGATCCTGTATTAAAAAGCGTGAGTCTTCCCATGAGGTAGAAGATGACCTCAGATTACAAAGACACATACGATACTTCTTAAACACAATTGCGCAAACTGCTGCAGCAATAACTGAAATTAAAATGGCTTTAGCTCAACTTCATTTACCCATTTTGACCGTCGTCTTCCCCTTCTTCTTATTCTTCTTGCCAAACCAGCATTTCTTTAATTCTTGAATTCTTGAATCATCTGCTTTGATCTTTTGACTATATGCCCAAACCATCTCTTCCTATAGTGATTTTCTCCCACTTTGACAGGTCCCAATATTGTTCTTAATATCATTCTTTCTACTTTTCTTAGGTCTTCCTCGCATTTTTTAGTTAAGGTCATTGTTTCTGCAGCGTACATTAATACTGGACATATAATAGTTTTGTAGATGTTCATTTTATTTGATCTTGTTAGTAATTTATGTTGTAGTAGCCTCTTGTTAGCGAAAAATACTCTATTTGCGGTCAATATTTTTTCCTTTATTTCAACCTCCCTGTTATTCCCATCACTAGAAATCATTATTCCATTCAAATATTTGAACTTCTCCACTTGCTCGAATTTATATTTTTCAATCTTAATGTTTTTTATGGCTTTTCTGTTCTCTTCCAGGTCTCATTATTTTGGTTTTGCCTTCGTTTATCTCCAGTCCCATTTGTTCTCCTTCCCTGCTTTTTCCATAATTTGCATTATACTATGTATGGCGTCCGTTGTTGATCTGCCTTTAATAAAACCACATTGATAGTGCCCTATTTCTCTTTGTGCTATTATTGCAATTCTTTTTTGGATTACCTTAGACATTATTTTATACGCTGTTGGAAGTAATGTTATTACCCTATAATTGGAGCATTTCTGTTGGTCACCTTTTTTATGTATTGTCACTATTTTTTCTGTTTCCCATTCTTTGGGCATACTTTCTTCCTTCCATATCTTTTTAATCATACTAAATAAATATTCCAATACTACATCCCCACCATTACCATTTCATTGTTAATACCATCTTTCCCCGGTGTTCTGCCATTTCTCATCTGATTTATAATGCTTTATTTCCTGCCTCGTCGACTCCTGTATTTCAATTCCATCTTCTTCTATTTCCATGAATGAATTATCTATTTGTTCATCTGTTAACAATTCTTTAAAATAGTCTTCCCATATTTTTCTGTATTACTGCTTTTCTTCAATTACTTTTCCTGTTTTATCCTTAATTCCGCCTAATTTATGTTTGTATACTGTATTTTGCTCGCTAACCTTTTTATATAATTGTTTATTGTTTTTATTATTGCCTACAGCGTCAATATCTTTTATTAATGCTTCTGCCCATTCTCTATTACATTTTCTTAACACCTTTTTACATTCTCTTCTTATTCTTTCATATTTTTCCCTATCTTCATACCGCATGTCTCTTACCCATTTGATTCTAGCATTCTTCTTCCTTAAAACCACTTCACTGCATTTTTCATTGTACCATTCCTTTATTCTTTCCGTCTTTTTTTACCAATGCACTTCTTCGCACTTTGCTCTATACTAGTCTTTATATGTTCCCAACTTGCATCTATATCTGTTTGGTCAATGTTCACTTTTATCTCTTTCTCGACTTCTTCTATATATTCCTTTCTTTTGCATTCATCGTTTAATACGTCTATTTTCCCATGACTGTTCTTTCCTCTCGTCCTTACCTTTCTCGTCACCTTTTGTTTAATCATAGCAGTTACCATTTAGTGGTCCGAATCAGCGCAGGCTCCCCTCTAAGTTCTAACATCTATTGTAACGTTTACTATTAACACATTTAATAATACTTCCTGCATAGGTTAAACTGGGATATCGAGTTCAACATCTTAAGGATACTGACAGTGGGGCAGTAAAACAGCGTAGAGTTTTTTAGTTATGTTTACAGGCATTCGGCAAAAATTACCAACACTAACTTATCGCTATATCCATCCATAGCAAAAATTATAATTTAGCTCATGTGCTGTTGTACGTTTGTATTGTTTTGGCAATAAACCTAACTTTCCTGGCTATCTTTCTTTTTGAAACAGCTTCCCATCATGCTATTTAATCGAGTTCCGTCGATGAAAAAATTAGCAACAGTGTAAAATTCGTTTAGTTTAATTATTTAAACTTCACCAAGGACGATACGTACAAATTTAAAGCTTTGGACTCTACTAAAGGATATTTTACTTAGATAGTCAGAGTAACTAAATTTTGAAATGTTTTGTAGTAGTAATCATCACATTTGCAAGTATTGTTCTTGATGAAGTGAAACTGATTAAACGAAACTTAGGACTTAACGTTTTAGTTGTTTTTCTTTCAAAACTGGCCCTACTACTACTAGGCTTTAATATTAATTAACACATACATTTGACATAGTGTGTTTTTTGGGCATATTCCAAATAATACTGTTCTTGCAATGATGCGAATGTGATTGCTCTACTTATTCTTTCAAATATAGTTGTTAGGCATATTATAGGGGGTAAGCATTATATACTCGTATTATGATAATCTGGAGTATATCTATGTTAAATAGTACCCTTAAAATATGGTTAGCGGTTATAATTTTATACGGTTCACGAAACTTTGAGATATACTAAATACCTTTCGTATTTCTAAAAGGAAAAAGCGTACAAATACCTTCGAGTTACCTTTATCTCGATGCGAGATTCATTTCGTTTGATATATTACATTTTCTCGAACTCGAAATGAATTTATGCATAACGATTCAAATATATTATATTAAAACATATACGGTTTCAAGCCGGGCAATAAATAAGCTCCGCTCAAATATCTAGATCATAAAAATAAGGCTACCTTGACTGATTTTTTTTTACCACCCGACCCCCGTAAATAGTACTTATAATAATTCACTTCGGTTTTTCCTCGACGTTCGTCTGAGTTCGCGGTATAAAATTTGCATTATAAAACAGTTTTATCGTTTATGTTTAATAAATTTATATACGTATTAAAAAAATTAGACTTTTTACATTTCACACGCGGACACTTTTGTAGCTAGTTTGTTCGTAGGAATCGCGGGGGGAGAGAAATTTATTGCGCCTATGATAATCTTATAATGCTGTTCAGAAAAGTAACGTCACGAACATTGTTCACACAGTTAAGTTCAGAAAATGGTTAATTAGAAAGAGTTAATTATGATCGAATTTGTGTACCACCCAAGTAACGTGAAGTAACAAAGTGTGCTTGAATTTAACTACTCATGTGATAATTAAGTAGTAACTATTACTATACTTAAGAATTTATTGCGTATAATGGTAGCTACACGAAACTGCTGAAGTGCTGAAATAAATTACTATGGTATCTGATGGCTATATAAAAAGTATTTGTACGAACCTTATAGAATCAGTAGATTTCCAGTCACCATGGTGATTTATAATTCCAATGTGAATACCTGTGTGAGCGTCGAAAACAGTGACCGGTATCAAAGGATATCATTTACAATCAATTTTGCTAATCCATTTGATCTTAAAACTCCAGCAATTTCCATAATCATTGCTACCTAAAATAATAGCAGTATAATTATCTTAAATTTGAAACATTCATTTCTTAAATTTACCTTTACCATTAAGTAGTTTCCATCCGGAGCCTTTCAATTGATAAAATTCCTTTATTTCCATTTTTTTTGTTGGTATCCAATATTTTGTCTTTTAAGAAATGCTATTAATCTCGAATATTTACTGATATCGACATTATTTTTCACACTAACAATAATTTTTAGCATAGTGAATAATGCCACCGAAGTTTCGAAGTCCTGAAATATTTCACCTTGTTATACAAGACATTTAAATTTTCCTTGTTTTTTTCTGGCAAAAAATTCACAAGTATTTTTAAAGCAGATTCTTCAAAAGTTTCATCACACATTTGTGCAATGTTTATTTAAAGAACCAAAGGAAATAAGAACACAATTTTTCAATATTCACAAAAATCCAATATGGCTATGCTTATTTATCTGTCATCAATGGTTTCCATCAAAACCTGCATGGTTTGACGCTCAGCAACTAGAAATGTCATCGCGTTGAAGTCTTCCGGGTGTTAGAGCGTAGATATCTTGAAATTTCGCTGACCTTTACGAGATCGTCGTCATAACTACAATACCGGAAGTGATGCGACTCATCGAAGTGTAACGGTCACGAATGGGTTAAGCGAAAAAGAAATAAGATATATAATGACGAGCAGAAGGAAGACAAAAACAAAGAAAAATCTTTAGAAACCTTCTAGTGAGATGTCGGTAGGCTTCAATACAGTAAACGATGGCCGTGAAAACCTACGCTTAACCATTAGAAACTCCATATTTACAATTGGAAAAAAGTTAGATTTCTGTTATTAAAATTGTCAGATCGTGTAAAAAATATAGGAAGTGAATGATTATTTCCTTGGTGCTTTGTAAAGTCTTCAGGCTTCGCCTTCAGGTTACAAACTGCACATCGGACAAAACATCTTTTCATTCCCTTAGTGTATAATGTACTATTTGGTTTTTACCTCTATGAATCTCAAAACACAAATACTAAAAAGCTACATATTTGGAGTATATAAATAAATAAACCAGTAAAAAGTAAATCTAGAATGGATTCACTATTTTATCTACCATCAATCTTAGAAGCACAATTTCTCCGTATTGGCTTCTTCAAAACTTTTCATATCTGGTCTCTTAGCAATAGCGATATACAAAGAATTTGGACCATATATCGATGAATCTACCATATATTATTACAATAATTTCCTTGTCTTGGAAGAAGTTAACTGGTATAACACAGCTACACAAGAATAAAACTCTTTGTTTGAGTTTGGGGGTCAGATCATGTTTATTTTATGTTTTTGCGGTTGCTGAATCCAAATAAAAAATCCCATCACGTTAGAGTTTCGGCATATCCTCAAAAAAAACCCATAATCTAAGCTGTTTGACACTATAACGTTTTAACTTCCGCTGAAAACTAAAAAAAAACTGTTGGTTTTAACCTCATAACCGCATAATACCATAACCCTATTACTCAATATCCATTAAAAATTAACCTAACGCAACACTGTGGTGTTTTGACTCAAGCAGTACAATGAAAAACCAATTAGCTAAACGCCATATCGTTGACGTTAAAGCGTTGACCACATAACGCCTAATAACCTTGAAAAACCTAGTAATCTAAGCAATTAAACAGAGAAACGTAATCTAAGCTGCAAATTAGAAACCAATCAGTTCAAACCCATAACCCAACAACTCTCATAAAACAAACGATGTATGGCATGAATCAAATGAATAAATTTCTTTAAAAGTCGTATGAACTTGGGCTATGTTTTTGAGCAGAATCTTTTAGGAAACATGTGTGATCGGGAATGGAATCGGAAATTGCGATACCAGTTTTCTGAGATACAACTACAAATGATGCGTAAATAGAGCGAGAAAGCAAACTCACCAAGCTTTACTTACACGCTAATAAGGTTGTTTATGGGATGGTTAATTATGGGAATATGGGGTTATTAGGTGTAATGAAATGGGTTCACGGAATCGACGGTGTCTGTGACATATTGCGATAATACAAATTGACCGTAACAATTTCTTTAATCGGGTACGGGGTTATGGGGTTACGGTGTTATGGGGTTGTCAGGTAATGCGTTTAGAGAGAGAAACTCTGACGTGATGGGGTTTTTTGGACCTTAGACTAGAATTCAGCGACTCTAAAATCATGCACTAAACATATGGTCCCACCCTCTGACTCAAGAAATTCTTTTTACGTGGCTGTGTAATGCTTTGTGATGTAACGCCATACCAGACCAACTACATCAGCACTACCTAACTTGTGATACGTCAAATTTTTGATATTTTTCTTCTGCCTGTAATGGTGCGTTCTTTATGCATTTTTTTTTCAAAATGATATTCTAAAATTTGGGGAACATTTATAAGAAATGTGGAATACTTTAAAGCTATTATAACCTGGTAAATCGAACAAATTGTGATAAAAGTTGCAAAGTTCTAAACTATAGCCAGAACATACAGTTTTACGGTGCTTGATTTAGAGCAGATATACCATCTAATGAATTTCACCAATTTAGGAACTAGCTGCATCAAATTTTAAAATAAATAATTACTACTAGAGAAAATCTGTAAAATACTAGATTCTGCTTTCGAAGAAACAGAGTCAGATTGGTTTACTGAGACTGAAACTGATGAGGAAGCGAATGTGAAGATTATGTTAAAAATTCGTCTGATGGTACACAAACTATTGCCATGGAAAAAGGTGTCTCAAAAACTTATTTTGACAACGTCATCCAATTGGCTTCATTTTTCTAGAATACATTTTAAATCGAATCTATTACAAGCTAAGAAGATCGAGACCAAGATGGAAATAGTTTATTCCAAGAAAATCTTTAGTCCTCTTTCTCCTCATATGTTTTATTTGAGGTTATTTAAAATCTCAAAATGTTCCTTATAGCTTGATAAAAAAAAACATACTAGCACAACCAAAGAAGAATTTCCTACAATTCATCCTCTTCCAGTTCTCCTACAACTCAGTTGTTCTCCATATAATATAATTCACAGTTAATTACTTATTACTTAATTACTTAACTTATCCAATCCAGTGTATGAAGGCTTGTGTAACCCATTGTAAATATGAAAGAACTATTTATTATTATATTCGCGTGTGGCACGTTTTTAACTCATAATTTCTCATCGCAATACTATTTTACATTTTTAATAAATCATCTGTTTACGTTTGTTAGTTGTTCATTAAAGAACTACAAGATCGAAAGCATTCATTACTAAATAAAAGAACGTTGATCTAAATAATTTCCTGAACACTCGTTAATCCTTTCCTTTACAATATTTAAATTACCCCTTCATATTTCAGAAATTACTGTTTATTATCATTAATCTAGATAGACTCTGAGTAATACTTATATATACCGTTTACGGTTTAATCTTAGCATATACATACTATCATTAATATTACAACCTGTTCGCATTCCAACTCCTTAAAAACTTTTTAATATATCAAATAAATAACATGCAAATACGATTCTACCATGTAATTCATAAATACTATATTTTCAAAATTAGGGTAGTTATTGAGACATTTAGCTAAGTTACGAGATCAAAAAAAACAAGAGAGCTTAACAGGCAACGCGTGACATAACAACGACCCTTATTAAAAACCACAGCTGCAATTTCGCGAGGTGAAAAATGCGAAGGCAATGTCGCTAATTGGCTTTAGATTCGTTTAAAATTCGTATAAATAATAAGCGCGTCGGCTAAAAACATCTCTGGATTTCTGTCTGTCAGCTTGCGAAGAGCACCTGTCACGCGTTACAGTAAACCAGAAACAGATACCTGCCCAAAAGTATCATTGCTCCAGAGCGATAAGTGTTATGATAATTGTGCCGTTGATATTAACGATAATTATGGCATAATAATCAACTGAGGAGGCGAACTTACTCAGTAATTCATTTATACTTTGTAATTATGCATCATAAAGATAAAATAGATAACCTTCACTTACAGCTCTATTTCCTATGTATTGTATGTACAGGTAATCGAGATCGTTAATTGTGTTTACTCTTTTATTCACATCTCAAAATATATTGTATCTTGTTTACTTAAATTATTACCAAGGAAATGTATGAGCTGAAGTAAGTTAGAAACATAATGGTACACAGCTGTAGGATAGTGTAAAGCTTTATACTATACACATATATGCTAGTATAAAAATAGGAGAAATTTTCCAGTCATAAAGCGGTACTTGTTCGAGTTATTCCCTTGAGTTTAATTCAGCGGCGTAGATAGTTCTAAATGAACTCTTTTTACCCAACTGTGGTGAAGCTCAATGCCAATATTTTTTTTCTACAAAATAAACAAAAACATCAGAAAGTCACATTGTATATCTGGAGACAACGGTGGCCATTTTGAACAATTAAAAAGCAATAAAAATAAAAATAAATCTTGGCCTTTCTGAAATTGAAATAGAAAACGGTTTGCTCCAGGACATAACTTTTTAACTTAATACCATTACAGTTTATGGATCAACTACATCTATTCATACAACAATAAAAACTATCATATCTCTATCTTGTCACACTACAAAGAAGCGAAAACAAACCAGTCCCGCATTTGAACGGATCGAAGAGAAAAATATACATAATACTACAATCAAAGCTATAATGCAAGTGACCACTAATAATATTTAATGCTTTAATTTAAACACGTATAAAATACGAGTATCGAAATGATATATGTAACGTATTAAATGCTGACGATAAATTGTTGCATATTGATGAAAAGTACACCTAAGCCATTCCGATGCGGTCGGCAGAAGCCTTACAATAAACTTTACAACTTGTAGTCGTATCTCAATTATAAATGTGAGAACACAAAGTATCCAATATGTTTATGGGGATATGAATGAAGACCGGTTTACAAGCTATCGCGTAAACTTTTCGTACTTTTTCGAAGGTGTTTTCACGAATAAGTTCATAATGTTTACAAATATTTTTGTATGTCTATATTTGTATATTAGAACAAAACTTGTAGACTAGCAATTAACAACTCTGAATATCAATTTTTCAATAATAATTGAATGTACAAATCATCATTATAACCTATTTTCTGCATTCTATTTCTTGCTTGGACATAACGAAACCGATTAATTATAAAGACAACCGCTACAATGAATGCAATGGCTAATATGCATGCTGAATCTGCTAATGAAGACAGAGGTTTTAAGATGAAGCTTAAGATTGAAAGTTAAACATCAACCCACCAAGGAACAGCTTTAATTATTGGAGTTACCTCAGGTAAATCTACACCTGATGTACTGAGTGAGAAAGCAGAGAAATCATCCGTTTCCCCGAAGATTTTCAATTTTAATTCATTTCCGTACTGGTTCTGAAATTCTTTGGAAACATTGCTAAATTGGCCATGATTTCTGGGTACGCTAGTGTAAACAAAAATGCGATCAACTGGATAGCAACAATTGCAGTAAAAAGGATCACCTAACAAAAATGGTATTGTGTCCTACGTGAACAACATAATATACTAAATGACAATACGATTTAGCGTGCAGAATGTGCTGGACATAAAAGTTAATAGATTATCAATCAAGAGGATATTGCGAGAGAGACCACCACCCTTCGGAAGGCGTAGAGAGCTGCAGTTAGAACTGAAGATCAAAGATATTGATATGGTTTTCTCTCGACAGCAGTGAAGGTGCTACACACACTCGTCTCTATTTACGGAGATGGTTCACAGATTTTATTACTTAAGTTAGAATAGGTCCTTGATATTATGTGTCAAAATAACTGTCATGTCACTTGTCAATTGTTTGGTAATTTTGTTGCAGATGTTGGAAATGATCAAATCATTTTTCCTGGTCTTCACCGAGAGAGACAGTTTTCGTCGTACAACTCATTCAATTATTTTCATTTCCACAAAGAAACTATTGCAGTTATTTAAGCACTCAATGCAGGTTAGATAAGATTTACGAATTACATCTTTAAATATGTTAAAAAACCATTAATTTTTTCGTACAATTACTCTTAATTCTAATTCTTTTAAACTTAGGGAATTTAAAATTCAATTCACGTACAAATTCGTTGCAAATCCATTGTCAAAATATATAAACATAAATTAAACAACCACGTGTGGTTGGGAATAAAAAATAACAATTGCGCAGCAAGCATATCATTAAAAAAGTTTTTTTGAATAGTGAGACATTTTGCCAGTTCCAAAAACAGTATCGGCGAGGTAAATACTGTCAAGCACTAGACTAGCAAGCTTTCAAGAAAATTTTTCGCATTTCATTGTTCTCCTACATTGAATATCTATATCACCACACAATGATTGTTTTAATTCTTCCACTCTGATTGTGTAGGCATAGAAATATCCAAAAATATCATTTCAAGATCTACGAGTAGAGAATTATGCAGTTATTGAACATGTGGGTAGCCCTTGAGTCCCCCCTCCCTCTCTCCCTCCCTCTCCATCCTCTTCGCCCACTTATAAAAACCATTGAACCATATATTGCTTACGTAAGATTGTTTTTAAGTTAAATCTAAAAACCAGAGAGTCCAATATCGCAGTAGTTGTGTTTCCATTTTGTTGTGTGGAAACTGTCACTGGTATTGTATCTGGCACATCGAAGAGAACCACTTCTGATAAATAAATGTGGTACCTCCCCTCGATTGGTATATATTTATTTAAAGAATTGTCAGCTTCACCTCTACATGTCTGGCTTCTTGAACTCCTTTCAAATTCTATTCCTGTTAGTCCAGCAATTCTAAATATGTTCCAGGTTATATTCTTCGCTCCTGCATATATAATAAAAGCATTCTCAAAGCCAAATCAACAAAATAGCAAACCAATATGTAGTACATTTTTCTGGATCTTCTGTCGACTTTATAAACCTTCTTGGTATGTCCAACTTATCTAAAAACTTCAAGACTGTCGTCCATTTTTTCCTTTTGCAATGCTTCTTTGTTGTTCAGGATTGTGGAAGTTAGTACTAAACATGACAAGCCTTTCATCAAAGCACTGTAATACTAATAGCGATCTGGAGTCCTCATCCAGTCATATTATATAGGTTGTTGTTCGACTGTATTGTTTCCAAATTCATTCAGAATACTTTTTTCCTATTCTAGAGAAGAAAATTCTTATTTTATTTCTGCAGACTAGCAGCGTTCGCAAGTTAGGCCCACTGGATCTAATAATTAATTTGAGGTAATTTCAATAATTATTGAAATATACAGATTGAAATGTTGCTGCTAATATACAGATTGAAATGTTGCTTCTAAACCATAATTTCATTGCTACAGTTAGAATCAGAAACTATATTTTCGACCAGCGCTATTTTTGCTGAATATCTGGTGATTTAAACACCAGGTTACGAATGTCGTCCTTGTTTAGAGATTCCAGTGTGTTGTTGAACATCGAGATTCATTATCAACAAAACTTGTAAATGTTTTGCTATATACATAAATTGGGTGAATCTAAATCTGTTGATTGTTTATTTTTCCTTTTTTTTTCTGGGACTCTTCAAAGATGCTTTTCTTTTCCAAAAAGTTAACTTAGACGCCAATAAAATTATCAATAACACAAGTAGATGTTTCACTTTCTCATTCTATATTTCTATTGTGACATCCTGTATTTTCTTTTACTTCTACTTCGTTCTGCAGATCAGAATGATCAAATTGGGTACAACATCAGTTAAAATGATATAATACAGCAATACCTATATAAGAACGGTTTTCTTAAATATACCTACACTGTATTATATGTACATTCAATGTTGACAGTTTGGTAATATATTACATTACAGTTGCAGTAAGTACATGAAAGAATGAAATTAACCTTTATAGATACACTTCTTTGTACTAAAATCAATACTGTAACATTTTATATTTCACTTTACCTGTATTAAATGCATAAGTATACAACATTTGTGTGAGATCCTGAGTAGGTTTTATGTAAAACAAGAAATGATTAATCCTTAAGCCATAAATAAAACACCTTTAATTATTAAAGCATGTAATTACTGAGTTTGTGAGAATTTATAACTCTCAGATCAAGATTGGTCTTAATTATTGTTGATAAATGTGGTCATTCTGCTTATCGTTGTTAGTGTGTTACGATAGTGAAAACAAAATGAATGGACATTATTTTACATACATATCTAAGCTATACAAACTATACTTCGCACTATGTGCTGTAAAGTTCATTTAGATTAAGTCTTAATGTTTCTAAGAATTACTTTCCAACGTTCTAGTACGTTTTCAGTTTATCTTAACGAAAATGTTCTAAACGAAATTAACATAAATGAAATATGTTCTTAATATTTTGTTAATTATTCTTCACTTCACGGCAATAATATCAATGCAACACATACGAATTTTTCCCATGTGTAAACACGGCTGCATAATATGGAGTTCGGCGATCCATCCTTCCAGTACACAATGTAAATCATGGCAGCATGTGGTCGATCTATGAGCCCCACGGACTAGGCCTAATAATTTGTTCGTTGTGCCCATAAACAAACGGTCGAGTCAGTATCCAGTAGTGTGAATGCCTGAACGTGTGTTTACCTTGCTAAATATTACGATAACTTCACCCGTTACATATCTATATTCGTAGAAATAGTATTTAATATGTTGGTATACTTTGTTTGTTCCACTTTCAGTAGTTATAATCGTTGTCTTAAACATTGAAATATAGACCAAATATCTTTTATTGGTTACTGAACACTGTGTACAATATAATTGATCGCCTTCATCTAAAAAAGTTATTTACTAATAATTGCTACATAATTTAAAACATGAAGTTTATTCCGAAAATAATAAAGTTTGGAATAAAGTTGCTAGTATCTTATTTTTCTGGTTATATGTTCTGGTAGTACCTTAACTTGCCAGAAGTCAATGCTGAAAAGTATCCATCAAACAGAAACTTTTACGTAGATCTTAAAATTAAGGCACTATTAATTGATAAAATGACTTCCAAAATAACGGATCACTTGATCACTACTGAGCCTCAGTAATTTCGATTGCCTACTTTTCGCATAGTGTATACCCGCTTTGGACAGATTTCGTGCCCACCACCCGAAAAATTAAAATTCAGAAATATTGTTCATCGGACACGAATGATTATGATTATATCTACTACCTTTTTCTTTTTCAAAATATCAAAAAAAATGATAAAAGAGAACCATTGCTTCTTTTACCACGAAGTTACCTGGCACACTTAAAATCAAAGCTGTATTTGAGTCTATGATCATGAAAGTAGGTATATTAGGTAGATACATAAAGAATTTATATATATATATATATATACTATTTAAAGAAGATCCCTCATCTCCACTCTTCTCATTTCCACTTATATTGTCACCATCTATCCTTTTGATACATTCTTTAATTCAAAATTCGGCTATCCTAGATTTGAAGAGTTTGTAGAAGCTTCTTAGTACACTGTCACATCTCAAATTTGTACCGAAACACCAGCGAAAGAATACCTACGTTTTGACTCTCTGATTATTCGAATAAGTTTCCATTGGACGAATAATGGTGTTGCCAACAAATGAAATTATTTCATTCGTTTATTTCGCCCCATTTTATCGTGCCTTTGAATTTGTTGCTTTTAGACTTCCTCGATTTTTCATTTTCTATCTCGGTATTCTGTTTCGAACTTCCTTCTTGAAGAGCTACGTGTTCATATCCAGCAATATTTTCAAAGTCATCATCATCAAAAGCATCCTCAATACCACTTTTGTCTAAGTCGTCAACAGTTTTCTCTTATACTATGAATGGTCGTTTGTGCTCTGAAATTAAAAACGTATTAGGGCCCTAATGACACAAATATATACATACATACTATACAGCGTGCCCATTAACAACCCCCGAAGAATGAAAGGGGTGATTGTACATCACAAGTTTGAATAAAAGTTTGTATGAACTTTGCTCCCGAAATGCTTCTTAAGGGAATTACCGCACTTTAGAGAGTGTGATAGTCATTGGCCAATAAATATAAAAATATAAATGATATAAATGATTATTCAAGTTTATAGAAACTTCTTTTGATACTATATACAATAAAATCCGTTTCATTCTTATAACTTATATTTGTTGGTGGTATTCAGTTACAAGCACGTACGTGATAATTTTTAATCACAATTGCTCAGCAACTTAATTTTCGGCAGCACTTGACGTTGTACACGCTGAACATGTGTAAATAATAAATATTAAGAGTTGTAGCACAATTCTCAACACTACAGAGCGTTGTTTATCACATGTACAACTTTGCTAGCGACAATACTAGGTATCACAAATTAATTTTTGATATCTGATCAATGAGGATACGTAATTTCATGGTCGCGAATGAAAGTTAATTAGTAGGTAGTTGATCAAACGATGTTTTTTGATTTTCTATGGTTTAGAGATTTAAAAGAATCATTTCTAAAACAAAGTCTGTCACTTCTCTCTTATTCGAAAGTTTGTGGTAAGAGACATTGATATGACTTTTGACTTCTCAGAAATTCATACGGTGGGCAAACATGATAAGATAGCAATAAAAAATGGCTTTTAAAGAAATATGTTTTATCCTGCTTTTTCCATGTTTTGCGAATGTAAGATGTGGTTCAATATCGTCAAACGATAATCATCTGTGTCCGATGAACAACATTTCTGAATTTTGAGATGCTAAGTGCTAGAACTTCTTCCACCTCCTTTGTTAACTTCAGTTCATCATTTCAATGGAATTTAAGTATAAGCACATTTAGGATCATAATAAGTAACAAAGTCCACAAATCTCCTTTGTTAACTTCAGTTCATCATTTCAATGGAATTTAAGTGCAACTATAAGCATTGGTAAATATGATTAGTATATGAAAACGTCTACCAAAGCATCTTTTAGATTCAAATTTCCTTTGGCTCAATCTTTTAAATCGGCATTAACAGAATAAGAATTGATTTAGTATAATATATCTCAGGACACTATAAATGTAACATTATAAAAGCAGTCTTCACTGAGATTCTTGTTTTTAGTTCTTCTGTTGAAGAAGCTTCCCAACTGCAGCTGTAAACCTCTTGCTTTGTCTCCAAAACCGTTCAATAAGTTGACGCATATTAGAAACATTTCGATCTTTTGCTATGAAATTGATTTGCAGCTTGTTATATGCTGCTGTAACATTACCAGCGAAATGAGCTGTAGCCATGGCCAGAATATAAACTAATCATCTGAATGCTTTTCATTTATAAATCGTTTTAAACGAGACCTGATGCAATATTTTTCATAAAGTTGCGCATTAACAGAATTTCCAGAGGGACAAATGTAAGCTGATGAATGTTCCCTTGAAGACATTGCAATCCAGACCAATACTTTTGATGCAACTTTTTCTTGTCGTTTAAAATACACTTGGGGATCAATGTCCCTATTCTTTTAAGAATAATAATACCAATTTTTTGCAGCATCACTACCAACTAACGTAAAAAACGATTCATCGTCAATAATAACTTTCAAGCCAAGGTGAAAATTCGTTCTGACTAACTTGTCTCAGCCTGTGTTTTTGCTCGTTTTGTTGTTTTTCTGTGTATTTTGATGGAGTTTTTCTTGCTTTGAAAGTAACATTTTCTTTTATAAGAATATCACTGACTACTATTTTTTTAATCAATTTTATATTTTCCACTTAGTTTCCTAAGAGAAACACCTAGTTTGCCATGAGTATCCTCAACTGAAGACAGCCTTTTATTGGCATTTTTTTGCCGGTCTTTCAGAGCCAGACTTTCTAGTAACACTTTTTCCAGACTCTATACGTTGACAAGCATCGTAAGTTGTCCGTTTCGGAATACCCATAGCATAAAAGTGGTTCACAGTAAAACATTTCTTTAGATGTTGATGTTTGTTGCAGCTTTTTGTAAGCACAATCTAGAACAGTCGATGCTGGTGATTGCAGAAGTAGCTTGTATATACTTATTAGCCCACAAAAATTATCGGAGCAATACAAGTGCAAAGAGAAGCTAACCCGAAGTTGATGAATCGTGACTACGAAGGGATAAATTACTGCTTTGCCTAGTGAGTCAATGGACAGGAGTACTTTCCAAACTTGTTCAGAATAGGAAAAGTAGAAAATATGATAGACAAACGCTACTGGAGCAAGTGGGCTTGTTCTCGTCAAACAATATAGTGCAAATGATGATGTCTTGACGCGACGATAGAGTTGAAGACGAAGAAAGGTGAGACTGAACCTATTTTACCGGATGCGAATCTCACACATTAATGACAATGAGTCCTGTGCCTAATAGTATATCGTGCATGCTTTCTGATTTCAAAGAAAAACTGTAATATCGATGCACTATTAAATACTAGTCTTCCCAATAACATTATTCGCATATGTCTCTTTTACTCTGATTTTAGCAGGCAGAAAAAATACAGTGTAGCAAATTAGTGTAGCACTTTTGTTTATTATTTCCTATTCAGCGAAATTCAACTTTTAATTGTAACATATCTATAAAATAACGAAGAAATACAACGCAGCAGTGCGTAAAATACAAAGACTCCAGCAATGTACACGTCGAGTAAATCATCCTTACCTTTGTAATGGTAGCAGTTACAAGTCCTTCTCTGTGTAAATTTCAGATTCAACCGTGCGTATGTTTTATTTCGGGTCGTAATTTGTGAACGTGAGGGTCGCGTCTTACAGTGTAAGAGAAGGACGGATACCAGAAGTAAACGATCTTCTATACGCAGAAAAAGAAACCCTTTTTCCATAGTACACTGTACAAGCATCATGTAAATCAGTAAGCTAATACACGAGCGCCACCATGTAGCGGTCTTCTCGGCACTCTGTTATTTCCCACCACCACACACAAAGTGTTACTACAAGAACATAATTCGCGTTTTGATCAAAGTTATTGCCAACATTAGCGCGAAATATTACGGATATCTGTTTGCATACTTTGGAATTCGTTGTTTCACAATCTAAAAATAGGTATCCCGAGTAAACACTTTTGTCCAAGGGATGTTTCATACTATGTAAGTGCATAATTTTCCAACATAAATGATGTATCCTAAGAAAGAAAACACCTACCATTAATTTTAATTTAAAATGATGTTTAATTTGTTAATTATGGATTTTATAAAGAGTCGCAGTAAATACAACATTCTTTAATTGATTTACAACGCTTCAAAATGTACTTTTCAGAAATAAACTAAATCCAGGCGTTTAGAAGGAAGATGTAGGTTAAATAAATAACTTCAGAAGAAAATAGGTAGATTGCAATAAGTAGTGAGTGAATGAGTTGACAGTTCAAACTTTTAAACAGGAATCCTTCCGAAATTACAAAGAAATTTACCACAATTTATAAATATTAAATAATTAATATGAAGGTAATTTGAGGGCAAAAATGAAATGAAAGAAACAGAGAATCTTCGCAAGCTGCCTGTTTTTCATGTTTAGTCATTGAATATTTTTCAGTTTCTGGAACATATTTTCACTCAACGCATAACATCAAACAGTCCAACACTTGATATGCTATATTCTTGGAAATTATATAGATTAGCAAAATGTTAACGTTAGTAGTATCTGTAAAATTTCAGTATCTGAAACTGCTGTAGCAATAACTAAACGGGTGAACAATTATTATAAATAATAATATGTAAGAATTTGAGTTTAATTTTTTCTATAAAGCACAAAGTTAAGTTGGGTGAATTTTCTTTCATACTGTGGCTTGTTAATACTGATGCACATTAAAGTGTTATAACATCCGTTATAGCTGCATTTTACTTTCTTAAACCGGTCCTGTCAATGTCTTATAAAGTACTAACTCAAGTTGTAAGCAGATACAGCCCTGGTTAAAGCTTGCGGCCGAAGAAGAGAGCTCCTGCGGTTTTATGCTCCGCAAGAGTCCGCGGTACTGTTAGCCGCTCACCTCTCTGCCTGTTTCCCAGTCTCGGCGCCTCAGACCAATAAACAATTTACTTGTAAGCTATAAATAATATAATAAATTTCTGTTTGTCCGATGAATAGGTGTACATGCTCGTACAACAAGTAAAACAGACGTACACAACTACATATGCTACGCGTATCTAAGGACGCAGCAGTAGAACATGTGTAATGTGATATATTTAATCGGATTACTTTTGTCTTTGTGATTTACAAATCGTATTAAACTTTATTTTTAAAACAGTCATTGTTCTAGAACTTTCGTTTTCTGTAATATTTGGTTAAAAAAAGAGGACGAGCGATTCCTCGACGTTATTGTCTGGTTTGAAAATGATTTATATTAGTATTAAATTAATTTAAACTGCACTTTTTGAAATGTAATATGTTGTGGTGGTCCTTTTTCTGAAACTACCTACTAGCTGAATTTTGGATTTTTAAGCCTTATTTTATATTAATATATTCATTGCGTCTTCTATATGTTTAGCTTTACTAATAAATAATTGCGATGAAAACTTAAACATTTAAAGTAGAAATTAGAAGAGGCTCGATTAAAAAATATGGATTGAAATGGAAGCAATGTGAGAGCTCTAACTTCATAAAAAATTATGAAGCTGTTTAATTTGGTGGCAAAGCAAACTATGAATAATATGTACTAACTACTAGCTAAGCAAGGGTAGAAGTCAAGCAAATACAGATATAAAATTAACCCAAAAGCAGAGGTGTCCACGCTAAGAAGGAATACATGACATACGATGGGATAGAAAAATGAATACAAAACAATTTTAATTAGAAGAAATATGGTTTATTCGCACAGTAGATGACAGTATAGTCTAGGAAAGTAGCATAGTGTTCTCAAGATACGAACGTCAAGTTAAACCAAGATAAATCTAATTTCATTCAAATCCTCCAAACCATGACATGACGTATTTTTTTAGTTAGTGGAGTGAAGACATAACATAAATAGGAGGTACTACAGTGAAGAAGATAAAGAAGCAAAGAAGACTAAAGAACTACAAGGACAGAAAGACTTAAATCAGAAGCAACTTATTACAAGACGGAGGTCATATATTTTTATATTTAGATTCTCATTTCGAATCTTTTTTTTGTTGATCTGTCCGCTTCCCATAGAACTCTTTAACCATAGAACTCTTCATTGCAAAATTTGTGTTTCGATTGTGGCAGAATTCAGTATTTTTTTAATGTTTATTATTTTCTTTATTTGCACTTTATTTGTTGATTTGGCTCTAAGATCAGTACTCCCGCCACTTGTTTGATGCCTATGCAGTAATTATTCATCTGTAATAGTTATAATAAGCCTTTGAAGACTCCTTTCGGCAGGTTTAAAGGACACCAATACGCGGGTTATGATTAACAAACGGCTATGATGCAACGGCATGATTATTCTATAATGGCAAATATTTTTTGCCACTGCATGAAATGAAGACCGATTGCCTTGTGCACTAAATCGTTACTGGACAATCTGATGATGTTTTTAATGTCCTGATTACTGCCCTTCATGCTACCCCTGATTTTGTCAACGACGGCAACGCCTATTTATAATAACACATAAAGGTCACAATTCTTTCAATTCCCAGATCATCTGGGTCACAAGCTTACAATCGCCCACGTTCATGTTTTGCTTTGTAAGATGTAGGGTGCTGTAAAAGTTGGTAAGACTTTCAGCAATTGAGAAGCCATCTTAACCTAGCTCTTTTTGTCTTCAAAGGTCTCAACGAAACAAATTTGCTACTGTTATCTTGGTAATTGAATAACCATTTAAATTTATCATTCCAAGATTTGTCTGTCGGTTGACCAGAAGTATATTATTGCAGTATTTTTTCAATTTTTAATATTAGAGCTTCATGTTTTTTGTAGTTGAGCTTTTTGACATTACTCAAAGTATAGTACGTTTAATTATTGTTGAAGTCAATGTACTGATTTCAGAAAAAATAAAATTCAATTGGGGTCACTTTGTTACCCCATGTGACCGTCAGTGTATTGCTATAGTTATCTAATTCTTTGGACCGGCAAAGTGGGAGAATATACATCTTCTCGTAATACTAAGCCCTGTCCACTACTTTTTTTTTCCACATGGTAGATTTGGCAACCATCAATGCATTTATTCTCTTTACCAGCAAGTAACAGGACTACGAGAAAGGTAAAACGTTCAAAGAGCGATTATTTATTGAAGATTTAAGAATGGTATTAGTGAAACCTCTAATCGCTGAACGGCCTCAAGAGCGTTTACCTAAATACATAAAAAACGCCATGACAATGATTTTGGGTACTGACGTCACTAAAAATGAACAAGAATTGAATATACCAAATGAAAACATGAAAAATGTTACAACACGAGGTCGTTATGTCATATATCCCAGAAATTTAGATAAGAAAACAATGTGATAAATGTCGTAAGTTTATTTGCAAGAATCACATTACACTAATGAAATCCAAAATATGTAATTCATGCAATGAAAAGAATAACTAATTGTATCTACTTGAACATTCAGTTTTGGAAATGTGCAATTTATAGTAATGATGAATTTGAATTCTCTCTTTTTTAAAAAATATGTTTTTATGCCAATGGACAGGTCTTTTGTGATATATTAACACTTATTATAATAAATATTTGTTTAGTATCTAATATTAGATTCAGAATATTGCATCAAATATTCTGCAGGATTGCCTCCTTCAAATTATGATCAATCGTTCTTATCACATTCGATATCAAATAATTCGTTTAAACTAGGGAGTGTTTCATTTAATGAGGTTCGTGATGTTATTTTTTCACTGAAGTCATCTGATACGAGGGATGTTTATGGTCTATCCACAAATATATTGAAATCGGTGAAAAATGGGATCATTGTACCACTGACAAAATTGATTAACTTGAGCTTTCGGTCGGACATCTTTCCGGACGAACTAAAATTTGCAGTTACATGCTATTAAAAAAAAATTATTCTGCCCGAATCAGTTCGGCTTTAGACAAGGAAGGTCCTCTACTGCAGCCGTTCTGGATTTTGTTGATTTCGCCTTGGCATGCTTTGAAAGCATCGAGTATTGTGCAGCTACATTTTGTGATATCAGTAAAGCGTTCGATTGTGTTGATCACAATATTCTATTACAAAACCTTAAACTATATAATTTTGATCAACAGTCATTACAATATTTTGAGTCTTATCTGACTAATAGACGTCTGATAGTCAAAATAAATCACAATATTTCGAATGAAGTGACAATGCACTTGGGAATGCCGCAGGGTTCCATACTGGGACCGATTCTATTTTAAAATATATCAATGATTTTCCTAAACATATGACGATTGGTAAATGTAGGTATACTTTTTGAGGATGACACTACAATTCAGGTCAAAATAATTTTTCTATGTACATCTTATACAAATAAGTATTGTGATATTTTTTTGTTTGTAAAGCTTATGTTTATGTTTGTTCTAAACCACCATCCATGTATGTCTTATATATTTTTTTGTTTTCTGATATTGTTGACGGTTGCAATTTTTGTATTTACAAAGCAAGCACGAATAAATATTATTAATATGTTGATTTATTTACTAAAACTTTACACCTGGTCTTTTATGCTGCATATTTCACAGAATATTTGGTTTTTGTAGCACTTATAATCTTTACACTTATTGCATAACATCGATCATAGAGGTCTTTGTATTCCACTAGATAAATTCACATTGCCAAGAGATAAAACATCATAGTTGGCAAGGCGGTAAATCTTCCTTCTAATCTTCTGACCTCTCAAATATTAGGTTTTGTATTAACTTTTCATTTTTTTAATATGTGGTGGATGCTTATTTGCAGCGTCTCCCCAAGCCGTATTACTTGTCTGGATAGCACTGCAACTCTCGCGGTGTATGTACATAGTTTTGTGTGTGTAAATTGTGTTCAAATGGCTTTGTGACAGCATCATATTGCCTTTTATAATGCCGCGCTGTTAATCTCTTTGCTCCCAACAGCGAATGGTAAGTCAATTCGGATTTCAACCCTCTCTCAGCCGCCTAACCACTGCGGCTATCGATCCGTTGATTTAATTAATTAATTAGCAATATTTAATTTTATATCAAATTGATTTATGTTTTATTTTTAGTACATTTTTATACCGTAATAGGAAAAGAATCCTGAAAACACTAATTGTGAAAAAATTTGATCGAGGAAAACAAAGATTATACAAACAACGGTGTACTGTTTATGATGAACTAATCAAGCAGTTTGAGGTACTCACTGAAATCCAAGCGAAAACAAATAAATAAAGGAATGAAAGTGAAATGTCTACTTTCTTTTCAATAATAATTTATTTTACCATAGGAGTAAAAAGTGCCACAACGGGCTATGATCTGAAAGACCGCTTCAATGACAATGACGTTTTTCCTGGAAAATTGCACAGCATTATAAAAGGCGAAATAGTGCTACAATAAGGCCATAAGGTTAACAATACAGTTTAAGAAGCTGTTGCAAGTAACAAAACGTCCACCTACTCTGATGCCCAAAATTTTTTAACAATAAAATTTTTACCAACACCATTAAGAAATAAAATTTTCAGTATAAAAAACCATCATTAACAACAAAACAATAAAAATAATTATTAACCAACCGATTAGCCAAGAAACAAGAATTAGACTCTGTCCTTTGCAGCCCATAATTGGCACCAAAGATTGCTTGCCATTGAATAATCAAACAAAATATTTTTTCAAAAATAATACCTTAGAATGTCTGAAGTCCATATATGTACATCTAGGTGTGATATTTCATAGTTATCTCCCATATTGTTAATAAAAGGTAAAGCTCATAGCTTGTGCATCCCGTAGCAACAAATTCTGAACAATTTCTTTGCCGAAAATTGAAAGAAAGAAACAACGATGCTTTTCTTAGAAATCTCGTAATGATTACATTAATAAAAGTTTAAGTGTAACCAGTCACACGTTTCATAGTGTCGTAAGAAGGCCATAGGGCTATAAATAACATCATAGACACTCGTACATACATATGCGACTATTTAATGCACTTAGTTGACGAAGTTAATTCAGTAATTGTCCTCGGTAATTAATAAACATCCTTCGGCAGTGTGACATGAGGGCTAATTATCGAGAGACGCGTTATTTATGCGCTATGCGGTATTGTCACCACAGTGAAAATACTGATAGATAAGTACCCTTTGTCTATTATTTTCCCAATGCCGCCTTGTTATTCACTAATGTACGCTTGTATGAACCGGCGAACTGGGTACAGCTAACCTATCTCACGGTTATTAGAAAAAAAGGCGTAGGAGAATACAATTTTTGCTATTTTTATTTAGAAAAAGAGTGGGGTGTTTGAAACAAGAGGTTTTCTAAATTAAAATAATAACTCAAGTTCTAGTTCAACATTATAACATAAATATAAGTTTTTTGCTCGATTCAAGACTAAATCACCTTGCCCCTGGCCCACAAGATAACATAAAAACAATTGTTCGAGAAGCTGAAAGAGTTTGATACTGCAACATCGATTTTTATTTAGCTCAAATTTTGTAATACGAATCGGAAAATCTTGGGGCAACAGGTCCTAAAACATGGTTGGGCGTCACTAATAAATCTTAATCCACCTTGATCTTTTATGGTCATTAATGCTACATAATATGCATCAGCAATAAATGGGGAAACATTTATTCGTGATTTACAAGCATTTTAGTGAAAACACAGCTTCTATCAACATTCTACTAAATTTAATTAAGTACCTATACTATCATGACCGGTAGTTTTAATAGATACTTAGTATTAACGTTGCATGTTACAGCAATTTGCACTAGGTCAGATTACACCACACCAGTTGTGCGCTCATACATTTACGTGAATATTGCTATAACGTGAACTGCTACTTAAGATAATTAGAGCAGTAATCAATCATACATTATCAGGGCATCATTAAATCAAATTATAGTCGAAATGAGTACCTTGTATAAAAGAACACATGCTCGAATACAGGTAGTTAAGTTCAAGACGTCACATATTAGGTATTTTGCAAAACATATTTTCCGTTTTCATAACCACGAACACAGTTTACAAATAGAAAAATGTAAACGGTACCTACATGCCATGTAGTGATTCATTGTCCTTTACATACTTAAGTCCTAAGTAGTTGATAAATATGACTTTGATGGATTGTATGCATTTTTAAACAATATAAAATATAAAAGCGACAAATTTTAATCAAGAAATTTTTATTTTGTTCTTACTTGAACTAAATTAAACCTACTAAACTAAACTTATTTCATTAGCATAAAATTCGCCATGGTTTGGTGTCGCCATAGTAAATTCCAATTACTGGAACAATTGTTGAAATTGTTACACAAAAGCAAGGATAAAAGACAACATGACGTGCAACGTGGTAAATACTCGGTGTCCCTTTTCAATTTTGTAGTGTGATTGAACTAAGATACCATTTGAGATATGCGAGGTTCTCTATAGCAGTGATTCTCAACCTGGGGAGGGGGGAGGTAGGGAGGAGAGAACGTGGAAGAATTCCAGGGAAGGCGTCAACAAATTAGAAATTAAAAAAAATTAAATGAGTTTGTAGTTTTTGAAACAGTTAACACATTGACAAATATTGTGTGTTTTACTGGTTAGTTGTTATTAGAATGGCTAAATCACAGCCAAAGAAAAGACTCTACAGTGATGACTATATTAAATACGGGTTTACATTTACTGAGGAAAACGGTAGTCATTTACCTCAGTGCGTAATTTGTCATGCAGTTCTGAGTAATGATGCAAAGCGACCTGGTGGTTTGGAACGCCATTTGACTACAAATCATGCTGCCCCGAAGGACAAGCCTACTGAATTTTTCGTTTCTAGAAAAAGTTGCCTTAAGAGAATGAAACTTGATTCCAGTGGAAGGTTTGGAATGGAAAATGAAAGACAAGAAACCCTACACAATCGGTGAGTCACTCATAAAACCTTGTTTGCTTACTGCTTCTAGTACTGTGCTCGGTGAAGACAGCTACAATAAAGTTGCCAAAATTTCTTTATCAAACGATACAGTCAAACGTAGAATTGATGATATGACTATTGATTTGAAAAATCAACTGGTGCAAAAGCTAAATTCTTTGCATTGCAGTGCGATGAAACAACAGACATTTCAAAACAAGCGCAGTTGTTGTTTTACTGTAGATATATAGATGAAAAGAAATTCCTTGAAGAAATACTGTTTTCAAAAAATCTTGAGACAATTACAGCAGTCGATATATTTTCTGCTCTTCAAACATTTTTAGAAGCTAATGACCTTTCCTGGGAGAGAGTTATTGGAATATGTACTGATGGAGCTCAAGCGATGACAGGTTGCCGATCAGGATTTATTGAATTGGCTAAGAAAAAGAACCCTAAAATAATTGAATCCCATTCTATCATCCACAGACAAGCTTTGACTTGCCAGAGTCTCCCTGAATCACTTAACACTGCTTTGAACTTAGCAGTTAAAGTAGTGAATCACGTCAAATGCAGTGCTTTGAACACCAGACTTTTTTGAGTGTTGTGTCAAGAACTGAACAGTGATCAAGAAACACTTCTCTTTCACACCGAAGTTCGTTGATTGTCCAAAGTTAATATGCTTGCGAGATTGTTCAACTTGAAATCAGAAGTTAAAATCTTTTTGATGAGTTCAAGTGATGAACTGTACAAGAAATTTACAGATGACAAATTTATCTATTACCTGCCATATTTGTTAGATTTTTTCGAAACAATAAATCTTCTGAACCTAAAGCTACCAGGTCAGAAAAGTATTTTGAAGAACTATGAATCAATTAAGAGTTTTGCTGAGAAAATGGCTCTTTGGCAACGCCGCCTGCAGAATTCGGAGCCGAACTTTTCTTCCTTTCCAAAATTAAACAACCTTCTCGATGATACCCAAAGTCTTCCAGAAGACTTAGTAAATGAAATGAAGGACCTAATATCTGAGCATTTGTTGTCTCTGAAGAACAAAATCGGAGCCTATTTGCCAGATATAACTCGGAAAACTGGGAATTCGAGTTAACAAGAGACCCCTTTCGAATCAACGCTGATATTCTTCCTAATCACATTCAAGAACAAACAATTGACTTGCAATGTGATTCTACAGCTAAAGTGGATTTCCCAAACATGGATCTAGAAGATTTCTGGCTACTATATCTTCCTGTTTACCAAGAAGTAGCAATGGAGGCGGCCAAGTTGCTTGTATAATTTCCATCAACTTATCTATGCGAGTCAGGATTTTCAGCCTTGGCTAATATAAAACCTAAATATCGAGCCAGACTAGATGTGGAAAGTAAGATGCGGTGTTCTTTGTCAAAATTGCAACCAAACATGCAAAGAATAGTTAACGAAAAACAGTGCCAGCCCTCACACTAGTACTACAAAAGTTAAACACATTTTTCTGGTTACATTATTGATATTTTGTTGTGATTTTTTCGATGATTTGTGTAATTAAAATTTGTATTTGAACAAATATGATTTTATATTCCTTACCAGAGTATGTCTAGCCTAAGTTCAAAGTCATTTTACTCAAACATAATGTAACTAAATTTGTCATATATAAGTCTAAATTAACTTAATCCGTAAAGGGAAGCGTGACCTCACACCAAAGTATGAAGGGGGGCTCAGAGCCTGAAAGGTTGAGAACCGCCGCTCTATAGGATCTCCAGGTTCCTTCTAAACAAATTTTATAAACCTCATTTTCTTCAAATAGAACATACATTTCTGACTTGAGAATTAAATCCAGAAAATAATTCTAGATAGACCATGATTATGATAATGTCAGAGGGTTCTTCTCAACTACCTTTTGCATTACTAGTTATCTACAACTTCTATGATTTTACATTCCAACGTTATCTACTATATCTCTCGCAGCAGTTGTGAACTGGTATATATCGGTACTACTGGACAATGGTAAAAAAAAACCGCATCTACTAACATAGACGGGATTGTTCTAAAAGCTGCGGTATCACTGCTCTTTCTTCCCCTAGTCTTCACAGTGGACATTCGACTAACTTTGACAGCACTTCCATAACTGCTCCAGAGAATAACTGGAATGGGTCAATGTCAGTTAACAATTAATAATAAAACGCTTGATGTATCAATGTGTTTAGTATTTGAAAATATGAGCTAAACATTGAATACTAACAATGTTACATGGTGTCGGAAGTGGGATATAAAATTAGTTAGCCGAATCAGTAATAGAGAGAAGAAAAGTGTATCGAACAAAATGACTGACCGGGAAGATTCATCTTTAAATGTGGGCATAGCATTAGACCACCGAAATTTCCCATTTTTACAAGCGATAATATGGCACTTACTTGAGTCAGAACAGAAAAATCTGAAAGTAATTAACCAGAAATTTAGTAACTGCTTTACATCAAAGAAAAACGTATCTTTTGAAAGATTAAATTTCTTTAAATTAAAACAATAAGAAGGACAGAGCTTTGACGAATTTCTTACAGAAATAAAACTCAAGCTCAAACTTGTGAATTTAAGAATTTATACGATAGTTTGTTAAAAGTTAAAATAGTTTTTGGTACGATTTCAACAGAGGTACAATAAATTAGATAACGGAAGAAGACTTGAACTTAGAAAAAGCCATACAAATATGTAGAGCATGTGAATTCTAGCAACTAAGCAACTAAAAGAAGCTCAAATGGGAAATTCAAGTCAAATTAATGTAGTTCAGAGGAGGTATAAAAATGCTGCAGAAGAATTTGATTGTAAGCGATGTGGCAACAAAACAGGACATTTTAGGAAACAGTGTTGGAAGAAAATAGCAACAAACTTAAATCAAAACAAATCCAAGAGAAGAATCCCAAAGAAAATACAAAGTTTGGAAAAAGAACACACAGATGGCTCCGAAACTGAAGTTGAGAACTTTTATGTACATTGCTTGGTAAAAGCTAAAGGATGTGATGATGCCTGGCATGAAAGTTTCAAATATCAAGGAAATACTTTCAAAGTTAAATTAGATAGAGGTGCTGAGTGCAATGTCTCGTCACTTGCAATGGTTGAAAAGTTGGGTGTCACAAATAAAATTTACCCGTCAAAAACAAAAAACCTTATAAGCTTCACAAATGATACCACAAAGGTCGTTGGAGAGGTAAGCTTGCAATGTGTCGCACGAGGGAAAAGAGTAAAAATAATATTTAAAGTAGTCGATGCAGATGTTTATAGTATATTGGGTAAGAAATTGGGTAAGATCAGAATAAGCGTAGGTCCAAGTGACGTGAACCGCAATATACTAAGACGATATGATCCACTAAGAACCACAGAAGAAATTGTAACAAATGGTTCAAAGTATTTTACATTTGTGGATTGCAAGCGCGGTTTCTGGCAAATAAAGGTAAGCGAAAGGACTCAAAAGTATTTCACATTTTCAGCCCCATGGGGAAGGTATTGCTGCCTTAGGCTACCCTTTGGCTTAGCTTCAGCTCCAGAGGTATTCCAGGAAATAATGACTCACTTACTAAGTACAAGATATTCCCAATGTGAAATGCTCCATGGGTTATTCTTATACATGCTGAGGGAAAAATTAAATTACAGAAAGTAACAACCCAAGTAATGCATAAATTAGAGATGGAAACTTATGCTCTTGGAATTGTACTAGGTATAGAAATGTGCTATATACATAAACTGTAAATAATACTATGACTTGAACTCCACGAGCAATTATTATCATTGATTCTGATTAGATTTTGCTTTTTAATTTTCCGTCCGCTCCCACACTCTCACCCAGCTGTTGCTAAATATAACTTTTAATATTTGACAACTCCTTCCCTCCCCCAAATCGTGAATTATTTCTTTTCTAATTTATTTTATCACAAAGAATAGATATAATTCAGTTCGAAATTAATAAAAAATGTCAAACTTGATGACTTTTAGAAATTTTATAATATATATTAATTTCCTTTTAAAATTAATGTCATATATAAATATTATTTTAATTGCGTTACAGATACTGTTTTATGTTTTATTAGTTTTATACGTTCTATAATTTATAAGTACCTACATATAATAGAGTAATTTTATATATTTATTGTACATCCGCGTTATTTTCAATGACGTATGTACAGACATTCATTTATCTGCGCATAAAAATTAACATACTAATTATTGAATTGCGTGATACAAATATTCTGGTCGCTATTCTGTTGGTGAATTAATATTCAACTGAAACCATTCGTAAATAATTAATTACAAGCGCGATGCCCATTCATAAATAGAACTGTACGGTAATAAACTTGTTAAAATTTCTTCATTTAAGTATAGAATCGAAACTTTGGTCTATTGTTTATTTTCTTTTAACGACAATAAGGAAACAATAATCTAACTTTTAAATAAAAAACAAATCAATATTTATTGCAGTGCTGCGGTTGATGACATATGCATAAGTTTATACTTAATTTTTTTGCGATTAGTTTCATATCAACACAGTATCCTTCGGAAGACCAGAGTTCACTAAAGAATGGTCGCGAAAACCTATCCACAAACATTAATATATAGATTCTTAAAGTGCAGTTTTGCTACACAAAAAAACCAATTACTAGAAGTGTTTAAAACAAAAACTTTTCAAAAGGAATATGTTGTTGATAATATGACCATTGGCGCAGGACATGCAGTTTTACATTTGCCACCATATTAATGTATACTTAATCCGATTGAATTAATTTGGAGTCAACAAAGCAGTTCCTTTTTTCATTTATACATAAGTGGTCCTGTGACTCAAAACCAACTAAAGAACAATGTTCACAACGGCCACTCTTCTTTGTAAAAGTTGGCTGATACACACCCCCACCTCCTACTCTACTATTATCGAAAACACTGTAGTTATATTATCATTGTGTTAACGCTAATTTTTTCTACGGTTTCTCGGCTTTCAATTCTTCTAATAGAGCCACTTAAGTCAAATAATTATCAAAACAGATTTTTCTATTATGTCCCCAATAACTTTCAGTAAGTTTTAGCAGCATTCGTTCTCCCAATTTAAAGACTCCCATCCTTCTTCTGCCATTTCGTATTTTCTTTGGTATACTTCGACCTAAGTCTGTACCTTTTTTTTTGATAGTTTTTCAAGGATTGTATTGTTTTATGTTTTATCTACCTTTGAAAATAATCATTCTCTCATGAATTGTTTTTGGTTCTCTTTGTTGTTGCAGAGTATCTGAGCAAATAGGTCGAGAACTGTTCAAAACGATTTTTTATCGTTGGTTTTACACTGTTCAACCTCGAATATTCAGAATACCTGTATAACCATATTTGTAACGCAGTAAAACTTGTATAACCAATAAACCTATAAACGCCTGCAATTCTTTTCCTTTGAAATTTATTGTTTTACTTTTTGGGCAGCGAATAAATTCGACTGGCAAAAAGTATCTTTTAGACTACTAGGTCCTGAAATCATCAAGAAAAAGTCTGTGTATGTTGTGCCATTTTGAAATAGATGTTATCCATTTTCATCGAAGTCTGATACTTTCTATGACGAGGGCGACCTGAAATGTTTCTGGAATCGGCAAGAGATGGCGTACGAAGATTGAAGTTGATTTATTGGTCCGCAAAGGCAATCTTCTTTATAGCAGCTTTCAAAATTTCAGACATCTACTGTCAATACTTGTTGTTTGTCAAGGGTGAGATTTATGGCGTGAACGAGTTCAAACGTAGCCGCACAAGCACAAGCGACGAACCACGCAGTGGGCGCCCAAAAGTCGCTACCAACGATGAAATGGTCGACACGATTCATGAGGTCGTGTTAGCCGATTGCCGATTGAAGCTGAAAGAGATAGCAGAGACAACAGGCATCTCAAAGAGCCATATCAAATCAGGTGACCGTTTCGGAGGAATGTCTGGCCAAGATTCAATGCAATCCAAGGGATTTATTCATGCGTTTTGTAACCGTAGATGAGACTTGGCTCCACCACTACATACCGGAGATCAAGGAACAGTCGGAGCAGTGGCGAATCAGCTCCGAAGAAAGCAAAGACCGTTCCATCGGCTGGAAAGGTCATGGCAATCATTGTTTGAGATTCTCAAGGTATGATCCTCATCGACTATCTGCAGAAAAGAAGGACGATCACGGGGCAATACTACAGCGATTTATTGACCTGATTCGATTCAGTATTGAAGGAGAAACGGCCTCGTTTGGAGCAGAACAAAGTAGTTTTCCACCACGACAATCCACCGGTTCATTCATCCAGCACCGTCATGTCCAAATTGAATGAGTTGCGCTACGAATCTGATCTGATCCTCCATATTCACCGGACCTAGCCCCCAGTGACTTTTTCCTGTTCCCAAACCTGAAAAAATCCCTGGCAGGAAAGAGATTTGCCTCAAATGAGGAGGTCATCGCTGCTACGGATGATTATTTTGCAGAAATCGAAACATCCTACCTTTCCGACGATTTGAAGAGACTCGAGCACCGTTTGAACAAGTTTATTGATTTGTGAGGAGACTACATAGAAAAATAAAAATAAAAAATCACACCAATACGGTATTTTTCAGGTCGCCCTCGGACATTATAAGTAGACAAAAACTGTAACAGATACTTTAAAAAAAGCCATAAAAAAAAAAAGAATTTTTAATGTTTGAAGATATCTGTACTGGTTGCTAATTTCTGCACACCCTGTATAAATTTTGTTGAAGGTTATGACAGTTCTCAGTATCTATGACCTTTTACTTTCGTTTGCAGAAGTTTAGTACCTTACGCTTCAAAGGGCTTTACAATATAAATTTTCCTTTAAGATGGTGCAATAGGAAAATATTACGGATAATTGTAAAATATCTCCGAAACAGTTGAATTTAGGGATAGGGAATACTAATACAAAATATTTGCAAATAATGCGTAGAATCGATTGCATTGGAAAAAATTATACCATTGTATTTAAAATAACAAACTTGTGTTTTGTTCAGTGAAAATGGAACAGCCTGTAAAAGTGAAAGTAACTTTAGAACATGTGGCATATCAATTCAAGTAACCTCCGTATAATTGTTTTTCAGAAAAAATATCTACAAGGGGAGATATGGTATTTGGACGCACTAGAGAGACATCCTGTACATTGTAGTTTTTATCAAGCATCGGTTATGATGTCAGGCTATAATAGTAAATATTTTTGTTAAATAAATTAAATATATTGAATTTTTTGTATCCTCATTGCCGAATGATTTCTCGAAAAATAATAATGGGTATCAACAGATTGTAGTGGTAGATCAAAATAATTTCTGTTTGCAAAAGTTAGGCAATTGTAAATATAAGATAGGTATTATGTAACGATGGAATTGTTAAATTTATTAATTCTTTAAAGTACGGCTTGCAATGATCTCTACTTCGACCACTAACGCCCTGATGCATTTTTTGTTTTGTTTTGTGAACACTCTAGTTCTACTTCCCTAGTCCCGTACTTTCCTACGCAAAAAGTTTGTAGAATATATTAATTTTCTACTATTGACGTCTGTCATATCGATGGTCATTCGGATTTGATATGCCGTTGTGTTCAATTTACTACCCAGATTTAATATGGTTATTTCAAGTTAACGCATTATACATATACAGGGTTTCCACGTCTGAGCGGGACATAGGGAGAATACATAAAATCGGTTTTCGGTGAATATTATCTATACTTCATCGAAATTTAAGTGCCGCATATGATAACTGGGTAAACAATGAATATTTCCACAATCATAGTACAAAGAAAGTCATTTTAATAAAGCCAGAAAATTATTATTCTTAAATCTATTGCACGTAAATTTCTAGTAAGGCTTTTTAACATGTGAGATGCTGCAAGCGGCTGTGGCTTTATTAAAATTACTTTCTTTGTACTTTGATTGTGGAAATGTTCATTGTTGGCCCAGTTATAATATGCGGCACTTAAATTTCGATGAAGTATAGATAATATTCACCGAAAACCGATTTTATGTATTCTCCCTATGTCCCGCTCGCCTGTGGAAACCCTGTATGTGGACTCCAAGTGCTTTGACACGGCTTTGGTTTTATCTGGTTTTCATTTTAAAGTTAATTTTTTGTCTTCTCCGTATTCAATTTTAAACCATTTGCTCGAAACCAACTATCAGCGTCCTGCAAATTTAATTTTTCCACTATCTTCCTGGTGTGTGGTGCCTCCTTTAAGAATACTAATGTTGCATCATGATTCATCAGCAAATATTAGTGTCTGACACATTTCTAAATAATACTATATGTATAGCGGCTCTCGGATATTTTTGACAAATAATTATGCTTAGCGGAAAACATATGACAGGATTTTTAAAGAGGAATGTTCTAAAAAACATATTTTCTACAAGATTCATATTATACAAGAAGTAATTGGCAAAATCCTTGGAGATTGTGAATTTAAAATATAATTTAGATAATATATTGTAAAATATTACATACAACAATACATTTTGATTCTGCACACAACACAAGAATTGGAATTTAGGTTTCCATAAACGTTTTTATGAATGGCATTTATTTTGGAAATACATTATAACTAAATTAGGTAAAGCATTCATATTCATCTCCACCATACATACGTATATAAAGGGGAGCATGAACACGTATTAATTTAAAACCGTGTACTGTATATCCTATAGACAGGATCGAAAGGAACATATTCTTTGCCAGAGTATCCAACATGACATATAACTATTAGAAGAAGTAGGAACAATATCCATTACAAGATACTGGACCAGAAGTAGTAGCACGTGATTGGCATGAAGGAATGTCATGGATTTCCTGTTAAGGCTATGATACTTCGTCTTCACCTTCAGAAAGCTGCATCATAATCAGAATTCAAGTTCTTTGGACGTGTAAATCCAAAGCTCAGAATGAAGTGTTGCAAGCACATGCAACCACCCTAAAGGTGGACATTATAGTCTTTCTGTTTATTACTTTCCTGTTGACACTTTGGTAGACGTCTTAGTCAGAATGGTGAGATTTCAGCAGTATTTGATTTTCCCATTTTCAAAGATAACCATGAACAGAATACTGATGATGATGTGATGTTATCACAGACAATTCTAGAACAGCGCAACATTATTATTATTATTACATATCCGATGCAAAAATTAAATATAACATATATGATTGTATGTTTAAACAATATTCAACATATTTAACAATATTCTACCTGTACTTAGGTATCTATTTTTGGGCATCGTAACCTCTTAAAAAGTATATAGAAATGCTTATACATAAAGAGGGACAATTGTAAATGTTTTGTTTATTCTATTCACCAGCAGGGAGTAATTACATGACAGTGCAAATTGCATGAAAACGAACAATTTATCTTCGGACGCATATAGTTTTGCTCCACAAAATATTAATTCATTTTTTCTACGGCAACATCAATCTAAATATTTTCTCCACGCTCATTTGAAGATACGCGATTGTTATCAGTAACATTAGGGTTCGTATACGCTTTTTAGTTATTCAGGCAACGTGTCGATGTTGTAGTTACCTAAGAACTTGCAACACAGTGCAGTACCTATTTAACAAGCTAAACAAAGATGTTAATAAATATGTTGGTTCACTTTATGATCGACTTGGCAACATAAACAGGGCTTGTATGCATATACTTATCGCAAATATTGATAGAGATCCGGTTATGTAGTTAGTACAGTTGCATGCAAGTCGAGGATGAGCTCCCGCATTGGCGGAGCAAGCAGTGCCGTACGTACAATTGTACTACAAGTGCTGCGGGGGCGGTCCTCTTTCTCTGTATTATTCTAGACCACGCCCTCAGAGTCCATTGGTGACTTGAAATCTTGAATAACGCCTACCGTCATCAACCTGTCGATAGCTATCAATTTCTGTTTTGTGCTACAGACACCTTGACTGACTTTACGACACCTTTTTGCAATTTCTGTACCTAATAATAGTTACAAAGGCAAAATGTAATATTGATAGCTTGTCTATGGAAATGACTTTCTCGTTTAACTTATGAGTTACCTTGGTTTACTAGTCAAATTATCTCTTTCGACTATACTGTCTGGAGTTTCTTGAATTGATATTAATATTATTGGTACTATTGACACATAATTATTATGTGTAGGTACATTTTTTATTTGTAATAGGTATTAATATTTAATTCTTAAAAACGGACAAGCGCCTGTCACCGTCTCTAAATCCACCTTTGGTGCTGCTACCAACATTTACAAAAATTTCTTCAGAATTAAATCAAATCTAGCTTTTAGCATTGTTGGCAAAACAAATTTTCTATTCTGAGCTTGTTCATAAGATTACAATTTGACAAGTCAGAAGGTCAGGAGACAAATATCACAGCAAATATAGATAGGTATACATAGGTTGTCATTGTCAAAAATTGCATTAGCTTTTGAATGAAGAGATGGATCTTGCATAAATTCATGTCTGCAATATATTTTAATATTAAACCATATTTTATAATAAACTTTAACAACGATGACTTGCAAAATCTTGAAAGGACTGCATTGCTTGACACCATTTGGCATATACTGTATTGCAGAAATAGCTATACTTTTTATATCTTGCAATTTCTCATTCTTTGCACATATCAAAGTATTCTTATTGACCCAGGACATCCCTTATTAAAATTTGTAGTTTAGTCATCAAGTTGCTGAAACATATTTATTAAGGTATGTGTCCTCCTAATGGAATTTAACAACTTTACAGCATTAAATTCTGTATTTACGATTTCAAATTTAAAACCTCAGTTTATGAGTAAGCCAAAATGTCACCTGTGATGACCTCTTGCCTGCTGTTTGAGTTTTTTGTGTTCTGAAAGATGTTTTATTCAGGTTTTTCAGTTCTCTTAGAAGCCATACTGAACCTGCGTGAAGTTAAACTTCCTTTTATTGAAATTAGCCATACTGGAAGTTTTGTTACGAACATTATTCCAAAATTTTAGCCTGATTCTGCAAACTTAAAATTTTTTAAGTAGCTCTAGAAGTTGTCCTATTTATTCCAAACTTTTAATTTTTTATTAGTATAGTTCATAAGATAATTAAGAAAATTAAAGGATTGCTTTGAAAAGCAAATGTTTGACCATTGTTTCATCTTGATCTAGGTTTATTCTATATTGTTTCAAATTTTTAACCTGATATCATGCATACTTTGGAAAATATTTGAGGAAAGCAAAATTTTGCATATATTTAGATATGTAATTGCTCTCTCCTTTTTTTAAATCCCAAATTATTTGAAGTAGTTCCAAGTATTTCTGGGCTTGCTTTATGTTGTTCCAAAATTTCAGATTTATATCATGCATACCTTGTGAAATAAATGAAAAAAAAATGAATTTTCCCTTGTGAAGAATCGTGAAGAAAAAGCTTCAACTAAATTTGGATCTTTTAAATCAAGTGATTTTCAACTATACGTAGCAAAAACATTTTGGAGCAATGGTCAGAACAATTTCGACCAACTTCCAAAATTTTGAAGGTGGAGGAAGGGGGTGGGGAAGGGGGTGGGGAAGCACCGAAAAATTGGCTTTATCGTTTTTTTTATGATTTTTAATTTTATTTTTCAAAACTCTCTAACAAGATATGATAGGCTTAGAACAAGTAAGAACAACTTTCAATATCTTGGATTGAGTCGGTCTTTACTTGATGTAAATCCATTTTCAATGTGAAATAAAACAAACAAATGTTTCAGATTTACACTTTACAGTGTAAATTGAAACATTTGTTTGTTTTATTTCACATTTACAACTTTCAATATTTCGAATTTCGAAAATCCGTTTTTCATATACGACATTTTCGGGCGAAGCGATGAAATAAAATGATATTTGCCCGTTGTTGTAATGCGGCTGCGTGGGCTAAAACAATAGAAAAATTTTACTGGGTAAAAATACATTTTAAGGTCGAAATCAGTAGAGATGCAGTAAAACACACCTTTTGTTAATGATAAATTTATCGCTATTTTTGTGTCAGGCCTAGTATAATATTTTGTTACACTTGTATGCCAGATCTAACCGGATTATCAGCGGCAACAGTCGGAAGGAGCTTAAAGGGTAATCGAAAATCATAGATAATGAACACCAAAGCCAAGAAAAAATAGGGCTCGAAAATCTCGAAAAACATATTTTTAAATGTTTTCTAAATTATGGATGAATACAAAAATATTTAAAAAGAACGTAGGTATGTAGTAGTTTTAAAAGTAGCAACTACATCTTCAGGTCTCTTCTGTAACTTACTTTTAGCAACTAGCTTAGCAATTTGATCTTATATTCTGGTGTAGAACTGCGCCAAATCGAGAACGGGTCGCCTCGACATTTTTACCACACCCCACTGTTCTCTTTTCCCTAAAGCACTTATTCACTTTTTGGGAAGGGAAGAAGCGGAGTGTGGGGAAAGTATCGAGGCGGCTTGCTGTCGATTCGGCGCAGTTCTACCCCTGGTCTCTTCATTAAACCAGATATTATTAAAAAATTGAATTAACTACAATCTGGCAAAATAGACTACAGCCTCTACAGCGTTGTTAAGTCATCCACTTCGTTTACCACGATTGGTTTAATTTTAACAGCTTGTATTTTCAGAGAATTGCAAAAAAAAATCAGAGCAATCGACCTTCAGTTTTAGCCATACAAATTAGTTAGTAAGTAGTCATAATTAGCTATAAAACTTAACTTTTTTGTCCGGAATAATCACTGATTGCTGACTGATTTATTATATTGTAATATTTGCTGACATCAAATCTCTTGTTGGATACTTACAAATATGTCAAACAGTAATTGTTGATCCAAGAAGAAGAAAAAAAAATAGCTTCCAGATTTACACTAAATTATTATTATCAACTTATTTCCTTCGGTTCACTTCAAATTTTACTTGAGATGCCTCTCTGCATTGTATGTATACGGATAAAAAATATGTGCGGTTTTAATTATTATACATCCACAAATTTCTACTCATTCTCCATGACCAAACGCAAAGTCATCAATGAACTACACCACTTATTGATTTTTCTAATTCGTCCTGTATACTCATTTTATGGCCGCTACATTTTTGACTACATACTGCTCTGTTATTAAGATGTTATGGTGTGTGGCATTACGCTACAAATAGTTACCCATACTTTGGACATAACACATGTTATCTTACACGCAACATTACTGTGTATGATGAATAACATACTACGCAATGCGGTGAAGATAACGTAATAAGGTCACCGGGAGGGAAAGTAAAAATGCCCCACTAACGCGGTATCGGTATTGCTGAAGCACATGTGGTTAATTACATAACCGGCTGAGAAAGATCTTTCTCCACTTAACTTACACAGCATCTGTGATATGGACAAGTACTTTGTTACATTTCCTTCACATTAGTTATAGTAAATAAAACGTCGAATTGGTTTTAGTGAACATTGTGGATGGTGGTTACTACCTCAGCGGTGTTTAGTATATCAGTGCTTTTTCATCCAGTGCGATAGACGATGTTTTAGATTCCAGTCATTCGCCAAGTTGTAAATTTCAGTTGAAGTTGCCTTTTAAAACACTTTTTGCGAATAAAGTATTTAAAATGCTGTTTGTCGATTTTATTTTTTGGAAAAGTTTCTCCAGCACTGAAGGGAAGATTATACTATACCTATGTTGCGAAGAGAGAGAAGTTGGTACACCCAACCCTTTTTTACACGGTAGATGCTTTCCTGCGAAAACCGGTAAATTTGGGGATATGTTCCACAACTTTAAAAATTCGTGTAAAATGAAAAATTCTACATATTTTTAAAAAACCGTGCAAAAAAGTAATAACAAAATATACATATTAATCAAACAAAAACAATTCACTTTTATTAAATACTGAATAAGGAAATGTTGTGTTCAAGTTGAAGTGCAACAAGATAAAAAAAAATGTCGGGTATTCCCCATATATTAGACCAAGTCTCCACATATTTGTGGACATAAACCGACAGATTTCTAATCATGGTATTCCCCCACTAGTATTTTGTTGGTGTATACATAAGTTTGTTTAAGATACGGTCTAAATTAGAATTAATCCATTTTTCTTTGCGATTCGTGCAAGAACAAATAAATCGTGTAAAACAAATGTTTATTCTTCTTGGTGAACCGTGTTATTTCAAAATCGTGTAAAATAGCCCGTGTAAAAAGAGACTTGGGTGTATTATTATGGTGGTATGGAATTTAAAAGTAATGTATGTATGTACACTTATCTGCAGTAAATACAGATAAAATATTATAGGAATTTACATAAATATAAATAAGTTGCAACTCCTGTGGTTTTGCTGTATGTGAATAGATGACGCGTCAACATTAAACATCAATAACGACAAATTAATAAATTATTTAATGATGAAATCACGATGATGAGACAAAACTATACTTTTGAGGATCACCTCTAAATGATTTCTATTGTGAAATACCAACAGATGAAAATGCTAAATTTGACCATATTCAAAATGGTGCAGTTAGATTCAAACCGATCATAGTATTTAGGGTACAGTATATGGACAAATTATTACGGGCACGCCTAAAAATGTGATTATTTAAAAAAAAAAAAAAGTTATCGTTAAAATTATTTGAAAATTCCAAGTAAAACCACAGTAAAACGCAAGTGTTATCTTTTCGATACAAGACTTAGCAATCAAAGCTAGCACTGTAGTTAAAAACGATAAAATGGATCGCAATAGCCGTGCCTCATCATAAGCGTATTTTTGTTTGTTCGAATCTTGGCAGCTGCTATCGTCCACTGCATTGATATTGTGTTTTATTGAAGTTGTTATGACCTAGTACATATTTCCTATTATATCTCTGAAGTTCGTGGTATGTTTATATCATTTTTATGTCTTTTGCTAAGAATTCTGTACCATGTTACGTGTTCGATGTTGAATAGAAAATGGGAAGGAAGTATGATCTCACGACCGAAAAAATTGCCGAGGCAGTGGCTCTGCTGAAATTCTCTAATCTCAGTCAAAGAGAAATTGATGCAAAAATTGGTTTATCGAAGGGTTCCGAATCAAAAATTGGTATTTCCATTAAGCATGGTACAACCATAATTCACTGGCCAGCGAAAGAGAAACTGGGGCACATAAACTGAAAACTGATGTACGAGTTGATCGTATTATGATTAGAACAGTACTGTAAAATAACAACAACCCTCTTAGGATCATCAACAATAACATGTTGATTAACCGAACAAGGCATTAAAACTTACAAATCTACAAAAAAACCAAAACTGAATCAAATTCAATGTAAGCAATATACAGATTGGTGGGTTGAACAGTGGAGAAGGGTAACACTTTATAAAGACGACTAAAAACTTCATTTGAATTTAAATTCAATATTTTAGGTGTTATTTTCTGTTGAGAGTCAAACTCAAATTGTAATAAATTCCAATATCTATGTTAGACGGAGATAGGCAATACACTATGAATTCAGTTCGCCAAACTGTAAAACATCCGACATCTGTTATGATTTGGGGAGTAATCAGTGGAAAAGAGCCCGGAAAAATGCACTTTATAGACGGCACAATGCGTAAAGAGCAATACATTGCTGTTCTAAAAACGTGTTGGTTACCTCAAATTGTTGAGTGGTATGGTAGGCGACCCGACTGCATATTTATGCAAGATGGAGCCCCATCTCATACAGCTGCAAAGGTGAAAAAGTGTTTGGCTTCAAAAAAATAAAAGATTTCGGACTTGGCAGGAAATTCGCCAGACTGTAAGCCAATAGAAAACGTATGGAGTGTTGTTAAAATGGAAGTGGACCAGCGAATACTAACAACGAATATAATAGTGACCTTATAAAGAAAACCATCCAGAATTCTATAGATAGTATGCCTCGTGTTGTAAGGCGTTAATTCATTCCAAAGGTCGTTGGACTCAATATTAATCAAGCCCCTATTTACTTTTTAAGTTAATTTTGTAAGGATATTCCACAGGTAATAAACCTTCGTTATTCACTTTTAGCCATGTTTATCCTCATAACATTTTCCCTGTGCTCGTAATAATTTGTCCATATACTGTAAGTAGAGATGGATTTTGCGAACTCTGCCCCTTTCTAATTTATATTAATAAACTGATGATGACCAGACGGGGTGTTACATTATATGCAGACGATACTATATAGTATTGACTGCAGGTGGTTGTTTCGAAGATTTACAAAACACATGCGAGTTAGGTAATTAATATAATTAAAATGATTGTGTCTAGTTAGTTTTGTGCAGTCCTATGACGCTAACTATTGTCATATATTGTTGTTTCTGTATTAATATGGTTTATATTACAACACAAAAATAAATTTTGTCTTATCTGCCTGTTTTTTTTCTGCTTTTATTACAATGTTACCTCGTTGTAAGTAATGTTACACTGTTATATGCGAATGATAACTCAAGTAAATCCCGATCTTCTAGAATGCTTCTACAAACCGTCTTTGAGAAGATTCGAACTCGGCCCTAGTATGCTATCATTACAGCTAATCAACCGTTCTTTCCACAATGTCTATCGTTCTGCTGCTTTATTTATACATTTATGATATAATTTGTGTTAATTAATAATTCCTGACGAAGCTGATTTAATAGATTTCTATAAAGTGATGCTTATTATTCTCTGAATGATTCTTTTCTGCAGCTTCGACAGCTTCAAATATGTGTGTCCAACGATGGGTTTCCACCCTTGCCATATATTTTCAAACAAAAGTAAAACACCCAGTGTATTTAACTTGTACATAATGAAACTTTATTTTTTGTTCACGGACGTTACAGGCTCGCAAGCCGGAAAGTGGGTTGCCAGAACCCTCCCGTTGCAAGCATCCCCGGAACCGTCTTTCATGACATAACTTCAGGGTGCTTGGGCTATTTTAGCTCTTAACCATTTACCCTAGGTTTCCCTTCCATCATCAGAGCATTAGAAGTTTAGGTGTACATACTTAAGTTAGTGACTTTTATATCTCCTTCATGTCTGCCTCTCTCTATGTTCTGCCTCTCTTGTGCCCATTACCTTTACTACAAAATTGCGTATAAGCCATCAATTTGTCTCATTGTCTGTCATTCTCGCTATTATTGTATCTACGGATACCTACCTTTCTGCCCAGTTGTTCCTACAAGTCCGTTTTCTCCCTGTCAGTAGGTAAATTGTGTGCCTATGAGCACAGTCACTCGATGTGGACACGCTGTATAAGCTGTAGTTTTGACAGCTAAAACCTGTGTAACACCAGAAAATTGTCATAATTATGACAGTTTGACAGGTTTTAGCTGTCAAAACTACAGCTTATACAGCGTGTCCACGTCGAGTGACTGTGCTCATAGGCACGACATAGTTTACCTACTCCGGTCCCACCTGCTGCAATCCAGTACTGCGTAGTCCATCGTATCAATATCTCCACAGTAAAGGCATGTGTCCTCTACGAACAAATCAAATCGTTTTAGGTACGTCCTGAAGTGTGCGTGCCCAGACAAGCATTGTGTTAGGTGATAATCCACGTTTTGGAAGTTACAACGCACCCACGCTTTAATGTTTGGGATCAGTGTTCTCATCCATGACGCCACTGATTCCATATGGCTCCACTGCTGTTGCCACTGTTTTATTGTAATCTCCCGCTGTTGCATTTTTTTTGACAGGAAGCTTCTCCTTTGTTCCTCTGCCAGCAGTAATACTGTGGTGGCACCCCTGCTATGACCTGGATAGCGCTGATCGAGAAACTTTATTGGGAACCCTTATAATTGGTAATTGAAAAGCGTACTTGAATACTTAACAACTGGATGTATTGCAAGTACATGTATGCAAACCTTTCAATTAATGCACAAAAGCCCCGGTCAGAATCAAACTTTAGTTGAGTCGCTTGAAAACTCCCTCAATTGAAGGCAGCTTTGTTCAATATAGTAAAGTTACCACGTTAACTTCGTAAGCTTCAAGATTATAAACAACAAATCTATTATATATGTTCGAGAAGGCAATGCTGTTAACAAAAATCCGAAACAAAAATGCGCATAAGCTTTCTATACGATTCCACTTATAATTACTAATAATGTCTATTGCATAGATAGATAGATTGATAAGATATTGTAATATTTAGCAAATATGTATGTTTCCGAACAAACTTTACACTCGAATAACAAACATTGTATACATCAAGAGAATGTTAATTAATTCGAAATAATAATTCAAAAGGATGTGTATTACTGCTTTATATGCTTTGGTGATTCCACTATTCCTCTACACAACATAAACACTAAACACTAAAAAAAATGATTCTATAATCACACACATTTCGTATCAGATTATCCTAGGTTGTGGTTTAATTTCAAGAACCGCTTCGTGCAAGAATATATTGAGTAAAATTATAATAATTTTTTATTGATTTTAAAAGCGATACAAATTTCTCGAGCAAAATTGCCCCTGAATGGGTGTGCTTCGGTATTAATAAATTATTTACGCGAATGCACTGGGCAGTGGAAGATAGACTGATAATTACACGTAATTATATATTTTGTATATTATGATTATGCTGGAATTATGTCTTAACTTGGTATCGTGTGTTTTAACTTCCTTAACGCGGTAATACTAGTAATAACTTTATTTTAATTAATGCAGGTCCCTGTAATTGACGTCTTAATATGCTTATTTTTCCGATAAAATATTCTTTTCGGGTCAGAGAAAGCGCTAGAATGAAGTAATTTGCACCATTTTACGGTGAAATATAAAACGGATAACTGAAGTAACACTGTTGGAAAAAGGTACTAAGTTTATGCATGCTTTATAAAAATATTAAAAATATGAAATTGTATATTTCACGCTGGTTAGCTACTGAAACTGTAATAGTTAATTTTTCCAGATTTGCTGCTGTATTTAAACACCTCATCATTGCTGAAGGTAAGATTTACATATTTATTGTTTTTGTATTTAGGCTTCGACATATTATTTATGCTCTTTGCGTATTTTACTTGAGAATACTTTATAGTGGGAAGTTATGGTAGAATCTTACCTTATGCTTTTGCTTTTACGTTTTCACCTAGTAGTATTCTAGTAATTTAATTTTTTAAATAAATACATAATTTCAGCAAATTGACATTTTGTATGATAATTGATTTATACAGTGTGGTTAAAAAAATTGTCTTTCCCCCCTGCGAACTTTTGGTCGGTTTAATAGAAAGGTTCTAGTTTTGAGTCATTAATATGAAATATTATATACTACATTCTTGAAGTAAACTTTCTGTTTAGTTTCAAAGATTGACGACAGGGGGCGATATAGGATCAAACTTTTAAATGACGTGGGGGATCAAGTGATTCTATTTTATGACACTAAGGTAAGTATAGGCCCAATAAGAGTCACACGTTAAAAAATTCACACCCACCTAAGATTTTTTGAATTTATGTTAAGGAGTTGACCGCACAAAACATAAAATGTATAATAAAATAAAACTTTGTTTTATTACTATGTTCATATAGGTGGCTAAACTGTTATAAAATTTTGGAATGCTACCGTACTTAGTAAGCCCTTTAAAATGAGGTATCAGTTGACCCCCAATTCCTCCCCATTCTATTAAACCGATCAAAAGTTAGAAGGAGGGGTGAGGGGCTAGAGGGGGAGGAAGATACTTTAGTACCGCGCCGCAAATTAATTTCGCATTAACTGGTAGAAGTCACAGCATACGTAAGGGATTTCCGTCTCCCATGGAGTTAGTCTGCGTTGTACTTGGGAGTCATCTTGGACCAGAGACTCACCTTCAAGGTCCATGTCGATAAGATCGTCAAAAGATTTATGAGTGCCAGATCGATGCTCCTGCCGCTGCTCTGTTCGTGAAGTTCCCTCTCTCTAAGAATCAAGATTCTGATTTACTTGACATTCCTTCGTCCCACCATCACCTATGGCTCGCTGTCCTGGCCGAGTCTGGCCAAGATTTACCTAAAGAGATTGGAGACCCTCCAAAATAAGATCCTCAGGATGCCCCATGGTTCGTTAGTAATACTCAACTCCGGGCGGACCTGGGAGTTCCTTCCCTCAAGGACCACATCTTGTCGCTTGCTACCAAGACCCTGGCGAGGACTACAACATCGGAAAACCCGCTGGTCTCCCGTCTGGCCGGACTCGACCCCGATAGACCACCACCTAGGCTGAAGATTACAAGGGCTCTCGACATTGCGGCAGACCAGGACTAGTTCAAGAAGGAGTAACATCCACCAGCGCCAACTGCCGCGAGAGCGACCACATCACCAACTCTTATCATCAACAACTCAAGGCCTAAAGGGCCATTTTAGAGATCAAAAGGTTTAAGGGCCTCAACGTTCACCCTTAGAAAAGAAAAGTAGGCCTATAGAGAGAGCATACGTAATAAGTTAAAGAAGATTTCAAAAGATATGTAAAAAAACAAGCATTTCAAGAAGATTGTTCGTTTCAAACATTCAACACACAATCATTGCATTAAAAACCCTTTCTGAAAGTGAAGATTAAAACTCCTTTTGCGTCGACAGCCATCAGTTTGAACTAAAACTGTAAAGAAACAGAAAGACAAAGAAAAATACATTACAAAAAATTATTAGACTTTTTAGAGAAAATATTTACTAAATTTATAAAATAAAATTTTCAATGGGGTTAATATTGGGTGAAAGACCTGACCAAACCAGCTTTTTGGTGCAAAATATTCCAGTAGTATTTGAAACCAACACGATGCTCTTCTATTAATCGTTACTAATAAATACAACTTTTATTGGTTTACAGTTACATTACTAAAGAAATTTAATCGGATTGTTATAGTTATGATGTTTGGGTAAAAAATTGAGGTAGTTGTACTACGTGAAGTATGGATGTGGATATTGATATAAGGGTTGTTTATTTACTGAAATAATTGGTATCAAGAAGCCAACAAACAACCAAATTCTTGTTAGCAGAATATCTATATAAGATCAATGTGAGGTTTTCACGTATAATTAATTACATTACTCTTTCTGATATTCTGAATTTTCTTTTGCAATTATAATCCTGTAAAAATCTATCCATTATTCATCTTATTTCTGTTTTCGATCTTAGAAATAGCTCTGTGGTGAGTGGCCTTGGTCTTTTTTCGTGTAAAGCGAAATTATCATAACTTGAGGAGGGACAACAATACATAATCTAACAATGTAGCGTTAGAAAATACTAGATTTATTTAGCAAAATATTAATGACATGTAACAACTAGTTCCCAACATTTAGTAATTAAAGGTTGAAAGATCAAAGGACAATTAATTAAAGAGAAAGAAGTTAACAAGTAATTGACCTTTAATATTTTACTTTTTAATGACTAAATGTTGATAGTAAGTAACTGCTTTTGACATGTCTTTGGCTTTATACATAAATACTTTGCGAAATAAGTGTAGTCTTTTCTAATGCATCATTGTTAGATTACGTATTGTTCTCCCTCAACTTATAACGATTTTCTTTTCTGGAAAAATAGTAACGCCACTCGCTTGTAAGTTTTACTTGCATTCATTTTGTAATACAATGAATTATATGATTGTTTCTGTATCGTTTTATTGAAGAAATAAACACACAGATTTTTGACACTTTGTCTTTTTGGTTGCTTAGCTCAAGATTATCTAAACTTTCTTTTCAGAATTTAAATCCCAACGAGTACTACCGTAGTATCTGGGATGGCAGGAGGTATTTAGTAGTTCAGTAGCCACATTTAACAGTAAAGAGTGTAGAAGTGTTTTCAATGCTTTAAAATCTTGACACCTATTGCCAAATTGTTCATAAACTGACTTGATTTTACTTGGAGATTTTTAGATTCCCATACAGGAACTGATTTTATAAAAAAAATTATGAATTGAGTAGAACTTAAAGGCGTTATTTTGTTACTTGTCGTCATCAAGCTTTCAACGTGGTACAGCATTTGAAACAGGTTGGGGACCTGCTAAATATTTGAATAGGGTGTAGTGTTTAGTGTACATCCTAACGGATATAATTTCATTAGTGTGGCTGTAAATATGCATGGTTTTGTGCGTAATAAGACATGCTTAGTCAGCAAAAATGTACCAACCTCCTTTAAGATATATAAATAAGCACAATAGGATACTATTTAAAGAAACACCTAAAAACTAAATGGTATTAAATCTATTCATCTGGCAATGTGCTGTTGGTAATGATGCAGTAGGTATAAGGTTACTATGTAAATCACGATGATCAACTTCTTTTAGATGTAGCCAAAAGCCTTATACAGGTCACAAAAACTGGAATTAACGCATTGGCAAGCGTGCTATCCCGTCTATGTTTTACAATCGCCCACTATAGATCTATCTCTTTGCTAGCTCGACTTGGTTCCTCTAAATAACCGATATAAACAATTATCAAACCCTATTCTATGTTTGTTCTTCAAGTTATCAATAATAGATCAAAAATACATAACCATATCTCGTGGTGATATCTGAAATGCTGTTCAAGAAATGGTTATTGAATTCTTCAGCAGTTGTAGAGAGATCATAAGTAACTAATCATTCTTCCCGCAGTGTAATGTTGGAGAAGAATGTATTCTTTTTACAGCATTATTTATGAACTTCGACATGCTAGATGTTTTGTTAGAGTAATAATTAATATAATTCTCATTATATGTAGTCCGACTTTCTATAATCAATTGCGTGTGTCGATATTTTGCCTGCAAGAAACGGCAATGCAGTTTTGGAAATGTCTTTGAATTATTGTGTTGTTCAAAACTATGCTACAACAATTAACCTCTTGATTAATTCATGGATTTGGTAGTCTTGGTGATGTGGTAACCCTCCTACATGAAAACGCATTGTTGTAGCAGAACGAGAAGATATGTATCAACCACGTAAATTTTTCCTCTATACTTTCAGTGCAAGATATATCTTCCCACACTTCATTTATCAAATACAAACAAATTCCCTTTCATTGTCATTATTGAAACATTGTTTCAACATGATGATTTTCCTTTTATCTCCCAAGAAGTCTTCATTTGGAACATTAAAAATGACACATCTATGATCTGAGATATAAACATCCAATGTTATTATATTGTAAGCGTAATGTCATAATAGAAAATATATTATCATTTGATGGTGAAAACGGTGCAATTTTCCTATATCCATGCATATAAAATCTCCTGCAGAGGAGAAAGAATTGATATCTATTACCGGATTTGAGTTGACCAATCCATAAAACTTATTGCAGTAAGGATTATAATCCTTGGTCATATTTTGATTGCATCGTTCCTTCACTTTGATTTAACAAAAATTCGTCCACATTCTTTGTGTAACAAATATCTATATTAACTATACAATCTGAGTATAATATTAGATACCTAGGTATCTAGTTAAAAAGTATAGTCAATTTATTTCAAAATGCTCTACCGGGTTGATAGTTTTCTTGTTTTAAGAAATTTAAAAGCATGCTTGACCTAGTTTAAGAGACTATTACCGAACACATTACTGTTTTATTTCCTTGTATTACATTTAATTTCCCAAAGTATATAGTGTTTTAGTCAGGTCCTGCTACATTTGAAGAAAGCTGTTTGACACTTTCAATTCACTTTACAATGCTATTAAATGAAACGTCAGGCGTGATATTTTCATACGAATTTTTACGGTTTTTGAATCCATCGGAACATTCAGTAATTAAATGTAACAAGCACCTGGCTTTTAAAATTATATTAAATTATTATACCTAACTTCCTGTATATATATATAGTAAAAAAAACTTCAGTAGCATTTTAGTATTTCATTTAAAGTATGTAAATTATTTTGAATTAATGGATAAAAACAAAAGTTAATAACAATTATGTATTATTGTGTTCTGTGAATAGTCATATTTTTATTAATGGTCGAGTCTGATTGATATAAAGTAAGTATATTACGTGTTATTATACGCTAGCACTTTAATCCGTCGGTAAAGGCGAATGCCGGACTAAATACCTTTTAGACCAGGTGATTAAAATCAAACAATCTACACGTAAACCAGTTCATTTTTTCTCCTTCAGGGCGTGCAAACGTTTATCTCAGGATCGCTTCAACACAAACTATGCGTATTTACATCAAAATAATTAACGATCTTATCTTAATCTTATTTCATCGTCGATGATATTTTATTTTTCTGTAATAAATTAAAAGATGTGCAGGTGACACAGTTTGTCACTATATCTATACATATGTATATATGTGACACTTCATCAAGCGAATGTAAGAAAAAACGCTAATTAGTGGTATAAAGGTATGTTTCTGTCCATATACATAAATTTAATTATCAAAACCTAAATATAGAGAAGTTACTGTATGTATTACCATTAGCATTTCTAACAAGGCAACAAAGAGTAAGAACAACAGTATCCCTTTTTGGCGCCTTCCTCTGAAGTTATCCTCAGAAATATTACCAAAATGAACCATATCAGAAAACACGGTGGCAACTTTTTATCTGTTAGGAGCACTAGATTTCCTGTAGCCACTACTGCTTTCGAAGAATGCAGTTTCACTTGTATTGACGCCCTGTGGTGTATTTTATATATTTTTTATGGTTGTCCGTCATTTTTATACCGTATACATGGATTGAATATAGACTGAAGAATTTTGGTGATGACAATTGATTACCAATTAATAATTTGTAATTGAATTATGTTTGTCCAACAATTTCTAAATCTATATACATATGGATATCTAAAAGGTATATCATTGATATTGTTTTCAATTCTTCATCGTCATCAAAGTGGTGACCTCCTAGTTCTCCTTTGAGTGGCTCAAACATGCGCTAGTAACACGGTGACAGATCGGAATTGTAGTGCGATGTTTCCTATGAATTTTGTCCAACATTTCTTTGATCACTGCAGCTGTGTATTGCTGAGCATTGTCATCGTCGATAGACCAGTTTCGCTTCATCAAACAGTGATTTTGCTTAGTATTTATTTGAACATGATAACATGAACAACTACATGATAAAGTACAAGATAGAATTATAACAAAATTCTAGTGCAGTACGTACACCATCTAGGCAACTAAGCCCATCGCATGTGTAACATTGGCGCGTACATTAACTAGGCATCTTTTAGAGTAAGTTCACAAATATATAACAGGCAGTAGTACGCAGCATTAACTGTATGCCGTTTATGGAGAAAATCAATGAGCAGTGCCTCTACAATCCCAAAAAACAGGGAACTTGCAGCAGGAACATTTCCAACAGAAAGATAGGACTTGGCTTTCACGGGTGCTGCTTCTGCAAGTTTTAGCCACTCCATCCTCGCCTGCTTAGATTCAGGTGCACACACGTCTCTCTGTTCAATATCTTGCCAAAAGTCTTTCACACACGGAGAAACAGTTTGCTTTCTGATCTTTCATCAAGAATAGAGGAACCCAGCTTGCCGACACTTTTCGGTAACCCAAATCATCTGATATGATTGACAGGACACTCCTAGCTGATATTCCGACGTGTGCACCAAATTCCCATATTGTAAGGAGGAGGTCATCTTCAATCAGCTAATGGATTGCACGAATCGCCTCACTGGTACTCGTCTGCGGTCGACGTGCATGACTCTTGACCATCGGAAAATCGTGTTGTTCTTGAAAGCGTTTCTTATGGTACTGTTTTTGTCAAAAATTTTGACAGATTTTTCGCTCACTTTATTAATAATTTGTTGCTCAATAGACGTTAGACATAATGCTTAACAGCGCCCATCTGCTCTGAGGAACCGAACCAGTTTTCTTCTTTATTTTTGAAAAAAGTACTTCTTAGGGTGGGTTTATCTATGCTAAAAGTGTTAATTAAGTAACTGGCAGATAAAATTTAGCAACTACAATGCTTTATCTTGAAGATAACTTATTATCATAATTTTCATTGCTTATCAATAAAATTTTATCTGCAAGTTAATTTATTTATCCTCACATTAATAAACCCACCCTTAATCAAACACCCGTTGTAATGTTAATTTTGTTAATATTGAATTTATTGTATTGTTAAAGCTCTTGCCTGTTTTCATGGCTTCTTTTCCATATATCCTTAATTAAAAATGTTTGGTCACTTGTTGAGAACAGTATTAATGACAAAAAACTCATCACAAATATATTGAAATATCTAGATCTGCTTTAAAAAGCATGTAATGTTGCATCACGTGACGTTAAAATACGGACAATGTTAAATTACTGTTTAACAAAAAAAATCAAAATAGCTTTTAGGTATGTACTCATAGATAACAAGAAAAACATTTAATAAAAAGTGTTTTACAATGTTAGGTAGAATCTCAAAATGAAATAGAAAATATACCTTTCCATTTAAAATATAGAAGTTGCTGGCAACTTCCGGTAAAATGGGAAATATAGAAAGGATGAAAATATTGTACTAGGCCATAGATAACTATACGCCCAACTCCAACATTTCAGCATCCTATCTTTGTTGTAAACTGATGAACTTCTGATTGGGCAGTTCTGTGAATCATCTTGTATAGAGAACAACACTGTTCTTATCACAAAAATATGTGATATGATTTTTTAAAATTCAAATATCACACTTGCAAACATTTTAATACTTCTACATTCTCAATTGCATAATGTGACGATTTGCTTCCATATTTCGCCAGTGAAGCATTCCTCTTGATTGTTCAATAACAATCTGCCAGCATATTAGGATTCCATTTGCCTAATACCAATTTTCATAGATGAAATCCTCTAATAAAAGTGTTTCCCATACCTATCGCTCATTGCACCAAGATTTTGCGTGAACTGTGAGTAATATTTTTGAGTTCTTGCCAAGCTGGTCTTTCTAGCGGATTCAAGCGGCCCCTCACGGTTTATCGTGCATTAGTGGTCCTATTTGTGCACCCACAAATATTCTTTTTCTAATTTTTTTTTTAATGTGTCGTGGGTGCTTAGTTGCAGTGACTCCTTTAGCGTCAGTAATTTGAGCAATGTTCTGTTTTATGTGAATGAAACTAGGAATGTTGCTTATGTTTTGGTGAAATTCTTCACGAATGCTAGTTTGGGGTGCAATAAAATTATACACACATTCTTAGAAACATACAATGAGTCATGTTCCACATTTTTCTCCTCAGACCGAATGATTCGTCTTTAAGTCATCCGTTTCTAGTCTAGGGTTAGTATCCTATTCACGTCCATTCATATAAAACACAAATATTCTATTCACATACAGTGCATATTGAAGCTTTTCTAACAAAAAATTAAACTTGTTCTATCTTTTTTCATGCTAACAGTGTGAACCACATCTACGAATGGAAATTTATTTCTGCCATGCAGAAACGTAGTTTTTAAACTGACCTTTGAGGAATCAATGCCAAGATTTGAGTTAACTCATTTGGTTCTACCATATTTACAATGCTCTAGGAGCTTTTATTTGATAATGGACAAAAGCACGAAAAAATATTTCAAAATATTTCAAAACATTAAATTAACAAAACAACTGTGGTTAACGACGTATTTGAAAACACTATAACTTTATGAAGTCTAATTATTGTTATTCGTGAGACATGCCGTTTTAGTACTCTTAATTAAGTTGCACCCGGACAAAAAAGTCTGCAACCTAGTCAAAAGTTAGTTTACTTACTCCGGCATCATCTAATCGATCGACTCCAAAGTATATCCGTCTCTCCCTGTCCACTATTGAGCAGTCAGCAAGGTAATCAGCTAGAGTTTCCTCCGTACTCCCTTTCATCTGTTTAGCTTTTAGTTGCAGAAAAAAATAATCAGGAAGGTGGTCTTTGAAGTTACAAATTATATTATCAAAACATTTTTGAAATGACATTAATTTTGTTGTATAGTATTGCACTTCAGGCTATTCAAAAAAAAGTAAATCCCACAAATTTAGCCTACAACTGATTCAAATATAGGAGACTTGCTTCGTTTACTATACTTGTAGAATGAACTGTTGTGTCACTAATGCACAATGAATTTTCAACTTTTCCAGCTTTATCGCTTTCTTAGATACTCCATGCTTTCCTAAAGATATCTTTACATCTTAGAAATCAGTATCTCGCTAGTAACCTTAAGCAGACGAATCACTGGCTGCATTTGCTCTATATCAAAGCATCCTAGATCCTGTACATCTATTTATCTTCTGTATATTTTTTTGAAGACTGGTTCATAAGAAGAATCTCATGGTCTTCTTGATTACCAATAAGTATCATTACTACTGCTTGATTTCTTAATTTTTAATTATGTATACGCAGAGTCAGATATTTTCTAACGATATTCATAGGTTTGGGCAGCCACAAAACACAATTACAAAAGCTACAAATGGTACCAGGTACATAGGCTGTTGCCACTTTTTTATATTACACTCACGATATAAAATTTTTGCTCGCTAGTGAAGCTAGTACTTAGTATCAACTTAGAAGAAATCTAATAATAAAGTCAAACACTTTTCAATTAAGAATGGCAATTTTAGAAGTAGGTACATGTATGTACGTAAATAAGTACGAGCATTACGAAATTTTCTTGTAACAGGAAACAGATAAAATTAGATATTTCCGGGTATTCCAATTATATATAAACCGTTTTATCCGATATATGTAGATTTATTGCTTCAGAATATTCATATGTCAAGTTTTTCAAGAAGCAATTTAATTCTCGAACTTCGATAAACCTCAATAACTAGAACCACTGTTCGTTGCCGTGTTACTAGATGGCGCAAGCATTGCGGAGCAACCCTTAATTCCAGGAGTTAATATACCTATTCGAATCGGTAGCAGTTTCGTAACAAGGGCAGCATATTTACATAATTGTTGTAGATTAAAAGTTATGGCTGTCATATATTTTTAGGCAGTTCTGAAACCCCTAAGATAATCGAGAGATCAATAACATAGCACGTTTGCATACCTAAAACTGTAAACGTGTTAGAATTGTAGGTCTTTTATATTTTATAGTAATCACAGTATACAATCGTTGATAATAGAATGATTTGTCTTACAGATTCCTTAAATGTTAAAGGGTTCATTGATAAAACAATAGAGAGTAATGGTTGTTCTGGTGGAGAATTTATGATTTTTGGATTAATAATGATTACCCATTAAATTTTTAATGTGGTTTTCAGACTGGGATTTGCGTTTTCTAAGTAATAAAGTTATTGTCAAAACAGAGTTGTTTTGTTTTGAATTATTTAAAAGAGAAGGTTACTGGTAGTGATCATATTTGGAACAACTTACACGTAATCCAGTGTAAAAAATTCCAATACGTGGATCATAAATAAATCACATGCATTTCTATGTGTATGTGTTTTATAAGAATGATTGCTATTATTAAGTCCTCAATTTTTTACTTCTAAACGATTGACGTAATGTATATAAAATTACGTAAAATTACATAATATTTTTGAGATAAAAAAAAACTAGCCTATGACCCACTTCCTTCAAGAATGCTAAGCTCATTCATCAATTCTGTACAATTTTTTGCTTCTTTCAGGAATAACCTATACAAGCAGATTGTACTTGTTTAATTACTGATTGCTTTAAATAACTAATGCAAGGATATTGACGTTATTAGTAAGAATGGCAATCCTTGATAAGTTAGTGTAAAAAATCACCATATTGTTTAACAAGTTTGCTTTTCTGATGAAGCTACTTTTCACCTGAAAGGATGAGATGCCATCAGATGCAAAGTGGAGAAGGGTTATAGTACCAGCGAAATCTTGTTTCTAATTTTTTTTATGTTAGTAGTATACAGTGGCGTGTGTGAAAATAAGCTTTTACATTAGAATGGCCGGTAATAGAAGTTCCACCCAGAATAAGCTCAACCAGATTTAAAGAAACGGAGGTAACCTTATTGCTAATGCTTGCTTTACTTACTTTTGCTATTGTTTTGGTAGTTTTTCGTATATGTACACGGAACAAACGAAAATGCATTAGCATTATTAATTCGCTGTATAACGAGGGGGTAGTTCCATAAAAGCCATGTGTTTATCATGTTCGTTGATCAGTCCGTCGTACATGCATATTAATATATGCGTCCGTAGGAAACCGCACACCGCATATTATGCATATATGAACATGTTTTATATTTTATGTATATACCGGCGAAGATACGATCTATCTATCTCTCTCTTTTTCTCTTACTCCCTTCGTTCGCCTTTCATTCTTTATTTACGTGCTATTGCATGAACTCCATACGATGTGTATTTTTTAATTTCCCGTATCCTTCAAATAACACACGGATAAACTAACCTCATCTTTGTTCGTGTATGTACTAGGTGCGACAAAATAATAGGTAATCTATTCCCATCACAACACATCGATGAGGATATTCGCAGTTTTTTGCGTTTTATACGGGGTGACATAGAAAAAAGTACATTGCATAGTGCCACACAATAGAGGACACTAAATTAAGAAAAAAAATTCCTATGAACATGGGTCCGCAAGACCTTCGGTTAAAAGATACGGGGTGTTGAATTTTATTTCTTTTTTTGGGTTTTTTTTTTTTGAATATCTATGGTTCCAGTACAAATGCATCTGAAAGCCGATAATGCACACTAATGGCACTTGTCAAACTGATGTAATTGTTGTTTGAAGAATTTTGTGTTCATGATTAAGTTTTTCATTGGTTTTCTCACTGATTATTCAAATTTGCTTTCAAAAATGGTTCACTACACTTTTGAAGAATACAGGGACATGATTATGTGTTACGGCGAAGCTAGATCAAATTCTTACGAAGCTCAACGTATTTATCGAGAAAGATATCCTTTAAGAGTTCCTAATGTTCGAACATTTATTGATGTGCATAGGCGTTTGAGAGAAGATGGCTGTTTTAGAAAACCAAAATTGAATAGTGGGGTTTCCAGAACCCGTCGCACTGTGCGAAACGAAGAAACTGTTTTACGAATGGTAGAAAATAATCCAAGAACAAGCACCAGAAAAACAAGTTCAGCGGTACGAAACCTTAACCGTGAATCAGTTAGACAAATTTTCAAAGAACAACTTCTTTGCCCATATCATTTCCAAAAAATTCATTCACTATTGAAACATGACTATGATCCTCGTGTACAATTTTGCCAATGGTTGCAAAACCAAAGACAAAACATTATTTCATCAATTTTGTTTACTGAAGAAGCTGGTTTTAGTCGTGATGGTATACTGAACCTACATAACATGCACCACTGGAGTGATGAAAATCCTCATCAAACTGTAATTCGAAGTCACCAATATGGGTTTTCAATTAATGTGTGGGCAGGTATAATTGACAATTATTTAATTGGCCCATTTCGATTGCCCAATCGATTGACAGGTGCACTGTATCGAAATTTCTTGGAGAATGATTTAAACACATTATTAGAGGATGTCCCATTGGCCATTACTGGAAGAATGTATTACATGCATGATGGGGCGCCAGCTCACTTTTCTCGAGTGGCAAGGGAATATTTGGACAGGAGATTTGGAAATATGTGGATTGGTCGAGGGGGGCCTATATCCTGGCCAGCTCCTAGTCCCGACCTTAATCCCCTCGATTTTTCATTTTGGGGATTTATGAAAAATGAAGTTTATGCTGTAGAAATACATAATGAAGAACAATTGTGGATAAGAATTATGGAATCGGCAGATAGATTTCGTAATAACCCAGGAATATTTCAAAGATGCCGTCAATCATTAAGAAGAAGAATGGAAAAATGTATTGAAGTACAAGGGCAACAATTTGAACATCTTCTAAAAACTTTGTTTTTTGTTTTAATTAATCATTGTTTTTGCAAATAAATCAAAAAAAAATCAACACCCCGTATCTTTTAACCGAAGGTCTTGCGGACCCATGTTCATAGGAACTCTTTTTCTTATTTAAGTGTTCTCTATTGTGTGGCACTATGCAATGTACTTTTTCCTAAGTCACCCTGTATAGACTGATATCAACAAACATCCACACCAAGCGAAATTTCTATAGTGCCGTATTTATGAACTTTTGAACACAGTATTTGGTTTTCTGAATATTTTCGGCAAATTATGCATCAAAATGCTGTGCTATAATATTCCACAAAGATTTTCGATAGGGTTTAGATCGACCGAGCGAGTAGGCCATTGCGATAAATTGATTTCCATTTGATGAAACCATTCCTTTGTTTGTCTGGAATTAGGGATAGCTGCATTGTCTCACTGAAATATCCAGTCTTACACCGGCCATTGTTTACCGCAGCATATCAGAGCCATGTCCAGAAGTCTTGTATGAGAATTAGAATAGGTAAAAAGCCCCCAAACCATTATACTACCTCCACAAAAATTTCAGTGTTCTTGAGCAAATCGTGCCAATAATATTTCAAACCATCAGACCCATCCGTGTTAAAGCTTTTTCCTCGTCATATGATCTTGCACAAAGTTCAATCTTGCCTATTTATTTGTGCCTGTTAAAGATGGTTTTGAAACCTTTTTTAGCTACCGAAAATGTTTACTGCCGGATAAAATTTATTGTAAGTACAACTTTGTTAGTTATTGATGAATTTCAATTACCTACATTTTACATGTTGCGAGGTTACATTACCAGAAGAAGAAAAGAAAAAGAAAAGAAATATCGCTGAGCGTTGCCTTCGAGTTAGTTGTTCATTAGCACAATTTTTGCCGTAGGAATTATACAGCTTTATAAAATTGCTGATGAGACTATGTGATCATCCTGTTTTCTTAAGAAAGACCGAGTTTGACAACTCTACCTCTTTACAACAACTTATTTTTATTTTCTCCTCCTCGGAAAGCAATTTATCTCACGGCATTTTTATTAGCTGATATGTATACTTCGATAATATTTGCAGGAGACTGGTAATGAAACGGTCATACTTTACAGCGTGGTAGTAAAGATCATTTCTAATAGATACAGTCCAATTTGCCTTATTCAAAAGTCATCCATTTTCGAGATTGTTATTGTGTTTTTTGTGTTTTTTTTTCGAAATTTACTACTTACTCTCACTCAAACTTAAAATTTACGAAAACATAATGAAACTTTTTCTCAATTTTTCAGTTTGTCTGGCTAGAGGACATCTCAACACACATTATCTATCGGTGAAAATTACCTTAAATTACGTTAAATTTACTAGGACAAATTTAACTATAAATAAACTTCTGAAGATGTTTAGAGGGTTTTTTACACTGGAAGGTAATGCCTGATTTCTTAAGATGTCTGTCTAACGCTATGGAATTATGGAAATTTCGCTCGTATGTATATACATTTATACGGCAGGTACTTCCCCTAGATATCTAACAGTTGTGGTATTGATAAAATACTGTCTCTGCTATTATTTTACGTTCAGAAATGTAATTCTAGATAACTCCCAACTCACACTGTTGCTAAAAGTTTATAGGGGAAGTACAGAATTAGATGAAACTACAGAAATTTCGCCGAGTATAGCTGATAAACAGGCTAACAACTTGAACTACGAAAGCCTATTGATTGGAGAGGGTCGTGGGAGTTAAAATTAAATGCCTCCATTTTACTATTGTCAACTTTCTATATGACAGGAATGTCAGTGGTTATGTCAAATACTTTACCGAACCATCAAACTATCCTAATGGAATACAGAATTAATGAAAAACTGCGAATTATAAAGTGGTTTTATAATTTGCCATAGTATTTGACAAAACCACTGACATTCCTGTCATTCAAACAGTTAACAATACTAAAATGGATACATTTAATCTTACCTCCCACTACCTTCTCCTATCAATAGGCTTTCGTTGTTCAAGTTGTTATCCTGTATATCAATGACAACAAAGATTGCTTCAAAGAAAAAAATTAATTACACTGCACTAACAATAGGCATTTAAAACGAAATTTTACAAAAGTGTAAACGTGCTTGTGGAATTAAATTCGAATTCCATGTAACTTTCTCAGCTGTGGTGTCAAAAGCAGTAAGTGCTTGTGGATGGTATTTTATAAATTGCAATTCTCTTAGCTGGTCTTGTGGCAAATAGATAAGTTATCCAATAGTATGACTGTGGAAAATTGAAAAAGAAACCAGCTCTTGATCACATACATCAAAAGGTACGGATTTGAATCTAGACTGTGACCCATTGGGAGACATTTTAATTATAGAGTTGGTTGAGTCATCCAAAATTTTCCGGATTCAAGGTATGAATGACTTGTATACCGACTATTACATAAACTGAATCAAACCTTCTTTTGCATGAACGATGTAAACCAATTTGCTATATTTTCTAGCACATCTTTTTCTCCAATCATTTTCTAGAGTAGGATGCTTAGACCCTCAATATGTGGAGGTTGTCTTCAGTTTCAATGTTTTTCTTCAATTCGATTTTATTTATCAGATTGGGCAAGTTGGCTAAGTTCTAACTGCAGAGTCGTATGAGTCTCGTAGCTTACTGACAGATACTTTTTTTTAAGGTAAGCTTATGCCTTTTTTAAATTTAGTGCTACTAGATGGTAGAACTTTGAATGTGATGGTGCATATTTGTCATCTTATGGAGTCGATTTTGAGTTTCTCACTTGTCTCGGCTAAATTTTCTGGTGTCCTTTAAATATCCTGTTAGTTTTATGAGCCGTCTGTTTGTAATTTTATGGAAGCTTTTTGCCAAAATTAAAATTTCTTCAATACACTATTTTCCATTCCTCTAATTTAAAAAATAAAAGAGTTTTATCATAAATTGTCCTCATTTTTTATAGGTTTGAGTCGTTTACGTTTCACATCATGTATACTTATAAGGCCATGTAGATGGTTATCCTTTCTATCCTTTCTGTCTCTCAGTGAATTTAAGTTATTTGTAATACTATGTTTGTGTGAATCCGTTATAATTTCAAAACATTTAAACCTTATACGACTGTGGCTCTTTAAAAGATAATCACTGCTTTTTCAATTTTTATAAGCAATACATTTATTTGTGTTAACAAAAAGATATATTCTATTTGCATAATACCCAGTGAATGCATAATAACTAGTGAAAACAGTTATACAAAAAATTCTAACATGGAAATTTGACGTGTTTTTTGACGAGTTGGTTCAAGTATGTTGTACCTTATTTAAAAGTTTTTCAGTAAACCAAAAGTTTTAACATCTTCACCATTTATACTAAATTGTTTTAAATCCTTTATTACTTTTAATACATCAGTGTAATTTTTTATTGAATTTGCATAGTTTTCGTCACAATTGTGTTCTTCGTCAGAGTTTATTCCGTCTTCGTTAACGGTTTCGGAATTTATATCTTCATCTTTAATTATGAGGTTAGCGTCCATATTTATAAAATCTTCAACATTAATTCCGTTTAAGGTGGTCTGTTTTGCAAGCAATGAAAGCATCGATAATGAAAATTTCATCTTCGTCACTCTTAGCGTTGGTACTGCACCTAAGTCCTGCTTTTCGAAGCAAGTTGGTTACACTTTGCCACGCTTTATGACTTAAATATATAGCATCCAGTAAGCCAAAATGGTCTGTACTTATGGCATTATCGTTATTTACTTCACATGAAATCTGTTTTATTACAAAACATCTGTACCAAGTTTTATTATGCCCTGGTGTAATAGTTGACTAACAGCAGTTGTAGATGGTGGAAGAAACATGACTTTTATGTTTTGCAACTCTAATTCCCATGGATGACAAGTAGCATTGTCCATAAACAGCAAAATTTTTCTACCTGGAATACTCATTTTTCTATCTAATTGAAAAATCCAATCTGTAAATATAGCAGTTGTCATCCACGCCTTTTATTTGATCGCCACATAACAAATAATTCTTCTAGATTAATATTCTTAAATGATCTGGGGCGGGCTGATTTACCCGGTCATATTGACACAGTATAAAATTGTTAGTCGTTCTTTGGAGATTTTTCCTCCTATGTACTTTTGATTTTTTAAAGCAAATGTTTTGCTTGGTAACGCGCGATAAAACAGTATAGTTTCATCTACGTTGTAAATGTCCGCACAAGAAAGATATATATTTGAAACCTAAGCCCAATATTTTGTCCGTGCCCGGTTAAGAGAATGTCCACTTAAAAGAGAACTTAGGGATGCCCGTCTTAGAGACTGTCCGTCTTGGAGGGATTTCACTGAATAATTTTCTTTAGTTTAACAACATTGCTTTTTACAAACTTAGGTATTCATTACGTACGCAAATCCACCGCCAGTTTTATCTATTCTCTTGACTTATTTTGAGATTTAATTAAGGATGATTGCGCTGCGACCTATTGATCTATTGTGCCTCCTTGCTCTAAGCTGCTGGGGTATGCCAGCTCTCAAAGCTCCCCATCCCGTCTAAGAGCTTGCAAGCTAAGTATGATGTGCAAATAAATTTTCTGAGGATCGACAAGTAGTGCACTGATGACGTTCTTACTTCCCTGTTGCAGTGATGATGCTTGTATGACAATGTGATCTTGACTGAAAAACTGCGGTAAACTGGATGATCGACATTTTCGTTATTGATACCAATAATGTATCGATTTCGTGCACGGTATCAATACTTAGTAATTGATTTATTCGTATCGATTCTCTAGTACCGGTGGCTTGGTATAGATACCATAAGTATCTTGATGTCGAGTCATAAGTTTCTCGATGTCGATACGAAGGCATGTCATGTTTCCATCGCTTTTGACATTTAGAGTTTGTTTAGATTTCACATTATGTTAGAAATTGCTTTATAATTCCAAAGTTGAATGAGCAAAATCTAATTTTTTAAGCTGTATACCTTGTCAAATTTGTAATTGGTCTATAGGAAAACTATGATAACTATAAAAGATAATAAATATATACACAGAAATATAATAAAAACATCTTAAAAAACACTCCTAGAAACCATACAATCGAAAACATTTTATCGAAGAACTAAATGAGCTGCAGTAATAAAATTTATTTAATTTGTTTCCTGTTTTGTGTAACTATAGTATGTTATAGATATGTGTACATCCTATGTTAAACAAATTGATGAATGTTTTCGAGATTATTTGTAATTTATAATGCAAGGACAGATGGCAAATTCATAATTTAATTTGCAACACATGCACGCAGTTTAAATTCAGTTATTTGCAAATAATGCGTTATTATGCTGTGGTACAAGGTTAGCCATTACAAAAATATGTATGTTGTTGCGTACTTTCTATCTAGTGAAAAATTGAGGCGAAAATAATCAAAAACAATTCTAAAATGTTTATGTTAGCTATACAGTTATCTTTTCGAATGCTACAATAATTTCGAATTCCCCTCCAAAAATCATCTTAAGAGTAGGTAACCTTACCATAGCAATTCTTAACAGTTAGGTAAATATAATTTTTGTACTGTAGAAACAATTTAGCTAAACCCATACCTAAAACAGTTGCCGTTTCCAAAGGAGAGCTGAAGCTGTGTCTGCATTATGAAATTTTACAGTTTCAGTTGTTTGTGATTTATAAGGTTTGATTTTTTGCAACATCGACAACACTATCGAAGCAATGCATTTATTATAGTATGATATGGAGATAACCAATATGATCGAATTCATTCGAGTTCGTGAGTCATTGCTCACACTCGTTTTGATTTGAGGAAGTTGTCGTGTTACTGGTAGGTATTCAAATATAGATAGGTAGGTATACTTCAATATTGTTCGAGAAGACGATCCTGAATATATTAAGGCCTTGACTCAAAATAATACTTCCTTGATATTATTAAAAAAATATGACAATATGTTTTTAAGACTAAAATTAAATAGTCCAAGTTAACAGTAATTGCTAAATTCCATATTGTTACAAAATAAAAAGAATTGAAAACTAAATTATATGTACTCACTACAATTTAACAGTAATTACAGTTTTTATTCGTCAATTTCCCTGTAGTTGAAGGATAGATTCAAGGCGCATAACTTCTTAAATTATGCAAAGTTAACTTGATTTCAAACTAACCATTTCTTTTTGAAAAATCGTCCCTAGCGTAGATATGCACCTAATTTACTAACAAACTTTGACAGTTTGTTTCACTAATTCTTTTTTCTAATCGATTCCTTTACCTTTGCTCTTACACCGTTTGTATGTCTACCTATATGTGTTCGTAAGCTACAACTTCATAATCATTAGTAAGTTCTGGGTTGTTAAAACTTACTCGCAGAACTCTGTGAACATATAGGTTAATGAGACTCACTACTTTTTTTTTCAAAAGTTCTGTAAATTGTTTTCGTTTCAGTTCATTTGCATGTTTATCGTTTAGGTGATTGACACTATATGAATAATTACAATTTTGACATTGTGTAATTCAGTTATCATTATTTAGTCCTAATTATATATATAAACTGATTTGATCTGAAGAAATATAAAGTTAATTTATAGAGTAATGCGTAATTTTTTTTATTAAATTCCTGTTTGATATGCTTTAACTATAATCTGATGACAGTGTTTGCAAATAAATACACTACACGCACACTTAGTCGAAGCAAACTTAATTTCTCTAACGATCATGATTACTTCCATCATTTGCAGTGACATAAAATTTGCTCTAAATACTTCAAGCTAACATCGACTGGTTTTGATTTGGATGAACCTGCTTTGATCTGATGAATTCTCCTATCTAGAAAAACTCGTAAAAAAATCAAACTAAATAAATATATAAGGAATAATTGATTTAAATTTTGAACTTATAGACGTTAGATAGGAACCTTGTCCTTGCAGATGAATTAAAGCAACAGATAGAAAGTGATAAATCCCGAATATCAAGATTGAACACAACAACTCTTAACTGTTATGGAACATCGTCGTCGTAAACATATCGTATTTGTAATATGGATGTTACTTACAGTACAGTACCTCGAAAATCACTGCCGATAATGACATTGAAATGTAAAAAACTAGTTGGTGAGTATTTGCCATGATATGACATATGATCAACATTTCAAGGAGGTTGGAACAGATAACTCGGCTTTTTGATTCATGGTGATGAAATGAATCTTGAAGAACATCAAAGCTAAACTGAACATGAAGAGCAAGTTCCACAAACTAGTACTGATTAAATTAAAGCACTATTAATACATATCTGGCATGAAAGAAGTAAAACCAATCAAAGTTTAATGCTCGACAATAATTATTCAAAACGAATTGAAACGTTCCTTTGGAGGTAGCATTGAAAAACCAACAAAATCCATAATTTTTAGCGTCTATAAAAGAAAGGGTATAGGTTTTTAGTAAAAAACAATGTCCTCAAAAAATTGCGTTGGATACAAAGACTTGAACAGTGTCAAAGCAACTGCATAACTATTTATAGATAATATGGTAGGGTAAAGTCGTCTATCGTATTTACTACTTTTCAGTTTTTATTTTTTATCTCAAAGGGTAATTGAAACTTTTACATCAATATTGTATGTCATAACAAGAACATTTCTCGCTAGCACAAACTTTTGCAAGTGTCACCATATCCAGGTTTTTTGGAATTTTTGTATTCCTAATGTACATATACTGTTCATGTACCCAGCAATTATATATATCACATATCATGGTTTCAACAACAGTTTCATCACAAGGAAATTAAAACCAGTCCCAATGCTTTGTTTTAAACTTTGAAGTTCTTTCGCTATGTCAACAGTATTTTGACTTTAATATTTCTGCTTTTTGACCTTGTATTTTTTTATTGTTGGGTTAGCTAATGTACTTACTACATAGACTGACTGGGACTATTAATCTATAATTCAGGGATTGGAGGCTGAGAATCCTCTAGATTACCAGTCGCATTTATATACAGGGTGTAAAAAAATTACACCGACAAACTTTGAAAGAAAATAGATGACGTCAAAATAAACAGTTTTTATTAATATTATTTTTCTCTACGACGCTTTGTTTTAATACTAGAAGATAAAATTAGGATGTGCAACTTCAGAACGAAAAACAAACAATGTAAGTAGAGACATTAAATATATTACAAATTTAATACTTTATCCTATGAAATATGCACACATTACAAGAGAAGGTATTTTCCACTCTCACATGTCACTTGTTTGGAGTGAAGACAATTCCCATGCTGCATGTATTTGATCGTATCAGAAAAAAATCTTTGTTAATGTATGGACAGGCATCATCAAAAGGGCCATACATTTTACCTCTACGATTGAATAGCAATGTTTATCGTATTTTCCTTGAAGAAGTTTTGCCAGAACTTCTGGAAAATGTGCCACTGATCACAAGAAAACAAATGTGGTTCTAAAACGATCGGGCACCTCCTCATTTCACAGCCACCGTGCGTCATTACTTGAACCAAACGTTTAATGAACGCTGGATAGGCCGAGGTGGTCCTATCGCATGGCCTCCTTGCTTGGCAGATTTATCGTCGTTAGATTTTTTCTTGTGGGGGCATATGAAAACTCTTCCCCAGATGTTGGCAATAAACTTGTATCTGATGCTATATCAAGAAATAGATTTTCGTACATAATGCAAAATTTGCATTGCGCCGACAATTTACATTTAGATCAAAACGACAAGTTTACAAAGCTTAAACCTCTTTTTAATTACCTCAGCACAAAATTTATAGAATTAGCCCCATCGGAGGAATTTCACAGTGTATACGAATCCATGGTGTCCTATTTTGGGCGCCATGGATCAAAACAATTCATAAGAAGAAAACCCATTAGATAGGGTTATAAACTTTGGACAGGTACAACCAGGTTGGGGTACATAGAATGGTTTAAGGCCTATCAAGGCTCTACGACAATTCTTGATCAAAAATATAAACACCTTGGTTTAGGAGCAAGTGTTGTTTTACACTTCAGTGACGTTTTGACACAAAATAAGGAAACTCTAGATTTTCATGTATTATTCGATAATTTCTTCACTTCAATCCCACTTCTCAGAGAACTGACCAGCAGAGGAATAAAGGCGACAGGAACAATAAGAGAGAACAGGGTTTTAAATTGCTCAGTAAGTCATAGTAAAACGCTGAAACAAAAACATAAAGAGTTCCCACAGTCAATGTAGAAAGATACTCGCAAAAAGAATAGAAGAAGATTTCCGTCAATCAACCAAGACTTATAAAAATGTATAATGAAAATATGGGAGGGGTCGACCGTGCGGATCAAAATATTACTCTATACAGAATTGGAATACGAGGCAAAAACTGGTATTTTCCATTATTCTGTCATTGCCTAGATATCGCAGTACAAAATTCCTGGCAACTCCACAGACATGGTGTGGAAAACTAGGTAATTTGGCATTTAGAAGATACCTCGTCCAGGGATTCCTTGAAACGTATAAAAAGACGGCAAAAAAGGTCCTGTTCGTGTAAGTGCCAAGTTGCACGAACATTCAAGATATGACAATATCGGCCATTTAGTAGTATATCAAGAAAACCCACGAAAATGTCGTTTTTGCCATAAGAAGTGCAATTTTTCGTGCATTATGTGTGACTTGGTGTTGCATCCGAAAGATTGCTTTTATCTGTATCATATAAAATAAAAATAAACATTTTTATGCAATAAAACTTCTTTCGAAATTAATAGCAGTGTAATATACCACGGTCCTTTTAAAAGTACTGCCATTATCTCAAAAAGTACTTTTTATTTTGTAAAAGACCAAAAAGAAAGTTTGTTCACAATGTCAGTCTCACAATGGAAATAACATCATAATTAGTTTTTGTCAAAGAATAAGTTTTGGTAAAGTCTGTCTAAATAAAAACTGTTTGTCACCTATTTTCCTTCAAAGTTTGTAGGTCTATTTTTTTACACCCTGTAAATACATCTTTTGCTATTTCTTCAACGTCTTCATTTGCAACTAATTCAATTAAGACCTCACTTGTCGCAAAATCTAAACCAACTGTCCTTGAAACTGGTCCCAAACCTACAGTACGGAAACCTCTTATTGCGTTATTTCTCGGTACTGTCTGAATATAGGCTTAAGTGAGTAAATGACGAAGTTCATACTGTGCAAACTTTTGCACCGAGATTGTTACCTAGCCGTTTATCAACTTTAAACTCCATAAATTAAAAAATACCTACGCGAAGTTGATGCAGGCAACGTGTGGTATGGCCAAGTAATAAAGCAGCGTTGTCGCTTCGTAAAAGTATTGCTTCTAGATCTTTCGAGTGGAGAGTGTGGTCGTCTAATAAAAGGATTATTTGGGACTCTTTAAATATGTAGGTTTACATAATCAATAACGAAACTACTTTATAAAGAATTCTGAATTGGTATAGCTCGATTCGTTAATTTCACTCAAACTATCTCCATTCCTCAATCCAGGGTGTATTTTCGGCCTTTTAAATAGTAGTGTTAGTAGCCTTATCGCTGCTTGACAAAAATCGTCCTTGATGTTTTCCCTGTTGTACTAAAATTTGATATGACTTCTTCTGTATAGGTGCAGCTGAGAAACTTGATTCGTCCAAATTATATAATTTGGATGCCTCGATAAAAATGCATTGCACCATTTTTTATTTGCAATTTTCTTATTGGAACAGAATCATTTCTAATGTATCATATAGTTAACCATAAGTTTTCAGACATCAATGAAGTCAACGCAAAGACATTCTTCAAAGCCCAGAATGTGTTCAACTTCAAATCAGTTTTTTTCGCAGTATACAGGGTCCAGCAACGAAGCCGGGGCGGAAGATTACACGCTTATCTGAATGTTAACGAAATATTTACTCACCGGATATTCTTCCGCACGATCAAGCGCACGTTTTAAAAATATTTTGTTTTTTCCAGATTGAAATGCCAGACTAAAGTTGCATTTTTTTAACGGGACGCCCTGTATATTAATAGTGAAAATATAATTATAAGTGAATATATATTATATATATTATAAGTGAAAATTAAGTGTTTCTCATACTAAATGGGGTTTCTTCGTGTTATAGACCATTTCTGGATTATTTGTTAAATATCCGATCTCACAGAAGGTTTAAAAGTGCAAATTAGCTATTAAAAATATAAGCATTTCTCATTAATTCAACTTTAAAAAGAAATAATTAGCAAATCATCTATCCTATGTGCATAAAATCAGGTATCAATAGAAAGCGTAGTAAATACATATAAATATTACCTAGCTCGATAACCGTTTGATGGATCTGCTTCCTCCTCGGCAAGTAGGTTCACATTGTTAATCTAAACGAGAGGTCAAACTCCCAGCAAGGCACATTAACGCGTTATAGAGATAAATTTTCTCGAGAACCGTTTGATGAATCTGCTTCGCTCTGAGCAAGTTGGTTCACCTTGTCAATCTAAACGAGAGGACAAACCTCCAGGAAGGCACATTAACGCGTTTGAGCGCTGTGACCGTTCAAACTTCATAAATTTTCTGGACAACTTTTTCATCATATAAATATTACCTAGCTCGATAACCGTTTGATAGATCGGCTTCTTCCTCAGCAAATAGGTTCACCTTGTTAATCTAAACGAGTGGCCAAACGCGCAGCAGGGCACATTAACGCCTTATAGGGCTAAATTTTCATCGATATTTTCTCGAGAGCCGTTTGATGAATCTGCTTCGCTCGGAGCAAGTTGGTTCATCTTGTTAATCTAAATGAGAGGACAAATAGGCAACATTAACGCGTTTGAGCGCTGTGACCGTTCAAACTTCATAAATTTTCTGGACAATTTTTTCATCATATAAATATTACCTAGCTCGATAACCGTTTGATAGATCGGCTTTTTTCTCGGCAAATAGGTTCACCTTGTTAATCTAAACGAGTGGCCAAACGCGCAGCAGGGCACATTAACGCCTTATAGGGCTAAATTTTCATCGATATTTTCTTGAGAACCGTTTGATGAATCTGTTTCTCTCGGAGCAAGTTGGTTCATCTTGTTAATCTAAACGAGAAGAAAAACCCCCAGAAAGGCACATTAACGCGTTTGAGCGCTGTGACCGTTCAAACTTCATAAATTTTCTGGACAACTTTTTCATCATATAAATATTACCTAGCTCGATAACCGTTTGATAGATCGGCTTCTTCCTCGGCAAATAGGTTCACCTTGTTAATCTAAACGAGTGGCCAAACGCGCAGCAAATTAACGCCTTATAGGGCTAAATTTTCATCGATATTTTCTCGAGAACCGTTTGATGAATCTGCTTCGCTCGGAGCAAGTTGGTTCAACGAGAGGACAAACCCCCAGTTTTTGAGCGCTGTGACCGTTCAAACTTCATAAATTTTCTGGACAACTTTTTCATCATATAAATATTACCTAGCTCGATAACCGTTTGATAGATCGGCTTCTTCCTCGGCAAATAGGTTCACCTTGTTAATCTAAACGAGTGGCCAAACGCGCAGCAGGGCACATTAACGCCTTATAGGGCTAAATTTTCATCGATATTTTCTCGAGAACCGTTTGATGAATCTGCTTCGCTCGGAGCAAGTTGGTTCATCTTGTTAATCTAAACGAGAGGACAAACCCCCAGGAAGGCACATTAACGTGTTTGAGTGCTGTGACCGTTCAAACTTCATAAATTTTCTGGACAACTTTTTCATCATATAAATATTACCTAGCTCGATAACCGTTTGATAGATCGGCTTCTTCCTCGGCAAATAGGTTCACCTTGTTAATCTAAACGAGTGGCCAAACGCGCAGCAGGGCACATTAACGCCTTATAGGGCTAAATTTTCATCGATATTTTCTCGAGAACCGTTTGATGAATCTGCTTCGTTCGGAGCAAGTTGGTTCATCTTGTTAATCTAAATGAGAGGACAAATCCCCAGGCAGGCACATTAACGCGTTTGAGCGCTGTGACCGTTCAAACTTCATAAATTTTCTGGACAATTGTTTCATCATATAAATATTACCTAGTTCGATAACCGTTTGATAGATCGGCTTCTTCCTCGGCAAATAGGTTCACCTTGTTAATCTAAACGAGTGGCCAAACGCGCAGCAGGGCACATTAACGCCTTATAGGGCTAAATTTTCATCGATATTTTCTCGAGAACCGTTTGATGAATCTGCTTCGCTCGGAGCAAGTTGGTTCATCTTGTTAATCTAAACGAGAGGACAAACCCCCAGGAAGGCACATTAACGTGTTTGAGTGCTGTGACCGTTCAAACTTCATAAATTTTCTGGACAACTTTTTCATCATATAAATATTACCTAGCTCGATAACCGTTTGATAGATCGGCTTCTTCCTCGGCAAATAGGTTCACCTTGTTAATCTAAACGAGTGGCCAAACGCGCAGCAGGGCACATTAACGCCTTATAGGGCTGCAAAATTTTCATCGATATTTTCTCGAGAACCGTTTGATGAATCTGCTTCGCTCGGAGCAAGTTGGTTCATGTTGTTAATCTAAATGAGAGGACAAATCCCCAGAACGTTTGAGCGCTGTGACCGTTCAAACTTCATAAATTTTCTGGACAATTTTTTCATTATAAATATTACCTAATAACCGTTTGATAGATCGGCTTTTTCCTCGGCATTTCTGGCCAAACGCGCATTTTGCAAATTTTCATCGATATTTTCTCGAGAACCGTTTGATGAATCTGTTTCTGTTGGTTCATCTTGTTAATCTAAACGAGAGGACAAACCCCCAGGAAAGGCAAGCAGTTGCACCGTTCAAATTCATTATTCTGGACAACTTTTTCATCATATAAATATTACCTAGCTCGATAACCGTTTTATAGATCGGCTTCTTCCTCGGCAAATAGGTTCACCTTGTTAATCTAAACGAATGGCCAAACGTGCAGCAGGGCACATTAACGCCTTATAGGGCTAAATTTTCATCGATATTTTCTCGAGAACCGGGGTGTTCCATTTAAAAATTTCTAGATTTCTTCGATTTTGCAAAATTGTGAACATCCTGTATAAAGCAAGCAGTTGCAAAATTTATTTCACATAGCTACGACAGTCCATACTAGTAGAAAATATTCTACTCTGTCGGTTTCGAATTTTTTGTTTTTCCCTATGTAGAATAGGCCTACTGAAATGTATCAATTTATCAAGTAAAATAATTATTTACTCAGAAACTATCGACTTTAGACCTGTACAACATTATATCGATGTAACCAGCTTTCAGGGAACAGAGGCCTAAGTTTACTGAAGACCTACTGAGTAAAGACAGGAAGACTGTCAAAATGTAAGTCTGATGACCGGTCATTGCAGACTGAATAGGCATAGGCCTGGCAGGAAATGCTCTCTGCAGATTCTGTCAAGAGGAAAAAGAAACCCCAGTTTATGTTTTGTGCCACTGTGACGGCCTAGCGAGGACAAGGTTTCTAGTAATGGGGGTAGAGAACCCCACAGCCAACGGCTACACAAAAGAGCTGCTCTCAAAAATGATAAGTCTGATTAAGAAGGCGAAACTAGAGAGCGTTCTCTAAGGTAAAGGGGATCACAAAAGACCTGTAAAGGTCGCGGTGAAACAGGCCCGCATGCCACCCCACTCCTAACCTAACCTAACCTAACCAGCTGCTTTCAAGTGCGGATCACTTTATCTATTAATATACAGGGCGTCCCATTAAAACAATGCAACGTTAGTCTGGCATTTCCATCTGGAACACTCTGTGTAAAGCAAAATATTTTTAAAACGTGCGCTTGATCGTGCGGAAGAATATCCGGTGACTAAATATTTGACTAACTTTCAAATAAGCGTGTAATCTTCCGTCTCCGCTTCGTTGCCGGACCCTGTATAGTAAGAAGTACTGTTTCCTTATCATTAACACATTTTTCCTTTAATAATGGACTTGTTTCTCTTTTCGTCACTTTACTTTCCAAGTGGTTTTTGAAAGTATGTTTAGAAACTTGGTATTTATGATGGAAAGCATTTAAAGTAGAGATCCTGAAACAGAATCACATGAAATTAAACACAAATTAAACCAAAGTAATTGCGATAGGTAATCAATAATTGGATATTGTAATAGACGTTAACAAGTTAGGCAACTGGAAAGAAGAATTAAAGCATAGATCGATGGGGATACAATTATCCGAGGAAGTGTCACCGTCCTCTGGGAGAATTGAATTCAGGACCTCAGCGATCGATCATTGGGTAGCCGCTTAAAGACTGCGGCTATTGGTCCGTTAGTAGGAAAAATATTGAAAGAAATTGACAAATTCTGACATTATATACAATTTTAGGCCCCTCTTTGTATACCTACTACATAATTTATTCTTGCTTTTTTCTGACAACTGGTTCAGCAGTCTGATCAAATGACAGATTAAATTAAAGGCTAAACCTAGAACATCTAGTGTCATTTTAAAATGTTGTTACTAAACCGTACTGCTTACAGCTCAACTCTATTGTAAATAAGTAATTAATTGAGAGAAAATAAAACTATCGTGTTGTAAAATAACTTGACCGATTTTACTTCAATTTGTAGCAATTTATATCCTCAGACAATTTTCTTTATTATTATTAATTTAAACGTACTTCTGCGACTACAATATAATTACAATTAATCAGCATTTTTAAATGCAACGTGAAATACAATTCCTTTCTCTAAAACGACAAATAACTCGAAACAACCGCATTTCAATTTGTCCCATCGCAATTTAACTGTGTATTCCCTGATGAAGTATTAGATACGAGAAAAGGGTAGTTGTCCGCTGTTGTAGGAAGGGTAAATGCGATATATAACTACCGTGGTACTACTACAACCCTGTACGTTATTCGCAGGGGCACATACAGAAAGTTTTCCAGGGGGACCGTGCAAGAATGAGAAACACCGTTTCCCCACCATCAGCGAAGCCATCTTGTGACGTCGAGCAAAGATATTGGCCAATGAGGCGTGTGCGATGAGCGCCCTCTCGCCCACCACCGGTGGTGGGGTGAATTCCACCTCGGGTTGACGAATGCGCATGCATCGGTGCGGCAGCAGTTTCCTCGCGTGTTGTTATCGGGCTGCAGGACCTTTTTCGTGGAAGAGGAGCCCCTCACACACTGGTCGTCGCGAGTGCGGACATCCCTGTATACATACGTTATTCCTCCAAATATATTATAGTAATACGTAGATATAATTTTTGAAAAATTCTAAGGACAAAAGAACAATAAATCATTAGATTGGAATAATTCGATCGTGTTTTTAATAATAGAAGTTCTTCTTCCGGGTGGTTCTATTCGATTTTTGTACTATACTACACCCAAAACGGAATTCATAAACTCAGTGCAGGGCCAATGTGCACCAGGTTCTTTGCCGACGCCGGCGACTGTGACGAGTGCGACGTTTGGAGGTGAACCGCCCGGTGTGCTGGCGTCTACTCCGATCGTTGTAACGACGTCCAGCAACACGATGAACCAATTGGGTACCGTTTATGCCACTAAAAGGAGGCGCAGGAATGGTAAAAGGTAGGAATTAAAAAAATAATTGAGTCTTGGTTCAAGATGTAAATTAATATGTTTACATTCAGAAAAGTCAAATTTGTAATTTTTATGGTGTAATTAGTGTGAGAAAAAATTATATATTAAGTAGTTATATTAATCTGTGGAAGAAAAAATAGATTTGTGTTCGATATTTTACACGTGTTGCTTGTAAGCTGAGAATGTATTGGACCGTGAGCTTTTTAAAAATGTATGAAAGCATAATATTACACCTGATATTAATAACAGCACCTATATAGTTAGGTCAATATCAGATGGAAACTTTTTAAAGTGAAATTACTTTTATTCAAAATATATCCCAGTACGTCCGATGCTTTATGTATAATGAAGTATCAATCTAGAGTTTTCTTTTCATTTCTTTTAAAAGTTTTACTTACTTACTTTTTCATCGACAATTTTTTCCTATGGAATAGTGAGGTATAATATAAGTTGGAAATAATTTAATATATACATTACTAAGTTTATCACCAATTAAATATCAATTTGTTATGTAGTCGTATGTTTGTTATTAGACAGTCTAGAGGTTATGGTGACTGAACATCATTGAGTTGATCAAGTGATAAAAGGACATTAAAATATGTACACACGCAATGCATTTTTAACTTCCTAAGCAAAGAAAATAAGTAGTAAAAATATATACTCTTAGTTTTTTTTAATCTTTGAATTTTAATTAAAATTTTCTGCTGTTTGTATGGGGTAATCTTTTATTCAAACCTTAAAGCAGCTTTTGCAGTGTAACTTTTGAAAGCTCTATATTTTAAAATTTATCATTCATAGATTTTTTCATAGATTTCTTAGGAATCTTTACTTAGTATACAGTTGATTGAATAGTATGAAATTGATTTTGAATTTTCTTATTTCGTCATTTATTACTGCACAATTCACCAGCTTTTATTCCAAGTTTAATTGATTCCCCGCTAGGATATCTATTATTGAAATATAATTTATATCTAATTTTTTCATTAAATATTTAGCGTTCTATCCATAATTTTAAGTCGTAGGTCGTCTATCTACTCAATAAGTGGAGATAAACCGACACGCATGTTTTATGTGCTTTGAAAATGACCTTTCTACCTATTGACCAATTCTTGCGAGCTTTGTCAAGGTACCATAGAGCTTTCAAACTTAATAAAAAAATGCTGATGAATTGTGCGATTATTTAATTGTTATTATTTTGGTACTATTGAAATATGTAAAACCTGTTCTATCGATTGATGTCACTGTAGCAGCCACCGCTATTAATTTTCTGTATTTTAATTGTTGTGCTTTGGTTAGGATACGGACTAGAGAAAATTGCAAACCATATGCCACAAAAAAATTCAAGAATAATTGAAAAACAGTTTAGTTCAAAGTGAGCTCTTATCATGAAGGTGTTTTGTGTTTAGACCGGTTTGAAGGAGCTCTTTAGTCGCAAGCTATTTTTCCAGTGGGCTGTCGTGATTAGTTGTAACAGCCCATGGCAAAAGAATCTGTCAGATGAACACTAAACACTTGAATCCACTAAACAGCAAAGTGTTTAGTGGGTGTGTTTAATGTTCTACTTCTGCACCAAGAAATCCAGTGAATAACTGATAGATGAGCAGATTCTTTTGCCATGGGCTGTTTCAACAAATCACGAAATTTTATACACTTGTTAAAAGAAGAAACGGCAACTTGTAAATATCTTATCTCCAAAAAAATGTAACCTTTTCCTAGAAAATAGCGATCTTCATCTGAAATTAGGTAGATATGTTACCTTTCAATTCCTGAAATATTTCCACTTACTTATAGGTCAATAAAACAACAATTAGTTAAGTACCAATTTACTCCAGAACATATAATATTATGTTTTCCTTAATAAGACTTCGATATACCAATGAATTCTTTGTTTTTTTAGATATTTTTGTTGATAGGCATGACCATTTTGTATTATTAGCATTTTGACACATATTAAATGTCAATTTCTTCCACTGACATTAACAACTTTTTAAAAGAGAATAGTCCCCAAATATACGAAACTTTTTAGTTATCTATAAATAAACAAAGATGTAATATGATAATGGTAATTTTTGGACAACAATAAAGCCAAAACTTGAAACGATATGCTCAAAGTGCTATTCATTAGCAGCTAAATATCTGATATAATGGTAGAACTTTTTCCAAACCACTCCACCACAAGTTTTCAAATATTCCCATAGAAACAAATCAAGTTCCGTGTAAATGGCAATTGAAAAACTCGCTCGAATACTATCGTGTTAGAACCACATTTGTTACTTATGGTTTAAGAAAATGTTTAAAATATCACGCAGTGTGTTCTGCAGAAAGTTTTAGTAGGCATCGCCTGTTTATTGGAGTGGTAAAACAATCCTACTAACCTGTTGCCCAAAAAACACATCCGAAAATGTTAAATAAGGAATGTAGGTGATGTCTAAATTTCATTCATCGTTTTATACATGTCTATTGTAGAAATTAAAAATTTAAGTTCGGATGAAGGCAGCCTTATTGATAAAAAACAATACTAGTAACAAAGTGAGGAGTTTCGGCCCAGCGGAAAAAGAACCAAACGTTCAAGATGGCTGATATTCTCCTCAAACTCATATCTGAATTCTACTCCTCAAATTGTCTCTTCTTCTCCATCGTTGGTGACCAACCATGGAACTATTTTTTGCAATTCTTTAGCATTCTTCCAATATACATAAAATTCATATCGGCTAGTTTAATGTTACCTCAAGAGCATTTTCGATTATCTGTTGATTTTATATAAATACTATTTTGTACTGACACTTTTGTAGATTTCATTTGTATTACATACCCGAGGATAATTGAAATGATATAAAAATTTAAATTGGAAAGAAAAGAATTAACGTGTAACTAGATACCAGAAAATTATCGTTTGGTGTTAGAAGATTTACTGTGTGAGCTAATCTGCGAACACACATAATTCAAAAAGATTATACGATAAACTAGAAAGATCACAACCCGTATAATGTGTGAAAATGCTCGTTAGATTCGGTGTTTTTAAGTCAGTAGGATTAGCCAAACTTATGCTCATTAGTGTATGCTAATATATTAAACGCTGAACACCGTGATAGTGGAAGAAGCATATTTATTACAAAGGCAGTTATTACAAGTATTTTTTTTGTATTTTTAAGAACAATTTTATTATTACTCCTACTATTATGTATTATTCAGACATAAAGATTATTAATTGAAAGAAAATTATTAAACGTGGCAGAATAAGGAATTAAATTGCAAGCGTCGGAAGCTTCATTAGTTCTTGCGATAATTTAACATCTTAGTAATTCTTAGCGATAAATCGTCTGGCTTTACTTGTATACATGGTGTCTGCCGGAAAAGTGTAATTCTAATCAAAATAGAAAAATAGAAGCAGCAGGGAACCTTTTACTACATAAATTAAATGAACACATTAAAACCCGGTTCTATACAGCTTCAGAATTGATCGATTTATAATAATAAAACCATATAATATTTGCTAGGTACTGACTGCGAGTCTAAATTAAAACTCACAAGAGATACCATGAACCTCTGAGATAAATTCAGACATTTTAAATCATGGTAAATAAATTAAATTTATTTTTCGAAGTTAGACCTGAAGATATTTTAGAATGTGTAATTAATAATAAAGCTAATAAAAGGTATTTGTAAGTTCTCTTTTTAGTACCAGCATATCCTATTGATATGTTAAAGGGTAAAGGTTTATATTATGTAATATCAAATAGAGTGGTCTTAGATGAATCTATGAATAATCCCCAAGAAGCAGTCTCTTAAGATATCCCAAAAGCTTCAAAAAATTTACAGAAATTATTATTGTAGAAATTAATAATATTTTCATGTTTCTTTCTATGGATACTGATTTGCTTTTTTTCACTAAGAGGTTCATTTGCTGCAATCACTACCCAAGAAGTTCCATCCTGTACCAAGTCGTTTAATTCAATTATAAGTTGTAGAACTCGATGATGTTTATTACCGTTGCGGTCTGTGTCTTGTGTTCTTACCATTGTTGAGGCTACTGTCTTATTAACGCAAATGTACCAATCTTATATATATAGTTCGTTTGCTCATCAGCGCAGAAGAACCGTAAGAGGTGAAGAATATTACTGCCAAAATTATCATTTCCTACAACATCTGGTATATTTGACATAATAATGTCGAACCCACGATTTGTCTTGATTTTTGACGGTCACATTGAAATAAGGTTCAATGGCCGCTCAAATATTTAGAGTTCATCTTTCAATTTTATTTAATAGACTAAATTTACCACGCACATTATTTATTCGATTTTGTGAGCTAGGCAGTGTGTTTTATGAACGAAGTCACACCCCGTCTGAACAAACATCTACCTGCATTTGCTCCACAACTAAAGCTAAGCAAATTTTGAGGTTTTTTTTACTAATTTATAGTTTGTGTGTGCTGTTCAATTTTCACTCAGGGTAGAAAGAGTGTTGGCAAATCCGTTGTCTCGAGTTTTACGTTGAATCAACAAATTCTATTGCTGTAACCAATATGTTGTTGATTGATAGAAAATGTAGTGTTAACTAACGCTGTAATTGAGCCAACTTTAAATTTAAGGGACAAACAAGAACAAATCAGATGCACCCGCTCCAAATAGATTTGCAAATAAAAATCAGCTCTACAACCCTCTTGGCCCGCTGAATTTCTCTCTTCACTCTATACAGTTTTAAGAAACACTATTTTAAAGAAACTAAACTGATTATTTAATTCATCTAGTTTGACGAATCTAATACTGTGATGAATAGTGAATTCGCACCTTGTTGCAAAAAGGACATTGAAATAATAATTTTACACTATTCAGTTACCGACTTTAATTATTGAACAAATACAATGTTACATATGTCATTTTATATTTTATTTGTTGGCAAGTTAAAAGTCTGCAAGGGTTTGACAAACTTTTTAATTTTTCTTATTGTGCTTATATAGTAGACACGATTTTAAATATCGTCATAGGAAAACAGTTAACACCAGCAATCATTTTGCGAATAAATTGACCAATTAGTTGAGCCATTTCGTTCAAGAAAATACATGTGAATACCTTAAAGTGCTGCTCTTGCAGAGTTATATGCTAGCGTGTCTTGATATTGAAAATACAGTTTTGCATTCAACAAAATTGTAATCAGAAACAATTGTACTATAGTATTATAAGGTACTGTGGTTACTCCTTTTGTAGACGTTTTAAACCATTTTGATCGCCGCACTCAGTCTAGTACATCCGTATTTTAACGTGCTGTCTCAAGCTATTGATCCCTAAAAATTTGACTGCTAGATGTTATTGTGTTGGGTACTTATTGAATATTTTCGTGCCAGTGGCGCTCAAATCCATGTTCAGATTGTAATAGTAGTTTGTCTTATATCTAAAGAATTTTATTAACTATATACTTGCTCGAACTTATCTGTACTCAAATTGCCTCTCATATACAAAGATTGGTTGGCAACATTTTCAATGATGATTTCACAATTATTTTGGTTGATGAAGTCAGAATCTTCCCAGTTCATGTTGATACCAATCTAGAAAATATTAGAAATGACTATCCTGTCGTGAATGAAGTTCCTAAAGAAATAGTAAATATTTAGAAGACCTCATTTAGACGATAAATATGAATTTTGTGGCGACAAGCTGCTGAGTGAAGATCAGTTGGAGAAGCCATCAGATCAGCTACAGATATATGAGCGTCCACTATGTAGTATTTTAACAACTTCAGTAGTTTGATCAGTTCTCGACCTTCAGAATTAGGAATTGCAAAAGCACTGTAGATTCAGCCAAACTCAGCCAAATTCATACTTATTAGATAGTATGGTCAATGACAAATTTATTACTGTGAGTTTTCATGCCTTTTACACAAAACAATCTAGGAAAAACGAATAGAATATTAAGAAGGCAATTTATCAATGTTACAGCGTAATAACGTGTATCACTACATACATCTAAATATCAAATTGTATACTCAATAGCAGGTTAGGAATTATATTTACTTTTTTAAAAATCCTATAGCCGTCGGCTAGCTTTAGAAGTATGAACACACAATTACTATGACTTATAACTACTTCAGTATCGATGTTGTGACTCTAGTTTATTGTGTGTTTTTATCTAAGCCGGCAATATAGATTGAAGGCTGTCATAATAAAAATATTAAATTGCTATCGGTTAGTATTATTAATATCAAATTAAAATACAATTAATTATGTAGTGCACTAACGTGAATATCAATATCCTTAATCTGCTAGCAATTTATATGATCTTTCAGAGAATGCAATAAACAACTGTTTTTACTAGAATAAATAGTGTTAATAGCTTCGATGCTTAGCAAAATTTAACTTACCTTTTGATAATCCCTTTGGTTACATTTTAATTTTCCCAAAAGTAGATTTCTTTACTTTGCAAATTCCGATGATAATGTTCAAAAATTTCTGATTTATTTTTTAATAGAATTCCTCTCCTAATTATACTTCAAATTAATTTTTCATAGAAGGCGAAGATAAATGTATTAGCATACATTTGCATGAATGTTATAGGTGCGAAGCAAGTACATATATGTATATATCAAGTAGATGACTGCGAACATTATACTTGTATCAGCGCAGTAGGTGTGTAATTTTGCAAATAGAACATTTATATTTATATGTAAATTGGACATCCCTGCAAAAATATAATATATACAATATTACGAATAGCAAGTGTATTAAGATGTAGATCTCCTCCTGGATGATTTATTTATCCTTGCGCTAGGAAGTATTGTCTGAAGTTAATGTGAGAAATTTATAGCATTCTAAGGTGTATAAGCAAGCTGATATAAATTATGAGGAGTTACGGAAGGTATGTACCTATATCTCATCTAGAAAGAGATGAGGAAGAGATTAGTTAGATAATATTTTACATAGCGAAAAAAACTACCAATTCGCCTTGAACTTAGACTAATCTTAAAGTTAACTAAATTCAATTCTCTAATATTACTACAAGATTTTGCAGTTTAAATGACGATAAGCAAGTGAACAGAAGATACCACAAAGTTATATAAATTTGTGAGCGTTATCTATGGTTTACCAAACTCAATGTGTTAATATTCAATTACTTCAGGAACGTCATTCACGACAAGATGACTACTATTTTCTTGATTGCTAAAAGCACCAACATCAACTGGGAAGATGCTGACTTCATCAATAAAGAAACAAAGCTTTTCATTTATCATGTATCAGTGTAATAACCAAAATAATTTTGAAATCATCATTCAAAATGTTGCCAACCAATCTTTATATATGAGAGGCAATTTTGATACAGGTTTCTATTGTACACATTTGAATACAGACAAGTTCAAGCAAGTATATAGTTAATAAAAATTTTTAGATATAAGATAAACTACTACTACAATATAAACATGGATTTGAGCACCAACTGGCACGAAAATATTTAATAAGTACCCAACACAATTATAACATATAGCAGTAATATTTTTATGAATCAATAGCTTGGGACAGCACGCTAAAATACGGATGTAGTAGACTAAGTGCGGCGATCAAAATGGGTTAAAAGGTCTACAAAAGGAGTAACCAGAGTACCTTATAATACTATAGTACAATTGTTTCTGAATACAATTTCATTGAATGCAAAACTGTATTTCCAATATCAAGACAGGCACATATATGGTAACTCTGCAAAAAAGACACGGAGATAATAATTTTACACTATTCAGTTACTACCTTTAATTTTGAACAATGATTATTGAAGTAATTTACATTGCATGAAACTTACCCGCAATGTAGCTTCAAGTACTTGTTTGTTGACTTTCTGTTTTATTTTTTAGCAAGCCAAAGTCTGCAAGTGTTTGATAAACCTTTTCGTTTCTCTTGGTGTGCTCATAGGATACACGATTTAAATATCGATATAGGAAAACAGTGAACACACTACAATTATTTTGAGAATAAATTGACCAATTAGTTGGACTATTTCCTTCCAGAAATGCCGACAAATACGTCATGGTGCTCATGGTGCATGGTATTCATTTAAAACATGTATTATTATGAACATACACGCAAAGAGGCCTTCTTATCCTTAGAGACTTAGTGAACAAGCAGCTTGTAGTGCTTTGTTTGGAGGAATTGTACAAGACGAAGAAGAAGATTCACAAACCAAAGAAATAACAATTACTGAATCTTTACAACCCAAAATTTTTACGTTCTGATGTTACGGGATTGTTGTATGACCTCTCAAAAGCCATTCGAGTGTGTATCACATAAATTATTATTGCAAAAGCTTTACTATTATGGATTATGAGTGAAAAGCTTTCAGTTAAAGGGTAGACATTCGGTATGGTATATCACAGGGATCCATGTTAGGATCTTCACCCATCACTATTTTGTGTAAATAATCGGTACTGTTTGCTAATGATACCACATTCTACTTAAAGTTTAATGACCCGTTAACTAGGTGTATAGAAACAGTAAATGTCAAATTGCAGCTTAGTGTTTCGTTTGTTGCGATTTGTTTCTTCTTAAATATCAATAAAATAAAAGCAATTCACTTTTAAAAACTTTAAAAATTTTCTGATAACATACAGTCGGTTAGTACAGTCACTTAACTCTGTGGGGGTTGAAGCAGCCAAACTTACCTTATTTTTTTTTGAATGTGTGGTGGGTGCTTAGTTGCAGTGACTCCGTAAGCTGTATCGCTTGTCTGGCTATCACTGCAACTCTCGCGGTGTAGTTTTGTGTGTGTAAGTTCAATAATATTAATATTTAATTCCTATGTGTAGTACTTCAGTTGACGGAAACAGCGTATTTGTGTTACAAAAAAGAGTATTTGAAACATAATTAAATAATATAATTCGGTCATTCGAAAGAACAATGACACAACTCAAAAATCCACTATTTTCAGGAGACGCATTTTAAATTATTACTACCTCTTTTTGTTGATTTTAGGGACTAAATTATTATTTTTGCATTCATAAACTGTAATCATTGAGGATCACTTGAGTTCTTTGAGTACTCATAATGTATAGATTTAACAAAAGCACTACAAGCGGTATACACCTCCAAAACCTGCAAATACAACAAAAACAGTTAGAAGAATGGAAGTAGGTAACGTAATCGCCTTTAAAGAAACCTTAGACACAAAGATGTACCTACCATGTATTAACGATGCGGAGGAATTATATACTAGATTCCACCTTATCTTCATGGACGCTTTCAATGATTGTTTCCCTGAAACAACAATTATTACAAAACACAAAAAGCAAAATAGCTACAAAATTAGGGAGGATATCATTAAATTGAGAAACACACTGGATGCCTGGGCAACGTTAGCTAAAGTAACAAAAAATGATGAAGCTTATGGAATACCATAGAAAAATAGCAGAAATAAAACAAAAGGAGAATGCGACATTCTTAGAAAACTCAGAAAATAAGATCAAAGCTATATGGGCAGTCATACACAATGAAACAAAGTCAACTATTCAAAACCAACCGAATGAAATCTTATCTCTCTCGGCAGATGAGCTTAATACCTATTTCAGTACGATTGGTAAACAAATTGCGGATAGTATCGATGACTCACTTTCGTCGGATGAATTTTTACGTAAAGTAAAACTGGAAAACAGAAAATCACTCTTTTTGGCTCCAGTAACTCCAAATGAGATATTTAACATCATAAACCAGTTAAAGAATAAACACGCTAAAGATATATACGACATTTCTACTAACTTCTTAAAACAACTGGGAGAAGAACTTAGTAACCCACTCTCACTTATATTTAACAAATGCCTGGAGTAAGGGGTATTTCCCGCCTTACTGAAAATTGGAAAGATAACTCCAATATATAAAAAAGGAAATAAAGACCGATGTGAGAGCTATCGCCCCATCAGCATTCTACCAGCCATGTCTAAAATACTAGAGACTATTATTGCATCTAGACTGGTCAGCTACTTGGAAGCCAACAACTACCTTTCACAGGAGACAACACGGTTATAGAAAAAACTTTTCAACGACATCTGGAATATTGGATATGGTGGAAAAGATTTACAACGCTTTCGATTGTGGTGAATACTGCGAAATAACGATGCTGGACCTATCGAAGGCCTTTGACTCTGTAAGTCCAAACCTACTGTTCGAAAAACTCCAACACTATGGCGTCAGAGGAGAACCTCTAAAATTACTAAAATCTTACCTTACGGATCGAAAGCAACTAACACAGTGGCACAGTACTCGATCTCATCTAGCAGACGTTACATACGGTGTTCCTCAAGGATCAATCCTCGGACCATTATTATTTATAATCTATATAAATGACCTCCCATCAACGATCATTGGCGTCGATATCTGTTTATATGCAGATGACACATCACTCCTGGTTCAGGCGGAGAATAGGTGGGAACTCGAAGAACGGTCACGGAAAGCTCTTAGCGATGCCAAGGACTGGTTTGCTGCGAATAGATTAATGGTTAATGAGGATAAAACTCAGAAGATTGTACTTACTACGCGTGCAGATGAACCGTCAGTGGCAAAATTTCTGAGTATAACAATTGCCAACAGTATGAAATGGCACCAACATATATATAATTTATCCAGTAAACTCTCCGCCGCACTATACGCCATTAAGAGAATAAAACATGCAGCGAGACACGAAGCTGCCAAGACAGCTTACTTTTCTTATTTCCACTCACTCTTGTCCTACGGTATCATTTTCTGGGGAACCTCTTCTGAGGCGCATAAGATATTTATACTACAAAAGCGCGCAATCAGACTCCTATGCAGTTTGAGGTACGATCAAAGCTGTCGAACATATTTTAGTAATGAACATAATATACTTACCTTGCCTTCTGTGTACATTCTATCAATTGTTGTACACGTCGTACACGACAACAAGAAGTTGTTTCCCACCAATGGTGGACAACATACGTATCAAACGCGTAATAGAAACGATTTAATGACACCTTTTCATAGATTGACAACCACGCAAAGGTCTACATATTATTGGGGAGCAAAACTCTATAATTGTCTACCCTCTCACATTAAATCTCTGCCGTCCGCTAGCTTTAAGAACCAAGCTAAAAAGTTTTTGAACGAGAAGGAATACTACAAAATCGAAGAGTATGTGGACGACCATGAAAACTCAGTGCCATCGTAGTAGTTTTTTTTTAATTGTTTGTTTAAAAGCTGCTTGTAACTGTATATGTTTTTTTTCTCTTTTTTTGACTATTGTATGGGGTATCTACATATGCCATACATGCTAAATTTATTTGTTTATTATTTCACGATATCTGTAATGGTTTTTATTACAAATATATATACATATTATTATTATTATAAAGTTCAATACAATTGTATTTGAGTTGTGTCACTGTTCTTTCGAATGACCGAATTGTATTTTAACATTTATATATCGCGCCCTATTTTGAACGTACGTTTAAAATCCGTAGTGACTCACACAATTATGACACCAGTAATAGGAGTTAATTGGATACTAGATTTTTTAAATTTACAAAAACTAATAGAATGTGCTCTCATCGCGTTATATAAAAATTACTCCTATGATAGAAATTAATAAAGTTAAGAAAATAATCACTAAACTGTCAATTGAAATTTCTTTATTGCATATAATACTCTCAATAGGGTAATGTTTTTAAGTTGTTAGTGTTTTAAGCGATGTTAAGTTCTATTATCGAAGCTTTTATCATAGATTCATCAGCATAACTAATTTCACCCCCATTGCTGCTGCATGCATCACCACAAGCTGGATTATGTTTGAATTATTTTCTTTGATTTGTGATTGAAATTGTGAGGATATGTTTTGCGATATCAGCAACTCGTAAGAGTGACATGCCTACTGGATAAATGCTTTGATAATTCTGGAGGAAGATTAGTTTTGAAAATCCTTTTTCTTTAAGTACTTCCATTTAATATAACATCTTAAATGTATTCTTCTGTATTCATATTTTTACTAACATATACGTTGGAAATAATATCTTAATTAATTTATTTCGATTTCATATTCGACTTCATCAGCAATCAGTATTGAATTTGCAAAACAAGCGCAAAGAGTTCCAGCAACCCATTTCAAATTCGATTCACAAATTCTTGATATTTTCTAGCGATTTAACTAAAGCCTTTCCACTCCGATATGTATGTATGTATCCGTTAGTAAAATCATTTAGGTTACCATCCTTACCATTACCTATCTATAACTTATTTCTTATTATTTTATATAATCAATATGCGATATCTTTCGTACTGAAACTAACTTTGATGGAAAGCATTGAACATAATAGTCGCAACTTCGACTTCTAAGGAATCAAAGGAGAGACAGCCCTTCAAAATATTTTCCGTTTATTTGAAATTTTGCAAGACATCACCGCTAAATTCAAGATTAATTAAGACGAACTGTGACATTGCTATCTCGTAGATTGTGCATCGATGTTTGCAGTAGCATCAACATTTTATGGTTGGCTCTTTAACCAGATGAATTAAAATTTTCTCTTTTTCTTCTATAACTTATCTTCTGTCGTAATCGTGGCTTCTTCGTTTAGATCAAACTTCGTAACGGTTTTGTCCTCTTCGAAAAGATCGGTGATTACACTTGTAAGTATGTGAACATGAAAAAATATCTGTTGATGACACCTAGTTCTTTCGCGTTTTATTTGTGCTAGTTTATTTTGCACTGTAATGTATTAGTCACTATGATTACGATATTTATAATTTAGAATAACTCCTAACTCTAATAGATACAAAATCGTCTTATTCTATTGTGTCATTTTCGAATCTAACTAATTTACAAGAAATCGATGTTGAACGAGAAAGTTACTGACACGATTACCCATTGCAGTTAAATGCATAATATATAAATCAAAACTTATAACTTTAATACGCACTGTATTTTTCTAGAAAACGGATAATAATGCGTAACGACTGTAATGGTTATCTTTACATAGTTTGTTGAATTTCTGACGTATTATGCATACAATAGTGATCGGCTTTACGCCTAGATGATGAGACCTTAAATATTCTGTCCGCACTAGTTAATATGAGCCGTAAGTATTTATACATTCAAATATGATACGGTATATGGAATTGGAACGTTATTACTTGTTACATAATTAGCTGTTAATTGGCTACGAATGCGACGAATCGCTCTCGGAAACGGTGCAACATGATGTTTTGTGATGTGAAGCATTCTGTGCCGCACGCGTGAATATTATTAGCGCGGCTAATCGGCAATAGAAATTGCGTGATGATGCTCGGGTGCGTGATACTTATATTCCTTTACACCTTTTACACACGCCTGTTGTATACGTCGAGAGCGTTCGAACGTACTACGAGGTGAGTAAAACGCAGTACAACTTGCGGGTAATAGGTAAAGGTATATTGTTGTATGAGCGCATGATGTCTATTTAGTTCTTGCATGCCGCTATGACGTAGAAGAACTTTAGACACGGCAATTCGTACCTACAGTGAAGGCAAAATCATGTATGAAGACAATATTACCATACTTTTTAGTGTTCAAACTGTTTTTCGCGTTTTCAACTTTCCAATATCTGTACTTGTATTAAGTGTTTGAGATTCATATAGGTCATAATTAAAAAATGAAGTTATATTATTTTGAAATTACTGAGTTGATATACCTGAAATGACTATATTTTGAATTTAAATCTTTTCAAGGTTACTTATACCTGCTGAATTGCATGTAAATGTCTTATTGCAGTATTCTGCCGCCGGTGATTTTTGGAATGATATCTATAAAACCGCAGAAACAGTTGTAATACTTTTCAGGTAGAAAGTACGCCAAATCAAAGTGATACATGGGTAAGTAAATCATAACAGGAAATCAGTTTTTGTTTTATCGGTCGTATTTGTTCTTTGACCGAATATCGCAAAATAAATTCAATTTCCTCGAACTGACGTTATTATTACACGCAAATACATACTTGCTCTTACCACGCACTGCTGACATGCAATGTTTGAGAAGAATAGCTTTCTGCTCTTTAATCAACTAGTTAATGTCTACTTGTTCTAAGCTTACATGGGAATATCAGTGTAAAACGTTGAATTGCAGGAAGGAAAACAAATAACCTAAAGGTGTCCAACATATATTCAAGCTTTTGCGCTTTTTTCAGAGATGCAACAAAATTATAGTTGTGGATGAATATTTTCCTAATCCAAAATTATTGATAATTCTAGTATATACAAGAAATGCGAATAAAACTGAAACTCTCGACGATATAAATAATAAGGCAAAAAGTAAATTCCAATGGAAAGTATTTCTTACACGTGCTTTCTTGGATACAAGTGTTTTTAATTTTTCAATTTTTCATTGCTTGTTGAAATTAGTTGACTTTATTAAGCTGTATCAACGTTTCGCCAAATTTAGCTTAGAGTCCAAAAAAGAAGGCAATGGTTGGAGACACTGACTGACGATCAATTAAAAAACACGTTGCTAAATTTAGAACATATTATTTACTATGTAACGAATTGAATAAACTACGGATTTTGGAAAATATAAAATTATGTTAGTTGTGTGCGTATTATGGCGCATTATGTTCAACCTATACACTACGAAACACATTAACTATTTCTGAGATATAGTTTCGCTTATAACTTTTAAGGAGGATCCAAACCGATGCAATAAATAGGGCAACATGATTGCGAACATTTTGCAACAAACATTTAATTCAACGCAGATAATGTTTAAACTGATGCAAAATATTTATCAATGCTCGTTGATGTTCAATACTCGCACATGGTTTCAACTCCAAATCAATTAATTCTACAATATTTTGACGATTTCACTGGTCTGCAGTGGCCATCTTTACTAATGAAATGTAGAAAACAAAACATTTGCGCGTTTCACAACTAATTTAATACAGAATGTAAACCACCTTCTATTCCTTATGGTGGGGTGGTCATTAGAACAGAAGGAATTCTTAGTAATGTAACAACATAAAAGACAGAATAAAAAAATAGAAAATTACGGAGCAACATTACATCTGGTGATCTGGTGGTAACATTTCTAACACTACGTGCTATTTAGAATGGTTAGGGAAGCCTGACCCCAATAAACTATAATTCTTTGAAAACTAAATATCACAAATAAGTAAAAATATAATAAACATATTTTGTAGAATTACGATTCTTTCTATACACAAGCTGTGCAAGAAATCTTTTTCGGTTATAAATAGACAAGCCAACTAAAAAAGTTGATGTTAGTAGTTTGCTGTAAAAGAAATCTATATATTGTTTAATCCAAATGGGGTCTTGATAAAACTTATATACAAGTTATGTTGCATAGAGAGATAACCAATAGGAATCGAAACGACTTGCCAGAAGTTTGTACCTCAATAAGTGAGCGAAATATGTAACTGCACCAAAAAATTTCAGATGTATTACAAATACGACAGCCTCAGATAACATCAGTTTTAATAAATATATCTTTTGTCAGATGTCGCTAACGGAAAAGTATTCTTTTTATTTTATTTTTTTTGCTTTTTGGATTTTTTGATAATTTATTAAAATAAAAATAAAACAATTTATTCAATTTGTCATCAATAGTTTGCGATTTTTTTGCTTTAGAATAAGACTTGTTATGAAAAAGACAACTTTACAAACATGCATCAACTCAATACATATTACTTGTAAATATCCAGATATTATACGAAACATTTCTCATGTTGTGCTGCAATTTTCATTATACATTTGTACGGGTTATATTCAGGTTGTTGAAAAATATAGCAGAAATACCTATTGGTAAAACTTGACAACATATTAGTAGATATATACATGTCAAAATACTACGATTAAAGTTATGCATTTACATTTTCGAATTGTAATCAAAAATAAATTGAATTGCGAACAATTTACAAAAAAACCACAAAAAGGTAAGATTATGTTGATTACTAAAATAATCTTAGGTGAGTTCTGTTTGTAAAACGGATGTAGACGTAGCTAAACTGTGCAACTGGTGTACTACACTAGGATCCTCAAAGTCACGTGTCCCGAATGAAGATAAAAAATGACTTACTATTCAAAAATAATTTGAAAGTAAAATTACTACCTAATCAGAAAAAATAAGTTAGTAGAGGAAACAAGAAGGAAGGCAAAAACTTGACGACAATTTCTATCGTTTCGGAGGCTATCGAGAATTCGTATATGTAACCCGAAAACTACATTTACAAGAAGCAAGTTTAAGCTATCAATAAATCTGTTTAGGCTCTGCTTACAGATGCTTATTAAATCTGTTAATTTTTACAGTAAATGAATATCTTTCTTTTTCCCTCATTTGACGCGTTTGTTTAGTTCACGAATACGAAACACTTTTTGCAGAATTTCTAGATCCAATTTCATCAAGATTATGATGCTGTATCAGATGGCCAAAATGGAAATGTACACAAGTAAGGCTGATCAGTTGAACAAAATTTTTTATTGTATTGAAATAGTTATCAACAAAAACTTATCTTACTTCTTTTGTAGAAGTAAAAGATCAGATAGTTTCTAGACTTTCACAATAAATCATGATGGAACGAAATGCCGATATCAAGGATTTAATGAAGCTGCGAGCTGATGGGTGGAGTATACAATAAGATTAAACCATGAATAAAACAAGTTGCAGAACTTAACATAACTTAACTAGCCATAACGAGAACTTAATCCTTCAAGGTGGAGTATAGGTATACCCAAAAATAGACAAATTCTTTCAAATGGCTGAAAATGTTTGTAGCGTTTTGGGATTTAGCATTGTGTGAGCGCTTGTTCAAAATCAACATTAATTGTTACTTTTTCACTGATAAGACAGAGACGTGGTACAACAATGTGACACACGACAAGATTCAAACCCCGGACTATCAAGTTGTAGCCTTGAAAAGGCTTAGTCCTGTTTAGTGGACAGAAAAATATGATACTGTGCATTCTTTTAAAGAAATATTCATGTTCTGAAAAAAAATGTTATACTACTGCTGTTCAAAATTTTTCGTTTTCGCAAATTATCTGAATAACTTTCACTAGACATGTTGGAATCGTGTTATCTTTTTACAAATTAGTACCCTGTAAATTGCTTTAGATTTTTAAAGAATGTTACAAATGAAGTAATCTGATTCCTTGTACTTGTCGCGATTAGAAATTGTAATTGAACACAAGGAGACGACAAATTTAATTTTTATCAATTGCGCCAAATTAGAAAATGATATATAAGTACCGCTCTAAAGTGTACTTCACCTCCCTCCCCCCTCACTCTCCCACTAACTCATGGTTGGTTTAATAGAGGTTCCAATTTTGGATCAGTAATTTTGGCAATATGGTATCAATCAAAAATATACGCCCGATATGGTATCAAAATTTTAAATGGTATAGGGTTCTGTGTTTGTAGTAAACTACTCAACATAAATTCAAGTTTCTTAGGTAACTATGAATTATAAAACGCGCGTCTTTTATTAGGCCCATACTACCTTGTAAATATCACAAAATAGAATTTTATTGACATAAGTGCCATAATCAGCAAAAATGTCAATGTTTTTTGTTACTTTGGTATGCCTAAGTTCAACATTAATTTAAGGTTTAGCGTCCATGGCTGCCTGAATTTTGTAAAACTTTAGTGTCATACTCGAGCAAATAAACCGAATGACATTTATGTGAATGAAATAGTTATTTAGGAACCAAGTGCGTGAAATTTCGCGAATGAGTGACCAGTTTAAAGCGCGAGCCGGAGGGGAAATGTTTCACGCACAATGTTTGTACAATAATTTTTGTACGAGAACTATAATAATAATAGGGTCAGGTAGGGTAATTGTAAACTAGGGGTAATTGGAAACAGTACTGGAATTTATTAAAAATTGAAAATAGTCAGTCGTCAACTTCAGTGAACCCACCTCGGTCGGATATGCAGTTGCATAGTTTACTCCGTTACAGTTGATTTTACGCCAACAGTGATAGTAAGTTTTGGATAGTGTTTTATCGTTTGGAATTTGTTTCGGTCACGGAAATTTACAAGTTTTGTTAGAGAGACTGAAAGGTAAGTTTGAAGCTCTTTTTGCTTTTTGGCGATAAGTATTTGATGCAGAGAAACGTTTTTTCTGGACGTAACCTCAAATTTGTTTCTTCAGCCTCGACAAATATGTGTTTACAATTACCCCTTTGAAATTTGCGAATGGGGAAATTGTGAACGCCTAGTTGGGATAATTGTAAACAACAACTCGTCGCATCAAAATAGTATTTATTCTATTACAGGAACCAAGAAAGATGCCTAGGAAGTGTATAAAGAAGAAAACTGACCAAAGGTACTCACATGAAGATCTTCTATTGGCTGTCAATGACGTAAGGAAGAAGAACTGCACGTATCGTCAGGGTTCACACCAATATAACGTGCCTGTGGCCGTGATCTACCATAGAATAAAAGGGAGAAATATCCCGGACACGAAAATGGTGGACGTTCCACTGTGTTTACAACTGAAGAAGAAGAACAACTGGTGGAATGCCTAAAAGCCCGAGCACGAATGGGATACCCGTGCGACAAGGAAGAGTTATGGGACCTGGTTGCCAAATACGTCAAAGAAAACAATTTACCAACGCCATGTTTTTGAAGGCACTGTTGGCGTTTTTGAAAAATAGTGTTTTTTCAACATATTTTCTGTGACCACGTGAAACTTCAATAAAGCATTTGTTATTTCTAGCCGCATTACTATTGTCCTGCAAATTCATAGCTTGTATAGAGCTAAATGCAAACACGCATATAAATTGATGCTCAAGCATGCAAAAGGTTCACTTGCACTCCTATTCACATTTCCCCCATCAAAACTTACAAATTTAATGGGACAACAAATGCATGTTTCCATTTACCCCTGAATTGTATATCATCTAATTTTGTGTTGGGGTAATTGTAAACAGGCCTTAAAAATTAAAAAAATAACATGGATAGACTTGAAATATGGCAAAAAGACTTCAAAAAGGTCAAACTATACGGGTATTATTACAGGTGTGAATGACCCATCATTAAACACAAAATATAGCATTTAAAAATGCAAGTTTACAAAAAGCGTTTACAATTACCCTACCTGACCCTACATATTTTTAATGTACGTTATCGTTTATGACCATATTATTAAGGTTAGGGATTTATGATTTTAAAATGTTACTAAATTAATCAAGTTCCAGTAAGTACCAACTTTACTTTTACGCACTCGTGCTTAAAGTGACTTTTTACGCACGCAAATCGAATCGGGAAATGACAGGTTTTGATAAGCGAGTACAAAATTCTATTTTATGACATTTATAAGGTAGTATAGTTGCCCCCTGTCGTCAATCTTTGAAATTAAGTAGAAATTTTACTGCAACAATGTAGTACAGAGTAATTCATATTAATTACCCAAAGCCTCTCTATTAAAGCGATCGTAAGTTAACGGAGGGAGCTAGAAAATCTTCAAACGGAAATTAAAATTAAAAAGTTCACAATTCCATTAACAACACACCTAAACAGGAAGAATTCATGATACACAAGCAAATTATTTTATCCAAATTGTAGGAAAGTGTTAAAAAATACTGCTCTTAATCAAAAACAAAGCTTGTGCGAGACCTGTCTTTTACTCTAAGTACTTCATATAGGGAAGGTCTAAATCTAAACAATACTATATTAAAAATAAAGATCTTTGGATTTGTTATTCAATATTATTTTGCAACTATAATCTGAAATACGACTTTGTATTGTTTCATATATAGCCATTTAATGAAACAATAATACACTTATACAGGGTGTGGCTAAAGTATTGCACTAAGTGGAATAACAGGCAAACGCTTAGAAATTTAGATTTGATATTAGGTAGCGTTTATTGAGAAATAATTTTAAAAAATCGTGAAAAATTTATAATAAAGTAGAAATATACATAAATAAACAAACTCATAATAGATATTCAAAATGCAGAACACCTGCAGCATTCATTAGATGCTTTTGTAAGACGCCTTTATTTGTGTCAAGAAGTGAACGGGTAGCATTTTGAACATTTATTATGAGTTTGTTTATTTATCTATATTTCTATTTCATTATTAATTTTTCACGATTTTTTAAAATTATTTCTCAATAAACACCTTTACAATATATGTCTTTGTATTTTGGGAGTAAGTAGCTCTCAAATGCTCTAATGTTCAATCCTTGTTCCCATTTTTTAAAAGCAAGATGGCGTCGTCCTGCCCACATAAATTGCACAAAACAAGTGAAATTTATGTCAAAATCTTGGCTATAATATACAGTTTAACGCTACCAAATATCAAATACTTTAGCCGCACCCTGTATGCTAGAAAATGTGCCTGCTGTTACGATTCGTTCCAGAAACAAATAATACACACGCCATTTACTTCGTTTATATATTTGTTTTTACATAACAACATTACATTACTATACACTACTTTTATAACCAAAAACTTATATCTATCCTTTTTGACATACCACCGATCGCTTACTATATTTCAGCGCCGGCGCATTCAATATATTTTACACCCCCTTCCAATGTCAAGTCCCAAAGAAAATGTGTTTACTAATTTTGATTGGACTTGAAATTGTACGGGCACATTATATTCCTAAACCTGTACGACATAATACAAATTTGTCTAAGCACAATGATTTCGTTAACATATCTGCAATATTATTGCTACTTTCCACATATCGTATATTAACTTTTTCTTTAATAACTAAGTCCCTGACAAAATGTATTTTGATGTCAATATGTTTTGAATGTTTTGTGTTTTGGTAATTTTGCAGCATTTTAATTGTACTTTGGTTGTCAATTAACATCACACATTTTATCTCTTTGCCCTCAAAGTCTTTTGCCAAGCCAGCAATGTGTAGTAGTTCTGCAGCGCATGAGGCAGATGCCACGTATTCCGCTTCTGCTGTGGATAAAGCTACGGATGTTTGTTTTCTTGATGACCAAGATACTATATTTCCTTCATAGAAGATTAATGAAGCGCTTGTACTTTTCCTATCTCCACTATCTCCAGCCCAGTCAGCATCAGTATACGCTGTGATTTCATCAGGATTGATGTTTTTCTTGAACTTTAATGTCATCTGTTTTGTACCTTTAAGATACCTTAGCACTCTTTTTCCGGCTTTCCACAAACTATTTGTTGGTTTGTCAAGATACCTGCTGAGATATGAGGTAGCAAAGGCTATGTCTGGCCTGCTTATTGTTGATAGGTACATAAGGCTGCCAATCAGTTCCCTGTACGGTACATTAATAATATCCTCAGTCATATTTGGTTTGAAAGCGTTTTCCATAGGTGTTCCTATTGGTTTACAGTCTTCCATTTGGAATTTCTTTAATATCTTTTCAATGAACTTGTGTTGCGATATTTCTAATTTTGTTATACCTCTGCGAATTTCAGTACCTAAGAAACAACTCAGTTCACCTAAATTTTTAGCATTAAATCTATTGATTAACGATTCTATAATTTTTGAAGCTTCTTCTTCCTCTCCAAAAACTAATATGTCATCGACAAATAAAATAAGCCATGCGTTTGAGTTGTAATATAAGCATACGTCGTGGTCTGATCTCTTTAAACCGTATTCGGTGACGAATTCATCAAAACATTTATTCCAACAACGTGGTGCTTCGCATAGTCCGTAAAGAGCGCGTTTCAATTTCAATACCTTATTATTTTCTGTTGATACACCTTCTGGAATCTTTAGGTAAATTTCTTTTTCCAATTCTCCGTTCAAAAAAGCCGTTGGTACATCCAGCTGTCTTATCTTGAAATTTCTGTTTAGCGCATATGATAAAGCCATTCGGATCGTAGTCATTTTTGCTACTGGCGCATAAACATTTTCCTGGCACATTTCTTGGTAACCCTTCACTACAAGTCTAGCTTTCTTCAAACCATCCTGCTTTGTTCGAAAGACCCACTTCGTTTCAATTGCTTTAGCCGTTTTAGGCAGATCTGTTACCTCCCAAGTCTTGAACTTCTTGTGTGCCTCAAGCTCCTTTGCTATAGCTTCTCTCCAATTCTTACTGTTTATTGCCTTACTGTATGTGGTTGGATCTGTTTCTTCGCTGAGTAGGCAGTACGCCGTGTACACGTCAAATTCCTCTAGATGTTTTGGTAGACGAGTAGTTCGTTTCTCCCTTTCCGTCGTTTGCATTCTGCTTTTGTCATTTCTATCACAATCTGCGTTTTCACCGTCTTCATCACTACCGCTGTTTTGTTCATCATTGTCTTGGTTGCTGCCATTTGAGTTGTCTTCCTCTGCGCGTATTATTATATTCTCTTGATTTGTCTTTGTCTCTTTATCTTCGTATTTGTAATTTGTCTCATCAAAAACCACGTCTCTTGAAATTATTATTTTATTTGTATCTGGATCCCAAAGTCTGTAGCCGCTACCAGTATATCCCACCATCCTATATTCCTTCGCCCTTGGTTCTAACTTGTTTTCTCTGGGTAACACGCACGCCCATGCTTTACTTCCAAATATCTTTAGCTTTTCCAAATTAATTTTATTTAAGAAAATATTAGCAGGAACTTGTCCATTTATTGCACTGCTAGGTGATCTATTTAACTGGAAGGCTGCGCATCTAACTGCTTCTCCCCACAGATGCTTTGGAAGCTTTGAATCAATGAACATTGACCTCACTTTGTCTAACAGGGATCTGTTCATTCTTTCTGCTACTCCTCCTTGCTGCGGTGTGTAGCTACTCGTCCATTCGTGCTTTATGCCATTTCTTCTACAATATGCTGTCAAACTTTGGCTTGTAAACTCACCACCATTATCCGTTCTAATTCTGGACACTCTGTTTCCAGCAGCATTCATTTCTTCAATGTATTCTATAAGAAACTTCCCCGCTTCCGATTTATTCTTCAATAGGTATACTTTGACAAAGTGCGAATAGTCATCAATCACAGTCAAATAATACGACTCATCTTCGTTTGTTTTAATAAACATGGGACCACAAACATCGCTGTGAATTAATTCGCCAATTTTCTTCGATCGACATTTGGCAATAGATTTGAATGGTAAACGTGTGGCTTTACCTTTTATACATGAGTCACATTTTGTTTTTGAATATGGCAAACCCATTTTTTGTAGACTTGCTCTATTTAGATGCCCTAACCTTAAATGCCATAAATCATTACCTTCATTATTTGTTAACATACTATTATTTTCTATATCGTTTCTACTTAGCCTAAAATATATTACGAATAAATTTCTTATTTTTTCACATTTAAAAACAGTTTTATGATTTTTTATAATTGCCTGACCATTTATAAATAATACTTTATAACCTGCATCATTTATTTTACTTACTGATAATAAATTGTGAGTCAAACCCTCTACTATTAAAGCGTCAATAGTTACAGATATATTTTCTTTCTTAAGATCTATTTTACCTCTTTTGTTTGCTTTTAAAACATGACCATTTGCTATTTTTATATCTACAGGATCGATATTTACTATATTTTTCATAAACTTTTCTAAGGACTTACATACTAAATTGTCTGTAGCACCAGAATCTAATACAAAGTTGATGTTATTCTCACATATTGTATTTAACATAGTACTACTTGCAATAAAGGATACTTTAGTGGTGTCTTCTTCACTTACATGAGCTGTTTTGTTTTGATACCGATTTCCTATGTTGTTGTAATTTCTTCTAGCTCTTCTATTACTGTTACCTCTACTTTTAAACGTTTCACAGTTTGCTTTGAAATGTCCAAGGCCACCACATCCATAACATCTTTTTGATTTGTCATTAACATTGAAAGAACACTCACCGTCACTGGATTTATTTACTTGTTTTTCATTCTTCAGCTTCAATTCATAGTCCAATAGCCTGGTCTTTACAAATTCCATTGTTAATGATGTAGTAGTTGTTTCTAAAGCACTTATTATAGTCTGATATTTGTCGGACATTGTCAATAAGAGATGGCACACCTTATCCGATTCATCCATTTTTGTTCCGGCACATTCCAATTCTCTTATTAGTTTCTCAAATTTAGTAAAATGGTCTTGCAATTCACCACTATTGTACTTTAATAAAAGAAGTTGTTTTCTTATATATAGTTTCGACAAAATTGTCTTTCTCTCGAATACTTCCTTTAAACACGTAATCATTCCATGGGCTGTTTTTGAGTCTTTAATATAGTCAATATGCTTGTCTGTGATACATTGTACAATTATTGACTTTGCTTTAGCGTCTTTTACTAGAAATTCCTTCTTATCTTTTTCATTTAAGTTTTCTAATTCCTCACTTCCCATTTCCTTTTCTATTACATCTTTCACTCCTTTCTCATCCAGTAAACATTCAACACGAAATTTCCAATTTGAGAAATTATTTCCACTCAGTTGAGGACAATTCTGTATTACGTTTACGTTCGACGCCATGATGTATTTTTTTTACTTGATTTTTATCTCGACCTTTTATTTATACCCAGGGGGTGGCAACTACTTTATATCGCCCTGGGCCCATAACCTGTTACGATTCGTTCCAGAAACAAATAATACACACGCCATTTACTTCGTTTATATATTTGTTTTTACATAACAACATTACATTACTATACACTACTTTTATAACCAAAAACTTATATCTATCCTTTTTGACATACCACCGATCGCTTACTATATTTCAGCGCCGGCGCATTCAATATATTTTACACCTGCTTGTTGTAATATGCATCGCAAATTGTGCAATGTAATTATATACATACATACATATACATATTTATAATGACATCATGTTTATTATGTAAGTACAAGTTTTATGCAATGAATATATCCTATTATTTCATTATTTTTGATTCTATAGATTGCAATTTGCGAACAATACTTATATGATTACAATGGGCATATACAAGCATGCGTATCCTAGTTGTAACGACGTCCTGCATCTAATACTAATACGCAATGTAGTTGAGGCAATTGTTAATTAAACACAACATATCATATAGATTTTTCTTTTCCATATAAGAAAATTTCAATATCTAGAACTGTCAGCTAATTTGATAAATATGCAAAAACCCTTCAACCTATCAATGACAGATCGTAAAAATTAATATCTTGTATTTTTAAGTACTTTACGCTGTATTATTCGTATACTATTTGTTATTAATGTGAATTTTTATATGTAGCGCAATCTATATTAGAATATATGCTGAATTATTGCTTGTCATAGTTCCGCATTATTCCAAAAAGGCACTAATGAAGATTTATTACAATGTTAGCATTAATATGAAATAATTATAGTCACCGCCTTCTTAATTACACCTAATTTATAACTTTAAATTCTTTCTGAAAGCTATACACTGCCTTAATGTATACTTATACATATTTAATTTTTACAAAGCTTTTCAGTGTTTTTTTTCTTTGTGCCTAAAAACACTATTTCTACCACGAAAATTAAAAGCTATATATTATGCTATAAAAATGTAAAAGTTTAACGTTGTTCCAACTTTATATTCCGTCGGTAAATCGATAGCTAGGCTATATTTTGTCGGTTGCTGATATGCACGAAAACTACACGCGATTACTACGGCAAACAGTCGAAAAATATGAATTGCATAAAATAGTGCTTCGTCTTTTAGAGCTTTCGGAATGTCAAATGCGCGCCCTCTACTCGAGCACAGGTTAAAATATTCCTTATCGGAACGAATGACTACACAGAAAAAAATCTCTGACTTATAAATATATACATGAAAACTTAATTTATGTTCTTTATCTTGGTCTCGAAACTAATGTTTAATGTGAAATCGCGTAGGCTATAATACTCTTAAACATTTTTCGGTTTTCTGTCATAATTCACTAGTCATGATTTCGTTAGAAATAGATGAAACGAGATTTGACCCCAGGTGGTGTATGTAAAAGTAAAATTATATGAATTTAATTATGTTTTATAGGTTAATTCAAGTTTTATGTCAAGAAAGTAAGTACCAAAAACTTTATTTAAAAGCAGTCAAAATAAAAGATTGGTTTCATTGCCAACATTTTAACTAAAAACTATAAATTAGTAAAAGCTGGTTAGCTTAATTAGTACTACTAAATGACTACATTCCTTACTAATCTTCCATGAATCCACAATACATAAAATTAACTAATTGAAGTTTATACATACATATTTAATGTAATAAAGTAAAAAAAATTACACAATTTATTTGTAAACATCCATAAGTGTTATACTGAAAACTAGATATGCAAAATTTTAATAACATTGTACATAATTCTCTTACATAATGTATACAGCAAAATTATTTCCCAAAACGCTATATTCATAAATTAAGCAGCTAATAATTAACATACATACCGGAGTATATTCCAGATGGAATTAATGAGGAATTATAAGCGATTAACGCTATAATGAGGAGTTGTATAAAAATTATAACGCACCATACCCATATATCCCCTATTATTGTTGATATTTTGCGTGTCTCGTTATAGAGTTTTGTCCTCATAAAAAAGAATAACAATAAAATATTTTATTCCTCGCATTAACTTTACGTCGTTTTCTACGACTCGACTGTGTCTCCCCCTATTTGTATGAAATAACAAAACGGGGTCGTAACGTTCGTATAATTTTAGGTAGGGCGTTTTATCAGATGGAAAATTTCGGGTTTTTCATAATTACGCCTCGCATATGCGTTCTGCTGTGGAACAAGCTTAGAGGTTTTTCCATTAAAATATAACTAAGCAGATAAGCTGTAATAAAATAACTTTATGTCAAAGGTACGCAAGTACATCAAAATTATTCATTGCTCGGTTTTCATATTGAAAGGATATGTGCAATGTTTTCTTATAGTACTCGAATCAGATCGGTAACAACTATCTGGCTTGCACAAGAATTTGCATATCACGCAGAAAATGATTTGAGTCTCTTTTTGTGCCTTTACATTTTAATCGTACAATCATTTCTTATGAATGCGTATTTAGTATTTTTTCTTTTAAATATGCTTGCAGTGCTTCTGGTGATCAAACCAAATAAGGTAATCTTGGTAAAGTATCTCACTGAATACCTATGATCATTTCTTCTTTCTTTTGAACATATGAAGATGGCTAATAAGTATTTTTGCAAGTTTAGTTTGGTACAAATGTCCGTTTCTTATTTGGTAATGGTATTAGATAGTTTTGCACAACTATACCATTAAGTTTTGACGCTATTATTTTTTTAACAACCTAAATGCGTTTCTTATGAAACTTCTAATCAAATGTGCTACGCAACGATGGAATCCCTTCTCTAAATTTGTTTCTCTACATCGAAATTTTATACTGTTCTCTTAAGTTATTGTGATTTTATTCACATGTTATAGAGCTCATATTAGATTCAACTTGGGCCTAATCTAATCATACTCGCTAATTCTGAAACAATTTCAGTATCAGCATTTATCGTATGATGTTGTTCAATAGGTAAGTATTGAGAACTGTGCTGGAGCTTTACGTAAAGGCGGAGGCTATGGCGGCGACCCTGAGACTGAAAGCCAATAAAGTGTGGTACCCCAATATTGGGATAGCAGGGCACACTGACACTACGGGTACGGTACTGGACGAGCCTTTGCTGCAAATGCCAACGGACAATAGGGCACCCGAAATTATTTTCACTGAAAAGGTGAAAATCTTAATACCGAACAGAGACCAGCCACGGGGTGACTTTGTTGACTCTGATAACTGGTTCACGGACGGATCCAGATCCAGTAAGGCCACAGGTGCCGGTATTTATGGTCTGAACCCAAGACATAGGATATCCTTAAGCCTGGGAGAGCATGCAACGGTCTTCCAGGCAGAAGTATTCGCTATTGCAGCCTGCGCAGAACTGACTGCAAAGGGAGGCTGCACGAAGAGGAAAATAAACATAATGACTGATAGTCAGGCCGCTGTCAAGGCAGTTATGAACCCTCTTACCAGATCAAAACTGGTTAAAGACTGTAAACAGCACCTCAATATATTGGCACAAGACAACAAGGTATCCTTGATCAGGGTGCCTGAACATGAGGATATTAGAGGCAATATAAAAGCCGATGAACTAGCCAAGGAGGGTTCTAGGAAACACTTTATAGGACCAGAACCCGTATGTGGAATCACAAGGGATTCTATTAGAAGGGAGATTTGATCTTGGTTAGATATTGAAAGAGTAAGGAAATGGAGGTCGACTGAGGGTCAACTCCATACTAAAGCGCTAATAGGGGACGAGGACGTTACGTTCTCTGAAAGCCTAATTGGACGCAGTAAAAAACAAGTTAAGACCATTATTGGGTTGTAGAGGACAGTAAACTTCTCAACTGGAAATGAGGGCTCCAATAGGGATGGTACGAAGAGCACCCAGCTCAAGTGCCTGGACAATGGGTGTCCAACCCTAACTGAATGAATGAATGAATGAATGAGTACTGTGTTGTATTTTACAGCGTTCAGTTCATGTGGATATTTTTTAAAACGATGAACGAGGCACTCACACCAAAGTAACACATAATATACAACTTGAAGATTATACAGAATTATGCTGCTGTTCCAAAGCTGACTATCATAAACTATGGTATACCTGTAGATTATCTGTGAATAACTCCAATCAATTAAAGTTAAAGTTGAGTTTAATTATGATATTCGATGATTTCTAAAAGAACAATACGGCGAGTAAACCTGCCCATGTTTGAACAATAACGTTGGCATATATAACGTATGTAATTTACGTTCTTCTTGGAATGGAAACATTTAAAGGCGCATGATCAGAATAAAGCCAACAATGTGGTTGATAACAGTAATACGTAAGAGTAGCACAAGAGAACGAAAAGCAAAGAATCTTTATTTTGGGTTATTTAATACGAAATTCAGAATCTTTGAAACAAAATTAAATTATGGAGTGGGCACTGTCTTAGTCTACAGTTTACCTAATTTTATCGAAAAATACAATAGTCTGCCAGAAGACTAAAGAACACAATCTGGATGGGGACTGTAACACACTGCAAGGTCTATGTACAACAAAAATGTCTTTTGCATATAAAAAAAGTAACCGTTTGGTACAAATCCATCATTTTGAATATGTGATAACTTCGAAGATGAGCAAACGTAATGATAATTTTTCATAACCTCGGGATCATACATTGGGATCAATGTTCCGGTCATTTAATGAGTGGTTCGAGAATATAGTTTTGATAGTGGGTCGATAGCCGCAGTGGTTAGACGACTGACTATCGTTGTGGTGGAACAATAGGGGCCTGGTTTCAATTCTCCGGAGAAACGGAGACATTTTTTCAGACAATTGAAATTCTGATCGACTTACCATTCGCTGTTGGGAACAAAGTGATTAACAGCGCAGCATTATGAAAGGCGGTATGGTGCTGTCACAAAGCCATTTGAACACAATTTACACACACAAAATTTCACCGCGAGAGTTGCAGTGATAGCCAGACCAGTAATATAATACAGCTTACAGCTTAAAAATTGCAGTATTTGCGCCAACGTTAGAGGTTAGAGGTACCTGCCAACGCATCCACGGCAACTTCTATGCCGGACATGTTGATATTGATTCTGTTTGGGAGAAACTGAACTTGACCCCAATCATTGCCAATTTTGGAACAAATATTGTCCCCCACGTACTAAATTGTTATTTATTTCAAACATTACAATTCTCAAACTTTTAAACTGTGAAAGAATTGTTTTGAGAAGACTGATTTTATTGATTCCTGAAAGAAACCATAACACCTGTTTCAGGGTTAGAGTTGAAACTGCATCCTGAAACTGTATATATTGTCTCCACCCCCATATCTTTAAGAAGAATGGTAGAAGAAGAAAAATAATATCTGAATTTTGGACGGACTTAGAATTTTTACCTGTGCAGATTGCACAACAGAAATGATCCAGAAGTGCCTTTGTAATGATTCTTCTTTTATGTTAAATTTCATTGTTAAATAATCTGTTTATTCGTTCATATTGACGTTTATCTTTGACATGCCATCTCTTCATAAATACTTGACCGACAAGATTTACAGCGCAGAATATGGACAATTGGGTAAATATTCAAACAGAAACGACGCTCTAGCTTTCCCTCATTTTTAAAATCTCTGGGGTCCACCCAGTTATAGTCAAAATATTGACAAGCTGGTTAATGTCAACCGTGTTGTCGGTGGTTGATTAGCATTTATAGGTCTGCTTTTTACATACAACTGTGTAACCAAATCCGTCGGTCCACAATAACTGAAAGGGGTAGCTATTACTACACTATGCCTCAGTGACTTAATAGAACTTACAATAAGAAAATTCGTTCTTTAGATATCTACAAAGTACAGAAAGGTATGTTTACTTCCAAATATTGCAAATAAATGTCATGGATATCATAAAATCTTGTTTGTATTAGAGAAAAATATCAGTATCACATTAATGAATGTTTGTTATTCTATATTTAAACTATAAAAAGTAAAACTGCTGACAAATAACGTCTCTTCTCTATATCATATTCTGTAGTTAGGTACATCTGTAATTATATTAGATCATAGTCTAATACCAAATTTATACAAAAATCGAATGAAAATAATACATGCATTTCATATTTCGAAAAAACAGATTTAAGAAATCTTAGTCTTTATAAATGTCGTTTATTGCCAATTATAAACATATTATTAACTTTGGTTTTCTTCTCAGATGAACAGTTATCCAATAATCTTAATGGTTACAAATATATATCTTCTATCGAAATCGATTTAACAAAACAAAACGTTCTCATCAAAATCTTACGAAATAATATATTATTTAGCGAAAAGATGACCACTGAATGTCCGCTCTTTTACTTTCGCTTTTATATAGGAATACCACTATAATAATTTCGGCGCCCTAAAGTTTCTTATGCATTTCAGATTATGTTAAGTATTAGTTGGATACCAGACGACTGTATTATATCCGTCCGGTGGTGGGCTTTAACCGGTAATTTCCCTTTATTTCGCACACTGGTGTAATGATACAGTAGCAAAGACTCCTAATCCATATATACATGTACCGACTCTACTGTCTGGGCTAACAGAATTTTAATTACGGTTAATAATATTTTCCCATTCGCTTTTCGATTTTTAGGTCGCTCGCATATAGGTACAGAGTATAGGATCGAATTTCTGCAGTTTCATTGTGTTCTGATCGTCTTCGCCAAATTATGGACATTTTATATCCGAAAAGTACCACCGTCTGATACCTTAAGAGGTACCTTCCACGGAGATCCTGGACTTATGCAAATGAGGGCTACCTTCGTTGTTGTTTAAGGAATTCGTCTTCTACAGATCAATACCCTTATTCTAGTACACAACTTTAAAGAAAAATATATGAACGGTACAATTGCTGGCTGGTGTGCAAATGATAGAGAAATTAAGGAAAACAAATTGGTCAAAGAAAGTAATATACCTATACACTATATCAAATAATATAACCGCTAAAACTGCCTTGTATAGGAACTCTAAACATAGATGCCAAAAGATTAATTTATGAAATGATTAAAAAGGAAAACAATGCGGCCAATTCTAAAACTGGCATTGACAATTTAAGTGTTATTTGTAATAGTTTCCCGATTTTCTCGAGTCCCTGAATAGAATTATTGTTGTTATTAAACTTTTTACAGGAGATGTCAGTGATATTTGTTTTTTTCTCTAGCAAGCCAAACATTTTGAACAGCACTCTTAAGGTCTGTTAGTTTATTTTGTTCCCAAAATAATAACTAATTGCTGGGCCAAGTATATCTTACACCAGTATCTGCGGTGTAAAAATAACTATTTTTATAGCTTGTATGCCAGTTCATAAGCGGTAAAAACCAGTTAATTAAATACATCTTAGTGTGAAAAGGAATAGCTATTAGAATAATATCCAAATTAATACTTACACAAGAAATGTTTCATAGTAAACGATTATGCCTAACTATTTCATCAATTAGGTGTTAATTTTTATGGTATTACACGAAATATCTTCAAAACGTACAAAACGAACGTTTTCACATTAGTGATACACCTAAACGTTGAGCAGATAATTCTCCTCAAATTAATATCGAAGAGATGATAGTAACCACATCATCAATTAAAGCATTAACATAAGATGTTCTAACCAGCGACGAGTCAGCTGCCACATCCATAAAAGTACCGAATTAAAATATAAGATTATTTAATGAATTACATTTCCACGGAGCAAGCGAGGTATAAATTACAAGTTAATGCCTGATGTTAATGTATTTTTGATTATACGTAAATTTTCGGCATCCGAACCTTTACAAGTCCGTCTCACATAATAATAGATTAGATGTTTCGGGTTAAAAAGTATCTTCCCTAAAATTTTTTCGAATTTTTTGTAATGTAATATGAACCTTTGCTTGTAGCTAAAAATCTAACGTCAAAATATTAGAGTTGAACAAAGAAACGGCAGTACATTCTAAATTCTCTAGTAATTGTCTAGAAAACTATGTACCTACATATATACAATGCAATTTTGTCTCAAAAAGAATACTTATTATTATGAAAACTTATCTTTAGAGTTTTCTTCATTTTTCAAGGACGCTTTACGGACGATTTTGCTGTTCATTTTGAGACTACAAAGCTCTCAAGGCATAATTTATGTAGATATAGACGTTTTTCTTTTAATGTGAGCTGCACAATAATGGAGTGATTGGATTCAACCTTTTGAGAAATAGTGGTTATATTATAATTTCAGACGTGTATATGTTCAAGGTTTATGTTCAATTATCGATTTAATCCAACATTATCAATTTTACCGTATAAACAAACCCGTTTTATGTAAAACGAATATTTCCATTATCTCTATATCGACAAAACGTTTCTACATCATTCTATACAAGATGGTAATTTTCCTAATAATGTACAAACAATACACTTACTTCTATAGCAAATGCTTAAAGGTACTGCCGTAGGCTTGCATACAAGAATGCTCTCGATAAATGCAAAATTCCTAATGGTTTATACGCTTTGCTAGTATAGATGTAACCTTAATGCAATTAGATTAGATATCCATTTAATTATTTGGTAGTATCAATGTTAGCTAGTATTTAATGTAGAATATTTAAATTGGTAGTTTAAAACACTGTATTCACAATGTTATGCATTATCGGATACAAAGAATGGATAATTGAGCATTTACGGCAAAACCATCTTTACAGAAAATACAGCTCATTTCGTTATACTTCTTGTATCAAAATTAAAATCTAGATCAAATTTAAAAAGGTAGTTTGTGGTCTCATGATGTAATTAATCAAAATATTTTCAAGTTCTCTCCTAGGCAATTCAAAAGATTTCAACAATTTATCATTCTCGTAAAAAGCATAATCATATTGACAATACCTATGAGGTTCTAAGAGGAACAATTAACGAAAGGCCAGAGACCAAATATAGTGAAGAACACTGTCATGTACAGAGTCGAAAGCATCGCTCTCAAGTATAACTATAACCCTTACTTAAATAAAGCTATAATGTCCGATGAACTGTTGTGAGTCTTGTTATACAAACAAGAATAAGTAACATTTTAAAATACCTTGGCAAACTGCTACTGCCGTTACAGTTCTTGCTACATAATCAAGTATGTGTAAAATGTTGCTGTTTTATGCTTTGTTTCAGCATTATTTCACCATAAGCATTCCTCGGAAAACCCGAACTCATCATTTAGCTGTGCTACTTCCGCTAGCAGGCACTGTTACCACTGCGTCATCCTATTGCATTGATAATTTCATAAAGTTTGTGGAGAAGCGACTCTCATGCTGTAGAAACGTGACCAGTTGGAATTTGGTTCCATTCTCGATGAAGCGTTCACTTTTACAAGTCCAAAGCCCGTATTTTCTGGAACAAACCTTGGCTTCTAAACTGAACAATACATAAGATTTACGTCTACTGGATTCAAAAGCCATTGTTGAGCCGAAATGAGGTATGAAACAATTTCTCTTCTATTGTATTGTAGAAAGGTCATTCAGGTTTTTCTACCTCCAGTCACTACGACGACAATACTAATCTATTGTAATTATCAGTTCTATTACTACTCTTCCTATCCGATATTCTATCGAATCATAGGATTGATTTATTAATTTTCTCTTAACTAATTTGATTCACACAAGTTTTTCCGTAGATTCAAACCAGCTTTAAAAATTATTTAACTGTAGTTTATGCCATTAAATTTGACGCCAGGTTCCAGAAATACAAGCAGTCACATACTGCAGCCCACACTATGATCTGAGCAGTGACTTCTGGTCACCCAAGATAATATTTAATAATTTTCATTAGAAGAAAGAATTTTTTAACTATTTCGCTGAGGCAATCAAGTTTTTTAACTCAATATCCTTTCTCCAACATTATTGTCAGACATGTGCATTTCTTAGCGCTTTGCCTTCAATTTCATTGATTCAAGTCTTCACTTTACAAATCATATCTGGACTAGTAGTAGTATTTTTTGGGACCACCACTATCGCCGTAACGATTTATGGTTTGAGGTACAAACTTTCTATTTACTTGAAAATGCTGGTTATTAGTTAACAATAGCTGAATTTAATTTTCCATCCAAATAACACGCAATAGTACTATTAAGTACGTTTCAAGTCCCTAGCCAATATTTTTTGAAGCTCAATAGACGAAAATTGTTCATGTGTTTGTTGACAATTACATGAACCAACGGTCTGCCCAAATTTAACAAAACACATTGAACGGTTGCGCAAATATAGTGTTGTGAAGTTAGGAACACTTGCTTCGTGTATGATATGATGATAAGGCTGTTGTATTATCTAGTTTTTACGTCTCTTAAAAAATTCAGTCGTATGATGTCTTCGATGGATGACCTCGGTATCTTTGTAAGCGTAAGCTTTCGAGCACAATGCTGGAAAGTTAATTCACGGCAGGTTTCCTTTCTCATAACATGGTACACCTTGTACAGTGATGTGCTTTAGTACTGACTCACCCGTCAGGGGCTGTCAACTATCTATGAAAAACCAAATGTTTCTCGAATATGCTGGGCCACTGTAGCAAATTAGAGGAAACTAGTGGATTAATAACAGAAATGTATATACGCCTGCGAGGAGAAGGAACATATATGTTAGAATGAAATATTTTTCACAAAATGTGCAACATGAAACTATTTGTATATCTATAATATAGGTATACGGAATATGATTTGAATTGAAATACCGACTATTTTTGTTTCTTATTCGTATACTGTAGATAGTTTAGTTTTACATATATAATTAATAAAAATAAACAATGTTTATGTAAGCGAAAGCAATGCAAGACAGTATAATAAAAACCACTTATTGAATTGAAAACTACTAGTAATTCTTAATATTAATTACAAACTTAAAAAAAAGTTAAACAAATTTAACAAATAATAGAATATTCTTATCAGATCAATTTATATTTTAACTTTCAAATTCACAATCACATTTTCAGTTGTCAATTTCGAGTGGAAGGTAGAGCAATTATTAGATTAGCGACAAAATGCATTCTTAAAATTAGAATTTTACAATTCAAAAGTAGGTTTTCAATTGATAACTACTTAGTTGACACAACTCAAGTAAACTTATTATATTGTGTATTACGAAGACGCTTAAATCTGTAAATCAATATAAATTGACCTGAGTTTCCAATAGGTACTAGAAATAAAACAGCGTAGTCACTGCAACTAAGCATCCACCACCTTAAAAAATTTTTATATATAAGATCATTTAAAACCATAATTGCTTAAATATTTGCGATAAATATTTGGAATCAGAAATATGAAATCATCTTACTTTATGTAAATATAAAAAAATTGACATTGCTGTATTAAGATATTTGATTAATAATATATCTACCATAATATCTGTCTATTGCTTGGTTGTCCCCTAAGCAACGGATAAATTACTTTTAGTTAAGGTGGGTACATTCACATAAGTGGGCCATGGTAATTGTTTTTGCTTTTATTTAATCTGTCAACTAAATGCTTCAAATCAGTAATACTTAGTTTAGACAAGTCTTCAATTATTGTCACGTTTGTGTTTAGTTTTGTTGTTTTTCATTGTTAAGTTTTGCTTTTGCTTTAAATGAAGTAGAACGTATTGAAATTTTAATGATGTATGCTTACGGCGATAGAAGACGGACCCAACCCGAGATTTGTGAACTTTTCAACCATACACATCTCAATCGCAGGCCAATAACGCGATCTTGCGTTAGTAAGATTATAAAAAAGTTCTCCCGAACTGGTAACGTGAGAGTTTCAAGAAAATCTGTTAAACGTATTACTTTCCGTTGAGGAGAATCCTAAGCTTTCCACCAGGAAGATAGCTCAAAATAGTAATGTTAGTCATATGACAGTATGGAGACAGTTGAGCGCGAAAAGTTTCATCCATTTAAAGCACATTTTTTACATGAACTGAATGAAGATGATTTTGACTGGAGAATGCAGTTTTATGAAATAATGCAAAACCTGTGCAATGAAAATCCATTTCTTGTGTGGAACATAATATTTTCCAATAAATTTACATGTTCCGTAAATGGTGCAGTGAACAGACACAATTCGCGATATTGGTCTATACAAAAATCCCATTAGTTTGAAGAAGTGAATACTCAGTATAAACAAAAGGTTAATGTGTGGGCAGGCTTAGTAGTGGATAGAATATTAGAGCCATATTTTTGGAATAAAACTGGTATCTGAATTTTCCTCGTTTTGAGCTAGTCCCAGCTCGAGCCATATTATTTCCAAATGTAGAAGATCCAGACATTTCTGCTGAAAGAATATGGTTGCAACAAGATGGTGCACCACCTCATTACTCAGCACCGGTAAGAGCGATTTTAAATGACGTATTTGCCAATCACTGGATCAGAAAACGCGGTACAATAGAATGGCCGGCCCGGTCACCTCTGGATTTTTTCTTATGGGGACATTTGGAAAGCAAGGTATACGAACACAGATTGAACAGTATAGAAGATTTGAAAAACGCAATTAGTGTTGAGATAAGATTGATAACCCGGGAGACCATCAGACATGTGCAGGATAAATGTGTCCATCGCTTAGGGCACTGCCAAACAACAGACGGAGCCCAATTTGAACATTTATGGTGATAAATGCTGCCTTATGTATAAATTATATAAAATAAAAAGCATTCTTAATGCTGTAATTCTAGAGAATTTCTTTTTATAATTTTTAAACGTTAAGACACAGACCTCGCATATGAAGTACCAGTATATTCAGAAAATAAAATACTATCGATCTTCGTTAAAAAAAATTGGGATTACTATTTAAAACAGTATTCGATGACATTGAAAACAATTGACTATAAAATATTGAAAATATACTAAAAACAATACACTCAAAAAACAAAAATCGAGCGTGTCCGAGCGTTTTTCACACAACTGATTCGTTTTTGTTCCATGTTCAATATTCCTGACTTTTGTTACACACTGTATATAAAGGAGTGCTTCTTCCTCATATTGATAGTTTCGGCAATTAGGATCAGATAGACTGCCCATGCTGCACAAGTCCTGTTTTAGGTGGCTAGATAATCATTCTAGGAAAGCCTTAACAGTCTCCTCTTCAATAATCCACAACCAGTAATCAGAACATTTTGCCTTCATACTACTTCTATTTAATAATATTCGCTATTATTTCATAGACTGGTTTTGGCCTGGGAGACTAGAATGCCGAGGAGACATTACAATCCCCACACTAAGGAAAATTAAAACAAGATTACAGAATATTTTTCTCCTTCATATTATAGCTGTTAGGATAGACATAGCACTAATAATTATTTTATTATCACTAGCCATAGGCAAATACAAAAAATTGTTGGAGTTGTATTATTCTTAATCGGTATAATATTCCATAATATTACTCAAATAGATTGAAATTGATACTAGCGCAAGTATAATGTTGTGTAATATAATAGCTATTCAACAAGATCATTAAGTATTGTATATCATACGGGCAGATAGAGAATTACTTATAATCGCTAGGCAAGTATGCAATTATAACACTTTGCCGATTCTTGTTAAGGTGTTCTCGGAAGCGAAACAACAACACCGGTACAACATACCGAACATGTAAAGAGCAAAAAAGCTGAAAGCTACAGAACGTGTTTTTTTTTCAGAATTAAGTGTAGCTGGGATTGTATATAGTAATAATTGGCAGGCCATAACGAGTAATGCCAAATTTTTTAATTGAACGTAATACTAACTCAAAACAAATTAGAAACCTTGAATGATAATTATGCCCGTACTATGTACTATCATTACACATCAGTTGCTGTATTATTAAATACACAGAATCGGCACAATCATACAGTTTTTACAGAGCGGAGATAATTTTATATAATTCATCGCGAGATACGAGTCATAGACAGTCGTTTTCTGCCATATATACGGTTGTGTATGTACAATGTACATTTAAATAATATATAATGATTTGGAAATAACACGGTTTAGAAATAATAGTGCTAGTAGGGTAATAATGACTGTTTCAGTATAATTATTGTATTGGTTAAACATTCAGGGCAATTATTTACCAACGGACACAGTTTATTGGTTGAACCATTTAGGCAATATATTATTTTACTCTAACCAATAGGAAAGACGTTTTAGATAATTTCGATAAGTTTCTGATTTTATACAATCCTTTCTCTAAATTTTAAAATATTTTCAAAGTTTTGTATATGTTAGTAGGCTAGTTACAAAGTGATGCTGTAATATTAGAGGCTGTGCAAACACTCCTAAACTGTCTGCCTCAAAGCAAAACAAGCAAAACTTTTAGATGTAAGAGCTGGTGTGATTGGGATCATTATGAGGAAATTGCAATTAGCCAGATTTTGTAAACAATTTAAGATGCGCTGGCACTTCACGCGATAGAAGGCACTACTAGGGAAGAATAAATTTTGGAGGTGGGTGCTTAGTTGCAGACTCCGTAAGCTGTATTACTTGTCTGGCTATCACGGCAACTCTTGCGGTGTAGTTTAGTGTGTGTAAGTCGTGTTTAAATGGCTTTGTGACAGCATCATATCGCCTTTTATGATGCTGCGCTGTTAATCGCTTTGCTCCCAACAGCGAATGGCAAGTCGATCCGGGATTAAACTCTCTGAAAAAATGTCACCATCCCTCCAGAGAATTGAACCCCGGCACCTATCGTCCTCTCGCAACAATAGTCAGCCGCCTAACCACTGCGGCCATCGACCCGTTTTAACGGCAGCATTCTCGTCACATCTTATTGTAGTTCAGGAAGACTATGGAATTAAATTATCAAAATTCAGCCACACATTTGGATGACATCCTCTCTTCCAGGTTGACTTTGTAAAGGGGAATGATTCAAATTTTGAGTCATTAATCGATACAGAGATACTCCCCATAAAATAAATTAGTACTTTGTAAAATTTGAAACCAATTGACTCCACAAGGCGTACAAGCAATAAATAAATACCATCATCACCAATCAATGACCAATAAAGTGAATTATTGTTAATTCCAATGTAATAATACGGGACTAATAGTATCATACTACTGATGTGATTAAAATGTAAATTCTACTAAATATTCATAATAGAAAATCGCATTTGTTCAACACAGCTTGCAATAAAACAAGGTTAATTGCATATGGTTAACTTTATAAACAATCTGTTTCGTTAGTTAATCAAGGAATCGGTGCGTTATAAAATAACAAATTGATATGTTATATGCTATATCGATACAGATTATTAACATATGTACGTAAATTATTAGGTGGATGCACATCCGATTTCTATTAACCGCAAATTGTAAACAAGTGCATAAGAAATCGGCCGTACTGCCTGAATATGTTGATACTACATTTGTGCATTTCATTACCCGTTAATGAGCTTTAATTAGTTCCTCTGTGTGTAACAAACTGTGAATTAAACGAATCCATCATAACTCGTCTAGTAAGTCCGACCACCGTTACATCTTTTGCAGTTATTGCAATAATACATTTTCAAGATCTGTTTAGTCATTCCCTTCTGCAAATATACGAATTGTACAAGTTTACCAACATTAGTAGAAACTTTTCTGTTAAATGTGTTTTGATTTTTCTTAGTAGCAAACTTAAATAAAATAATTATAATTAATTTGTCAGCTGAAGGTTTAAATGTGGATACAATTTGTTTCTATTGATTTGCAAAAACAAGGAGCAAAGAGATCCCAATATCAGGACCTGTAATAAAAAAATAAGACTAAAAAATGGTGGAAAGAAATGGTTACCACACACGGTTTTAACGCACCTCACGGCTGGTTACACAGACTTTCCTGTACGTCATAACAATGTTGAAAAATTAAGTAAGGATTGGTATTTTACCCATTACCGAATAAGTCATAAGTTTTTAAATCACAAAAGTGTATCGGAAGTAAATTATCAAAGACGCGACATATAATCTTGCTTTGCACGGTTATTAGTAAATTATCATGGCCGTGATTATTTAAAAAATCCAGACATAAAATTGTTACCTATAACTTGGAAGTCCAAGCAAAATAAGCAAAATAACGCAGGTTCCTATCTTATAGGCATGAAATTAAGAGAGAGACAAAAAATATTTGCCTTCAAACATTACTACACGTTACCAACCATCAACTCAACCGATCAAGCGGTTATCCATAATTGTAATGTCTTTTATAGGCAACTCATTTTAAGACATATTTTATTTCTGATGGATAAAATTAGATCTGTCTACGTACTTTCAAAATTTATAGACCTATTGGAAACAATATATTTCGTACACATGGCAAAATGTAACGCTATAAACAATAAAAAATAGTTTTTCACGAGGTGGATTTAGAAACCATAATGTGCATCTTTTGAAACAAAATAAATCTTTTAAAATCCGAAATACCCAATATTCATTTAAACATTTTCATTGAAATTGAAACGATATAGGTACAAAGATGTCGGACGAAAACAACTCTGCAGAGCCTTTGAGGCGGCTCTGAAACTAACAAAGAAATTAAACTCGTTTCCCAAATCAGACTGTGGAAATTTCAATTGGGTTGGAGAATGTGTTTTCGATAAACACGGGGTTTACTTGAAAGTGAATGTGATTACGATTGATTGAAGAATTTCAAGGTATCTAGGACTGTTCCTTGGATAAAGCAAATTTGCTTTAACGCAAAGCCTTAATTTGAAAGATATATAAGATATAATTTGTGGGTATTGAACACGCAATTTAAAGAGAACCTTACAGTTCCTAAAAATGAGCGCTCTGGATCCATTTCGGGTCATATTTATAGTTCATGCTTGAGGTTTTGTCGATGCTTGAGCACGCTATTTTGACAGATTTGTAACGATATTTATGTCAAAATCGCGTGCTCAAGCATCGACACAACCTCTAGCACGGACTATATAATATAGGCACATCGAAAAAAATCATAATTAGAGGAGGCTATATGTGAATGGATTGTTACTTTAGAGCCACTTTCACATAAAGACATTTATTCCTCCTTTAATTTGAGGTTATAAACTTTGGTTACAACGAAATGTCAAATAATAAATGTCATTATGTGGTAGTGGCTAAGGCAACGACCAAAAACATTTACACAGCCTACACCAATTATGTTTTTTTTTTCGATGGCACGTTATGTGACCCTCAGACTTTGGCATATTATCAGTGTTAGCAAATTACGATGTGCATCTTAATATAAACAGCTAGGTTTGTTAGTATAAGAAAACTATTGATGGAATGTGAAGTAAACATCATTAATTAAGACATTGTGGAAAATAAAATTGATAGGTATAGACAACGACTTTTCTTATGTACCTGGTAAACATATATGAACCACAACATTGACTCAGAGCAAGACTGTGAAAATGATGTAAATTCCACTGGGATAAATTGTATATAATAGGTAAAAGTCGTGCCAAGAAAACCAATAACACCATTGCAAACGTGGGAGTGTCCTATTGATCCAGAAATTCTATAACTTGATTTAGATAAAACTAATGATAGAAGAGCAGAAATGATCGCAAGGTATAATTAACATAATTAGTCCTGTCAATAAACTGAACATATATAAATGATAAAGTTTAGAGCTTTCTTAAGGGTCCGGTATTTATTAGATATCCGTTACTCATTCTTTGTAACACAGGGAACTGACTTTGATATATCTAGGGAAACAATGACTGTGAGCCGCTTTTAGATTTCACTTTCGGTATTAATCAAGGTTTGATGAGAAGATCACACTCACATAAAAACTGAACTGATTTTTTTGAGTTGTTAAGTGTAGCAGAAGTGTGGACTGAAACTGATGAATGTTTTTGTATACACTTCTTATTGCATATGTGCCAAAAAAAGATTTTGACCATTTTGTGTAACAAATTTTGTCGATGCACCATCACAAGTGAATCAAAAACGAATAATCAGAAATCATAAATTATTGTAGCAAAACAAAAAGCGAAATAGATGCGCTTGAATGTTCACACACACTTCTTAGTTTTTAATTTTTATATTACGTATGTAACATTAGTTCATGAATAAACAATTGGGCATACATAGATCATTTTTATGAAGCATTTTCATACATCTTCCTTTAGCAGGCAGGCCTCATTTACGGACAAAACTTAGGGATCCATCGGTGTCCACTTAAGAGAGCTTTTACTGTACATTTATTTTTATAAAATTTTACCTTTCGACTTTTATAAATTTTACCAAATTAAGTTGAAGCTTAGAAATGTGTAAGCTGTTGTTTCCTATACGGGTTCAAGTATTCCAAATGATGCAGATAAAAATTTGTATATATAAGCGAATAACGTAGAGTAAAAAAATTGCAACTTCTTTATTATCTGCTGATGGTGAACTGTTACGCGCGAAATATGCCCATTACAGTGCTTATTGTTGTTCCACATCAGTTGCACTCATGTAGTTTTTAATATCTAACGGAATATTTCATTTAAGTACATACTTGTTTGTCTAACGTTCCCAGCGGCATAAAAAAGATATAAATTTAAGGTTTTACTGCTTTTTCTGACAATATATTTGTATTTACCAACTATGAAAGAAAATCATAAATTTTCTGTGCATAGTAGTGCATCATGTACTAAGTAGCATTTATTACTCCTTTTCCGGAACTTACTACATAGCAAATAGTAGTAGTTAATATTTTTGTTTCGTTTTAAATCAAAATACATATTTATTTTAAGTAGATAAGTGATCAAAATACAGAGCATCAGTAGTAATTGCTAATTGGCATCTAAGAGGACATATCAGAGCAGCAGGTGAGACGCCTGTTTCGCTTGCCGAAATAATGAGGGAGCAGCTGATACCTATTAAAAACCAAGCAATAATCAAATCCATATTTGGCCTTATCAGTGATATAAGTCTTTAATTTTATATATATACTGTACGTACATGTCGAAGATGTAAAGATAAATCGCACCTCTTTGTATTTGCACAATCATACGGAGATATTTAATGTAACTTAACTAAAACGCAATAATTTTTTACAGCGTCAATTATCTTGTCATTTGTACGTTGTATCCCCGAGAATATTAAAAGTATATTTATTACGCTTTCGCATGAGTTTCATTGCCTACATTTATAGGTAATATGCATATTATATATTTGTATACGTCTTTTTTATATAATAATACCTCGGTGTATATGCATATGTATTGTATACTGATACATATAAAAAAGTAGATGAGATCAGATGAGGCGATAAATGGGAAATTTATAGTCTCGTGCAGGTAACCAATTTGGTAATTACATTCGTTCCTTGTAATTTTAGAACTTTTTTTTCTTTTCAAATTTGATGAATACTGGTACGCTGTATGTGAATAATTAAATGGTGAATAAAATAGAATTGGCTTAACTATGTAATTGTTTTGAATTCAACGTTACGTTTCACTAGAATAAATATATAGTTGTCTGTTAACGCAAAGAAAAAAATAGAGTGGAAAAATACTGGTAATATATACTTTTTATATAAAAGTGTTACCAGTACTTACTATTTAATTTAATTCTTGTAACCTTATTTTTGAATTTCCAAACTGAGAAATTCTGACATTTTCATTCTTTAATAGTGGTAACCATCATACAATTATTCTGGCAAGATACTGTTAACATAATAATATTTCGCAATGAAATAATATTTTTTCTTCATGCGCCAAACAATACGGTCTTTACGTATTAGTCAAGTTTAGCAAAACTAAAATGAGTGTCTCCTCTTTTGCTCTCATAGTTGTATCTAATTGTAACCTGGAGGAATTGTGAGTTTTCTGACTGCGAGGAACTGCTAACTGAGAGGCAAGTCAGATGAGGTTCATATTGAGTCTGCTTGACAACAAAACTTTGATTATATGCTTGAATATATCTAACGATACTCTGCATATAAATTCGAAGGTAAAGAATTAACATGTTTGACATTTCAGAACAAGTACACTGAAGAAGAGAATTCGGAAAAAACTGGCAGTTTGGTACGTGTCCAAGACTCTCACCTAATTTACTCCTACACTTAGACTGGAAGATTATTGTATTAAAAATAAATATTGTACAAAATATATTTGGTAAAAGTGGCAGTAGTGTCAGAAAGTAATGAAACACTAAGAATATATTTGAAGCAAGCATTCTGCGCAGATTGAGACATTTCTTTCCATATTCGTATTAGTTAGAAAACGAAATGTAAATGTATTTTTCATTATCAATCTAAGCTAGCTAATTAATAATACAGTAGAACTCGGATATAACGGCCATGGGATATAACGAACGCTCGGTTATAACGAACAAATCCTAAAGTCCCGCCAAAACTTCCTATTATTCTAATGTTTTTTTAATCGTTTAAAACGAACCCGGATGTAACGAACACTCGGTTGTAACGATGCAATTTTTCGTCCCGTGCGACGAAATAACTCAGCTATAACGAACTATCGAGGAAACGAAAAAAACTATAACGAACTATCGATAAAACGACATTCACCGAACTTTATCGAACAAAAAATTGTCTGCTTGTCTCAACAAGCAATAGTAACACGAACGGTTATGTTGTTACTGTGTTTTCATGCAAAATGCCTTCTCCCAAATCTCTTTCATTATCCACAAAACTGGAAATTATTCGCAAATTAGAAAGTGGTTGTGCGAATACTCAAATTTGCTCTCAATACAATTTGTCAAAATCGACTGTGTCGACAATTTTAGGCTCAAAGAGACAAATTTTTAAAGGTGCAATTAAGTGTAAGTTCTTCGGTTAAAAAACTGCATCAAGCAAAAAGATCCGACAGTAGATAAACCTTTGCTCAAATGGTTTGCGTTGAAGCGAACCCCCCAATGTGACCGAAAGCGGTAAAATTCACGGTGAAGCTGGTGCTGTACCAAAAAATTGGCTAACGACAGTATGGCCAGGTACATACGTATACCAAAGTATTTTTTCTTGTTTAGAAAGCTTGTGTCTACGACTTTTGTAATTTAGGTATTCGGCGTCGATATGTGCTGGCCTTTTCTACCGGCTTACTCCCGACAGAACCCTGTATTTTGTTGGAGAAAAATGCTCTGGAGGAAAACATCCCAAAGAAAGACTTACCGCTTGGGACTGTGCAAATATGGACGGTTCAGAAAAGAAAAAACTTTTGGTAATTGGAAAATCGAAGACGGCTCGATGTTTCAAAGACGTTCCGAAATTGCCAGTATCATGTGAAGCAAGCAGAAGACCCTGGGATGACACGAGAAATGTTTTCAAATCTTCTACTATCTTGGGATCGAGAACTTAAGGAACAAAAGAAAAATTGTTTTAGTGATTGATAACTGTTCTGCACATCCTAAATTGGATAATTTGGCGTGGATCGAAGTGATTTTTCTTCCTCCAAATATGACTTCAGGTATCCAACCCATGGATCAAGGCATACTCAAATGCCTAAAGTCATATTATCGAAGACAATTGCTCGTAAAATTGATTCAGTCTGATGATCAAAACGTCGAAATGAAAATTTCCTTATTTGATGCGGGTTTTTACGTGGATACTGGATTCACATAGGAAGATGACATTCCTCTTGGTCAGTGGATTTTAACGCAAAGACTCGAAGAAGCCGATGAAGACAATCTGTACCATCAAAACATTAACATTTATGATTTTGAAGTGCATACTTTAAACGAATATGAGGAAATTGATGAAGAGTTGGATGTCGTAGAATACCCTGATGATTCTGAAATCGTTAGATCGATAGTGGAACAAGAACAAACCGAAAACTTTGCAATTATAAACGAAAGTGATGAAGAAATCGAACCCGAAACAAACGTTGTAGAGGATTCATTTCTGACTGTACAGAAAGCTCTTGAAGGATTGCAAACCGTAACACGCTTTGTGCAGTTGTCATTGCCTGAAGAAAATGACAAGGCCAATTTTGCAGCCTCTTCGAGTATTGTAGAAAGTAATTATTTAAAAAGGTGTTGGAAAAATGGAATCAATCTACAATTCCTGATTTTTTTGATTTTTTCTACATACATTCTTACATACGTAACATATATATAAATATGTATTTTCTTGTTTATTTTTATACATGCTACATACATATGTAGGTATGTATTCAATAAAAATGTTTGAACATGTTATTAAGCATTACTAACGTATTAAAACCATTTTTCGTAAAAGTGCAAATCATACGTATACATACCAAATAAATATGTACCTATGTACATATGTAAAATTTGTTCGGTTGTAACGAACCTCGGCTATAACGGACCGATTTTTAGCCGCCTTGGTGGTTCATTATATCCAAGTTCTACTGTAGATAAAAGAGAGGTATTTAAGTTGTTGTTTACTAAACTATTTTACTTCTCTCTAAGTCTACATATCCGGTTTGTATCTAACAACAAAACTTGATACTTCTGAGAATTAAGAATTTGATTACTTATAAATGCACGTGCTGACGGCTGTCTCTCACTATAATTTTCTCTTCATTTCTCCATATAAGTGATAATCAGTAAACATGGCATATGCTTACCATATGCAATGCAGGAGATATTTCGGTCGTTGTCAAGTTTGCGGTCAGACAGCGTACGGCCGAAAAATAACAACTAACTAGTGGTGAATACAGTGCGTAATTTTTTTTTTGTAATTTAAATTAAATGCTAGAAGTGTAATAATCAGCATACATATGCTTGCGTCAGGTATTAACAATGGTGACAATATCAGTGATGTCTAGCAAAAACAAAAATGAACAAACAAATTGAGCCTCTCAAATAACATCTATTAAGGATTATACAGGGAAAAGTTTGTAACTCGAAATTAATTTGCTTCCAGAATAAACTGTTTAATCTTGTGTTCATATATTGCCCATAGTTTCTCTACCAGATACATCTGTACATTATACAATGACACTCAGTTAATATTTGTACAGTTTAGATTAGTTTAAGGATTGAAATTATGAATCATATCTAAAGTACTATCCTGGGAATCAGAACTCCTGGTTTTAGATAAGAGATTTGCTTCCATTCATAGATTTGGTCCATCTGGAATCCCTCAAGAATCCAATTTCACTTTTATTCTTGGCAATGATTTCACTAGTTCATTCAAATATGAATGTCTGTTGTTTGCAGATGATGTTACATTATTGTCACTAGTACTACAAGATGTACGAACGAAGTGTCTCCTGAGATGATCCTTAGGAAAAACAGTATTCAAAACAGTCAATTAGATCAACTCGAGTGCCGATCTAGTGAGACGCTGCTGTAAGCTTCACCGACAAGGTTTGAACCTCACACCAGAATTGTTGCCCAACGTACGGTTAGCGGTTTTTGCTTTCGTGACTGTCGAGCTGTTAAATCCTTTTTAACGCAAAATGGTTGCGTTTTCATCTTTTCATGTGTAGTTAATGAAACCAATTGCCCAAATTTGAACAACAATTTATTGGAAACTTTCTATGTACTAATGTGTGAATGCAAAATTTAAGACAAATGAAAATCAATAAAAGCACAATCCAAGTCTTTATAATAATATACAAAAGAAGTTTTCATTACAATTGCATCATGTATAATGTAAACATTTTTACATCCCAAAAAGTAAACATCTAAATGAAGAAAAACGACCAGAGAATAAGAAAAACTAGAGTATTGCTAATTTTCGTTTTGTTGCATGACGGAGATGGAAAGGAACTTTAAAAGAGCCACTCTAAGCATTTTACTACAAAACTTGACTCGTTTGCATTGGTGCAGTGATGACAGTGAAGTCGTCCCAAAAGATGCTAGGATAGTCAATGTTTCTACAACACCGAACACTAAAAAACTTAGGAAGTATGATCTATATAAGTTTTTAGAATTCATGAACAATAGTGGTGACGGTCAATGTGTTATATCCAATCAAGTACACCCAAGTAGCCCTTTGGCTTCAACTAAAATGTGTCGTCATTCGGAATATGTTCATAACGAGTATAAAGCAAATAAATTCTGAATTCTTCTTTAAAAATTATGACCAACTTTTAAGATTGAAACCGTTTATGGTCAAAACACAAAAATAATGTATACATTAAACCTTCCGCTATGGAAATGGTAAAATATATGCTACAGAACTGCTACACAATTGCTACAAAAACTAATGGGGCCATTTATATGACGACGTCACCGAAATAATTAATTACATAAAATCTCTCACTAAATAATTTTTTTTGTCAAAATATTATGGAAAACGTACTCACTCACTCAAACGTACATCTCTCCTTTTACATACAAAACTCTAATGACAACCTTGTAGAAAGATAATAACCAATATTTTTGTACTAAAGGACGATGCACTTCTTTTTAGAACACAATTTTGAATTGAAAAATTTATTGAAAATTCTATAGAAGTGCTATCAAAATAAGCAGTAACAAATGTATAGCTTACAATAATTGTTTTACTTATCTTATTTCGGATATAACTAAATAACAACTTTATTCAGTCCCATAATCAAAAAGCATAAAGAACTTTAATGCATGCTAAATTCAAAATAATTAAAAAATATAAGTTATATCATTAATCCAACATCTGGTGGAAACCATGTGTAAAATATCATTTAAATTTTAATTCAATAGAATCTTGACGAATGTTGGTCGTTCTATGGACGTAAGTGTTACTAGGAGTAATTTAAGAGGCGTAGAAAATGCGTCAGCTCACTAATAATATGCTATAGTTGATACACAACTAACTTCTATCATTCCGTGGTAATAACACGGTATGTTTTTATTAGTTCACCATTATAATTACAACTTGCTCAGATAGGTGAATTAATATGCAACTGTAATTTTCTGAGTGCCTTTCCCTCGTCTTAATATTAAGAATAAAAATGTGTCTGCATAACAATTTTTCTTAATATCATATCAAACTGATTGTGAGTGCATAATACAAGTTAATGTAAAAAGCTCTTAAGCAATTGTATGTGTACAGTAAATATTTATGTCAGCGACTATGCCTGTGAGAATAAGAAGTATTTTGTAATGTAAACACTGTGATTTTGCATTGTACTTTTTCAAGGCATAATTTTATTCGAATAAGGAGCAATTATAATATTAAAAGCTCGTTAAGGTAGTATTATGTGGTATGATATTTCTTGCATTCCATTACAAAACAAATATAAATCTGTTCTTGTGTTGTTCTTTACTCCTGTGTAAAACTAAAATCTACTCTTAGGTTACATAGGCGAAATTACATAAATTGTAACACAAGAGTTGGCGGAGATAAGGAAGTAATTTCAGAATCATTTCGAGGACGTATACATAAACTAGGCAAGGTACCTTTTATTCTTGTATGACAATAAAACAAAAGTCAACTAACAATCAATTTATTCAAGAACATAATAATTATGTTTTCATAAAATTAACTTCATAGGTAGGACAAATTGACATTTAATTTGTACCAACTAATATTAAAACATGCCTATCAGCAAAATGTCTAAGTATAAAGAAATCATTCATATATAATTAAGATTATGTCTACATATCAAAAAAAGGTCATTAAACGGTAAGCATAACAAGCATGCATATAGCATTTACAATGAGGTCCTACATTCATACTACATTTCTTTTTGCCGACTTAGACATAGACTTAACTTACTGCATGAAGACGAATAGAAAGTATTTACTATTTCGTGATATTTATTTTGAAATATTAAGTTAAATTTGAGTCCAATCCAACATCGAAAAAAAAACGTGGTGTTTGATGACGTCAATAGTGTCATTTTGTTGCGGGGCATATTTTTGAATAGTTGTTTACATGATTTACGTCAAGTTTCATTTCTTACTTAATTATTCAGTTAGACTACTTGGATGTTGCATCCAATTTAAATTGCTCTGGGTTATTACACCGTCTATGTCTAGGTCTATGTTTTATAGCGATATACAACTACTTTTATTTCGGTTTATGTTTAACCCCTGCTGCATGCACCTGGTCTTTAGGGGATAAAAACTCTTCTTTGCATTTTTATTGTAATATTCGTTGTCTCTCATATATTTTACTTATCTTTTAATCCCAGATGTATTTTCATTTTTAAACTAAATAAATCGACAATTAATTAAATACCAGTTTATTCTAAAACATAAATTATTATGTTTTCTTTTACAATACTGAATAATTTATGCTCTGGAATAAAATTGTGTCTAGTTAATTGCTGTTTGATTTGACGTAAACGTAGAAATAGATCTGGGATTAAAACCGATGATAAGAGGGTTATGAGTCTATAATTTCGTGTGAATGTTTTCGACCCTTTCTTATGTATCGGTATTACGATTCTAATTAAGTAATACAAAATTTGAATCGAGATCCCACCTATACTTTCTTTGTCGTTATGTCGTTGTTATGTTTTCTTTAGAAAAAGATTCAAAATTGAAATAAACTGCAGTACTTGCGTCTTAAATGTGCAGGGAGTATTTGTTAGTTGTTGTGTCGCCACTCAAACTAAAAACTCATTAAACATGTTTTCCACTTCTTCCTATTTTGTGACATTTTGTTCTTCGTGTTGCAAGACTACTTTTATTTGTGTCTCTTGATTTCGTTCTTTTTGATTATTTGTTTCTTTTATCAGTGAGCACGAATTAGGTTTTCCCATCATCCCCTTAACACTGCGGCTTATGCACTTTTGCATTATTCCGCGCCTAGTGATTTTTTTTTACATAAGCAGGTTAGTCCTTTTAACTAGGTTTGGTAGCTTGTATGGTAAATCCTTTTCCGACAGTGGCTTTCTTGCTCCCAACAATGGCAATCTTCGACGTTCCAATGCAACGCATTTAAAGATAATGTGATAGGTTGTCTCCTCCTCCACATTATGTAGTCTACAAATAGGCTCATCTTTAAAGATTGCAATTCTGTGTAGGTATTTCCTTAGATAGTCCTGTTAACATAGTCAACACTGTTCTAACCTGTACTCGGTTGAGAGTCAGCACATATGCTGCTAATTGCTTTGATGGCTGTTCCATCATCCGTTTACTGTGAATCTGCGCTTCAATGTTGTTCCAGTGTAATTGATATGTTTTTGTAATCCACTCAGCCACTGCATCCGGTATCGCAGTCTTGGTTATCGCCAAACCCGGTTCAGGTCCAGTGAATTTTGTTTCAGAACCCTTTCTTGCCACGGTGTTTGCTATTTCATTACCTGGTATGTTCTTATGCTACGGTATCCACACCAAAATGATTTTATTATTATACCCAAATTCGCTAACTCTGGTCTGTTTTTCCAGTGCCTTTCGAGCACAAGTTTCTATTCTATTGCTCTTTCTATTGCTATTATTGTCAGACTGATTAATGAATCTATTATTGTTGCTTCTAGTGTTTTGAAGCTTACTTATATAGAGGATTTTATAGACCTTCATGACCTTGTTGCTTTAAATTTAGGCGTGGAAAATTTCAATATATTTCATATATCGTATTATATGTTTTCGAAAACGTCCTTAGTCCATTTGTTATCTATAAGAAGCTTAAGTAATTATTGATATGAACTTTTTTTTTACGGGAAGGATGCCTAAAATGTGGCATTCATAACCCAAAATTTTGTATTTTTTGTATTTTGCCCATTCGTATTTGTATTTCTTTTAAATTACTTTAAAAGCATTTATGGTCTTTTCATTTATTTTTCTTAAAAAATAGTAGATAAAGATAAGCATCTCTATTATATGATGGTTAGTTGAGTGTATCTTTTCGCTTGTATGATCGTATAAGTTGGAATGCAATACCCCTCTAGTACTTTGATTGGTGCACTTTGTAAATACATTGGCTATACGCAGATTCTTAATGTTGATAGAATTCTAGTATATCTAAGCTTTAAAGTACTAGTACATTTTTGGAATTTTTGCATAAAGTCGCCAATTACCCAAATTAGATTGTCATATGTTATTGTTTCAAACCGGGTTAATTTTATATTAATATCGACATACCTTAAAGTTCTATATATTCACGCATTGGCATGGATACATTGTACTTGGATTTTTAGATTACATCTGGTAGTTTTCTTACATTATTGCAGTATATATGGCATCGCCATAATAGTTTTTATTACTACGGAAGTTTGACATCGATGGACATCCAATAACATTGTCCATCTTCTTCCAAATTTGCTGAATGAAAATAATTTTTTTTTGTTTATTTATTCATTTTGCGTTATAGTAATTTTACAATTATTTTTGCGAAGATTTTCTGTAAAAAATGTAATATATTTTTTCGATATTATTTACTTTTAAGCTTATCTTTCTGTGTAGTTTTGTTTTCACGCACAATGCATAATTTGCTATAAATGTAAGTAAAACAAATAATATTCTCGACAGTTTATGTAAACTTAATAGAATTCAAATTACGTGCTAAAAGGACTTTTGTATCCGTGATGGCTTCTGAGATATTTACAAAAATTTGAATGGAGTGCAAAAATATTCAGAGGAAGTTGTCCCGAAATCACGCAAATCGCACTATAATGTAAAAAATGTGTAAAATTTTCTAATTACCACCATTCGTTTATATTTTTTATTTATTTATTTATTTTAAACCAGAAAAAAAATTACAAAGTAAAATCATATAGAGGTATTAAACAATATACCTGTACGTATGTAGGTGTGGTTACATAAAACTAAATAAAACCTATATATGTATGTATATATGTATAATAGAAAGAGAAAGATAAATATCAACAGAAGATACAACTGTGAAACCTAAAAATATAATAAAAGATAGCAATAGAAATCTGGTGTAATAAATCTAAATATTAGCTCTAACCCAATTTTTCAATTTGTAATGGATTGCAACCCTGTTAAAAAGTAAGTCTTTTAATTCATTTGGTAAAGAGTTATGTACACAGATTGCCACATAGAAACTATTTTTTCCAATATCCAAATTGACTTTTGGCAGTATGAGAGATTTATTTCCAGTATTACTTTTAGAATGCACAAGGAGTCCCCTCAGAAAGTTATAGTGGTGCTTGATCGACTTCAGATTGAAAGCTTATCCAATATTTAACGGCATCTTGATGATTTCTTCGTCTTTCTGTCTGTTAACGATTTGCAAAATTTTATTTTGTAGTCTTTGCAATATAGACAGGATATTATTATATGCACCACCCCAAGCCAGTATACCGTACGTAGCATAACTGTGCAATAATACGTAATAAATTGTCATTAAAGGTCTTCGATTCGTGACCCGAGACAATTTAGCAAAAACAAAGGCTAAGTATTTTGTTTTCTTTTTTTTACATTTTCAATGTGCTTTTCCCATCCCAGTTTGAAATCAAACACCACCCCCAGATATTTGCATTCTTCTACTCTTTTTATTGGTATACCTCTTATTCTTATATCAATATTTTCTGGAACAATATTATTATAGATCCCCAAAGCCATGAACACAGTCTTACTTACATTCAGAGATAATTTGTTTAGAGAGAGTCAAGTTGCGACCCTTCCAAGGTTATTATTCATAACATCACGTGCTGAGACTCAGGTATCCTCAGTAGAGAGCAGGACTGTGTCGTCAGCATAAGCAATTATTGAGTCATTAGGCATGTCATCTAGTAAATCATTTACGTATAGTAAAAAGAGAAGTGAACCCAATATTGTGCCTTGCGGCACACCTGAAGGAAAGGGAAAACAAAAAGGAGTCATTTACAAAAGTGGTCATTTACTTTTACCCTTTGCTGCCTATTTGTTAGGTAATTTTGCAATAGTTTATGGGCACTACCTCTTATACCATACTTAAATAGTTTGTCAAGTAATATTTTATGATTAACTGTATCGAAAGCTTTTGCTAAATCCAGGAAGGTTGCAACCATTCGTTTTCCTCAGTCTAAATTTCTATACCTTATATCAGTTATGTTACTCAATTCGTCTTTAGTTTCCTTGCTTTTTATAAAGCCGAATTGGTGCTTGTTTAAAATTTTGTTTTTGCTAATAAAGTTAGATGTAAATTATTTTAAACACTACTTTTTCGAAAATTTTAGCTATATTTGAGATCAAGGAAATGGGTCTGTAGTTGAAAGTATTTCCTCTATCTCCTGATTTGTATATAGGTATTACATCAGCTTTTTTAGTGCGCTAGACCAAATCGATTGTTTTAGTATAAAGTTTATTATATGAGATAGAGGTTGCCGTTTATAGTTCGATGCTATTTTCAATATTTTTACGTTAATTCCGTCTACGACCCCCGCCATATACATATATAATATATATAATTCTACAGACCTATTACGTCGTCTATTTATTTTTGTCAGTAAAAAGAAATTATCCTGGTCCTGCTGACAAGTTAGAAAATTTATGATTCGTTTCACATGTCTTAGTATACACATTCGAAGTATTAAAAATGACGGAAACGGGTTGCTGCCATCGCATGATTGTCCGAAAACGTTTCGTGGGATGATGATGATGCGTGGAAGGTAAGCAGTAGCAGTATAGTCCGGAGTGATTGTACCCGACACGCGAAACAATCAAACACGAACAACAAACGCCGTTGGATAGGTCACGGTTACTATACCTTACTCACACTCGTATGTATTACATACATGCAAACGTAGATATACTACTATGTCCATTGTGTATGTATGTATGCATTTACCAACATTGAGTTTCGTGCACTTTATATTTTAAATTGAAAGAAAAAAAATACTCTTCTCACACGTGAATTGAAATATGATTATATCGTAATAATTAATTTAAAACTCAATTAGTTAAAAAAAGTGCAATAACAATATAATGATTGCTAGCAAAATTCATTAAACTAAGTAAACTTTCAGTTTCACATAATTATCTCCAACATACGATAGAAATAAGTGCTGCAATTGGCGAACTATTCAGTATATAAGAAGGAACGCTATATCTTCTAATTATCTTTAGAGTAAACCTTAACGTGTATGTTTTTATTTTATATTTTAATGTTGATAAATTGTGTTTGTTCAAAATTAAGGAAGTTCAATATTAAGTAAAAGAGAATTGAATGAGTCCGAAAGTAAAATAACTATTTTATTTATATAAATAACAAGATCTTTTGCAATATTTCATAGCAGATAGTGGCTTAGTTTAATGTTATGACGTATCAGGTTTAATAAATGAGCAAACTTAGTGGGTGCCAGCAGTTGCAGCGTCTTCTTGCTATGTAAATTGTGTGCATAAATGTGTTTCCAGGACTTTGTTACAACATTAATTTGCCGTAAATAATGTTACGCTGTTAATTATGTCCCAAGCACAATAGTCCGGTCAATTTAGGCATAAAAATAGTGATCAAATAACAAAAATTACGACAGAGCCAAATTTTGGTGGAGACCTTGGGTTTACCATTAAAAATAAAAATTTAAAAGTCCCATCAATCCCATGTGTGCTAAGAAAGTTATTCGGAGTCAAAGGTCAAAATTTCAGGTTTTTGGGTTTTTGCCGAAAACGGTTTTATCAACCAATGTTGTAGATCTCAAAATTCTCTACAAAAATGGTTCTTGTGATTTTTTCTCTAAGTATTACCGTTCCTGAGATATCGCAATTGCAAGAGTAACGTTCTACATAATAGCTGTATTTATCTGCTTTTCAACACTTGTATCGAGTATACTATCAAGTTCAGACATGGCAAAGCAATCAACTGAACCCTGAAGACTGAAATTAATAAATAATACTTTGGAACCGATTCAAACTTCACTCCCTCCTGCTCCAGAAAAACTTCTTAACACTATTTTTTGCAATTGAAAGAAAGGTTGTAGTCCCAAATGCGGCTGTAGCAAAGTAAGGTTACAGTGTTCTCCAGCGTGTACCGGTTGCCATGGTCAGTCTTGCTCAAATGTCCAATTGAATACAACAGAGGAAGATTCATGTGATTTTGATGAAGAGACAACTGATTCATCTTCATTTAAACAATTTATGAATATCCAGCAAGAGGAAGAAGAAGAAGAAGAAGAAATCGAGACATGATTGTTGAAGTTGACTATGAAGAGTATGAATCAGATTGAAATATCAAAAGAAATCAGAACGACAATTAAACTCAATAACCAACATCAATATTAATAATCTTCATGCAGTTAAATAAGTATTGTCTCTAAAAATTACGTCATAACGGTTCGTGGAAAACCGGGAAAACCACGTTAAAAAAAACGCGCCGAGTACACTACCTTAGGGGTGGCGTGGAAACGTGTGCATATTATGTAGAACATTACTCTTACAATTGCAATATTTGAGGAACGGTAATACTTAGAGAAAAAATCATAAGAAGAATTTTTGTAGAAACTTTTGAGATCTATAACATTGGTCTGAAGTATTTTTTGATAAAACTTACCGTTCTTGGGAAAGACTAAACAAATCCTGAAATTTTAACTTTTGACCCCGAATAACTTTGTTAGCACATATGGGATTGATGAGGACTTTTAAATTTTTATTTTCTAATGGTAAACCCAAGGTTTCCACCAAAATTTGGCTCTGTCGCAATTTTTGTTATTTTAATTGTCTAAACTGACCGGACTACAATCAGAATACAAATCTAGTGAGAAGTTGCTACCTAGCATCACCGATAAGGCTCGAACCCCGAATCACTACGTATTGTCCTACTCCTGGCCACCCGTTCATACCTTTACAACTTTCGTGTTGTTTGATCATGGACCGATGATAACAGCCACGTTTTAAAATTGCGTAATAGTAATTAAAATAAGTTGCAAAAATGAGTGAAAAACAGAGGGAGAAACGCATCAATTGGTCTCTCATACAAACGGTGACCGCTGGAACAGCTTTTCCAATCTTTGAGCGCTTTCGCATTAATCGTTAACGTAACTTGCTTGTGGTTATATACAGGGTGAGGCATTAATGCGTCAAAGCTCAATATATCCATTAATATTAAACATATCACAAAACGTTATGTACAAAAATCATATACAGTCTTAAGCTACATATTTTAAAATTATTTTTATATATACAGGGTGTTGCATAATGCCAGGGTGAACCAAACATACATGCTTTTAAATGGAACACACTATATATTATTTCAAGTTTGGATTGAGCATATCTTCATCATTCTTTCGATATAAGGTTTCATTGATTTATACCAAGTATTTCAGAAGTTATAGTCAGTTTTGTCTGAAAGTCATTGCGTGTGTATTCCACACGAAACATCTTGAGATTCTTTTTGTACGGGAATTTTATATCAAAGTGAAATTTTGCCAATATTGCGAAAACTGTGTACAGGCCGATTCAAAACGCAAATGCATTATTTTCTCATCTTATTTAAATAGAACACCCTGTATTTTATATTAAGAACGGAAAGGACACTGTATGCACTTTCATTTTTATTAACCACTCCCGACATCTAAAATAAATTCATAATTTCTGAGGTATTTAATATTTTCTTAATGAAAGGGGAGCTTTTTCAAAAGAATTGTAATATGTCAAATTAGCCATGAAAAAAGCTATTAAATCATAAATTGAGATAAACTTGTTGAATACAACACAACTACTAAATGTTATACTTATACTGGTAATTAATATCTAATTATTTAAGCCAAATGTTCGCGATATAACGGATTTCACAATAAATGTTCAAAATGTCCACCAAAAAGATCGAACAACGTTGTGGCCATTCTTCGACTAATCAGTTTGCATCTCTTCGTATGGAATACACACGCAATGATTTTCAGACAAAACTGACTATAACTTCTGAAATACTCGGTATAACTCAATAAAACCTTATATCTAAAGAATGAGGAAGATATGCTTAATCCAAATTTGAAATAATATATAGTGTGTCCCATTTAAGAAAATGTATGTTTGGTTCACCCTGGCATTACGCAACACCCTGTATATATGAACATAATTTTAAAATATGTAGCTTAAGACTGCCTCACTCTGTATGTATCTCCTTTGTTTGCAAACGGTTTTCTGGCTTATTAGAAAAGTATATATTTTTTAAGGATTCTATTTCAAATAAAAGGACAACTTTTTTAATGTTAAATATATAGCATCATTGTAATCATATAGGTACTACAATCACAATAATATTGAACTATTTGAAAATGAAGTTTGACGTAAAACAACAAAAAATATTGAATGAATGTATATTATAACAACTTTACAACCGTCTACGACTGCATGTGCTATAAATGTATATTTACACATTCATATTACATGACATCCAATAATATGCCGCAACGTTGCCATAGCTATAAAAGCACAAGTTAATGAACGCGTCATGTACGGTGGTCAGGGATCACGGAATTAGCTGTCGAACCGTATAATATGCCTATACACCTTCCGAATTACTTGCCGTTAACGCCGATATTGAAAATCAATCAAATACTTTGCGGAAGAGTAACTCGTACGCATGTAAGTTACTCAAGTATGAATATAGCATGCATGCAATGGGTTAATTTGACACGGTATTCGTGTCGATTACTAAACGAAACAAAGTACCTATCTAATTTCAGTTTATGATCGTGTTAGGAGAATTACTATCTATGGATGATGATTTGGTGATTTATAGCTACATATGTTGAATTCTGGCACGATACGATTTTTACGATTGATTCTTAAATTACTTAATAACATCTATTTAACGTGAATTGCGAGATATCTCAATTAAGCTGAGAATTGTTACTGATTTATCCGTCTAATTCTACAACTGCTTTAAGTACGATAGAAGTTTCATACGGTAAGCCAGGTTATCGATTTTATTAAATAAATCATTGTAAACATTTAACAATTACATGTACTTAAAGCCAATCCATAGCATCAGTCGTTTATTTCTGGAATTGTTTATAACTTCTACAGCGCAAAATTTCTTCATTTGTGGCTTCCCAACCGTTATTTCACCGTATTTCAATTGATCATGGCTCTGTTTATTATATATCTCAACTACGAATTGTGACTCATGAAATGTATTGGAATGCTCTAAAACAAAATAAATGCATCTTGGAATGGAATAGATCATTATAACTCCTTCATTCTAGTGTTAGACTATAATAATAATAATAATATTTATTCGTACTTGCTTTGTAAATACAAAAATTGCAACCGTCAACAATATCTGAAAACAAAAAATATACAAGACATACATGGATGGTGGTATAGATCCGCGCGGAACGACAACTTGTAGAAAGTTCTTACCGCCCTCCGTTGTAAGCCAAAGATCCTGTGCCGCGACGAGCTGTAACCCCACAGTATTATTCCATAGAACATCGCAGAATGAAACAAAGCAGAGTACGCCGTTTTCGAAGTGCTCAGGGATACCGACAGAACAAGGTTTCTCAGAAGATATATAGTGCGCATCAGTTTTGACGCCACGTCGTGGCAGTGAGGTTCACACTTGAGCCTTGAGTCCAAAGTAAAACCTAAGTATTTAGCCTGAGTTGCTTCATCAAAGAATGCATTATTTCTCAAAGAGAAAATCGTTGAAACTGTTTTGTTAGTGTTTTAGCACTATTTGATGTGCACCAGTCTGCAGCACAATCACGTAGCAATGATGCCGTCTCCAAGGCTTCCAAGCCATCCATAGATTTGACCTGAACTGGTGTCATCCGCAAAAAGTATACATTTACCAATCGTCATATGTTTAGGAAAATCATTGATATATATTAAAGATAAAATCGGTCCCAGTATGGAACCCTGCGGCACTCCCAAGTGCATTGTCACTTCATTCGAAATATTGTGATTTATTTTGACTATCTGACGTCTATTAGTCAGATAAGACTCAAAATATTGTAACGACTGTTGATCAAAATTATATAGTTTAAGCTTTTGTAATTATAGAATATTGTGACCAACACAATCGAACGCTTTACTATTATCACAAAATGTAGCCGCACAATACTCGCCGCTTTCAAAACATGCTATAAGGCTAAATCAACAAAATTCAGAACGGCTGCAGTAGTGGACCTTCCTTGTCTAAAGCCGAATTGATTCGGGCAGAATAATGATTTTTTTTTCAAAATAGCATGTAATTTTAATAGAGATTGATCTATAATTCGATGCTTCGTTAACAAGGGGGACGTTAACGAAGCATCGAATTGTGCAAGGGAATAACATGCAAATTTTAATTCGTCGGGAAAGATGCCCGACCGAAAACTCAAGTTAATCAATTTTGTCAGTGGTACAATGATCTCATTTTCACTAATTTCAGTATATTTGTGGATATACCATAAACATCCCTCGTATCAGATGACTTCAGTGAAAAAATAACATCACGAACTGCATTAAATAAAACACTGGCTAGTTTAAACGAATTACTTGGTATCAAATGTGATAGGAGGTAATCTTGCAGTAATATTTGATGCTGTATTCTGAAAATAGTTGTTAAATGCATCCGGAGTCAGTAAACACTCATCAGTCTTTTTTGCTGGTGCATGCTTTGGGTCCGCACCAATAAGAGACCACATCGCTTCGGTTTATTGGCAGAAGTCTGTACATACAAGTCATTAGCATATAATTTTGCTTTATTAATTGCGTCTACATACTATTTTTTGTAGCGTTTGACAGTAATGTTTAATTGTTCTGTATAATAAATTTTGTAGAACTCTTGAAGTAGATTTAAATTATTTCCCATATTGCGTAATTTTTTCGTGAACCATTTTTTGAATTTTTGGGAAGACTTCTCCCTAATAAATTTGAAGGGAAAAGCAAGCTTAAACGCATCAACAATGTTACTATGGAAAACAGAAAATTTACTAGTAAAACTGATATTATTATTACCTATAAAGGTCCAGTTTAAATTACTTATCATGTTAAAAAAAGAAAGAAGAATTAGATTGATTAAGTGCACAAGTAAATATTTTTAACAGAAATTATTTGTCGTTTTATAAAAACAAACACTTTTTCGCTTATTTCCATCCATTGATAGAGTTACATCTTCACTTCATAGGTGCATCTCCATAAATACTGACTTAATGTATTTAGTTGAACCCATCCTTTTGATGAATGTTGGTGTACCACTGTTCAATGCTAAAGTATATAAATTACATGCGACTGTGCATCGAAGATAACCAAAGTCGCTACCGTGGATACATATGTGTGCTGTACTCGTTATATATATGTACATACATACATATATCGTCAATATGTTGTCGCTTCTGGTGTGCTGTTTGTCGGTATTTCTACATTTTGCTTCTGTTGCCCGGTGAGCCATAACTGCTGGTAGGGCATGGTACATACTGCGCGTTTAGCAGAGATACAGGCCGCAGATAATATGACAGATTAGAATTCCAGATTTCACTTAAAAAGCCATTACGTCGTGAACCGGCCCGCATTCTTTTCGGATATATTATTATCGTCAACCTGCTGTCTTCGCAGCCACTACAGCAACACCAGTCACACAGGCGCGCGTACTCGTACGGTCTAAAAGAGTCTGCATCTTGTTTTTACTGCTAGTATAGTTCCACCATATAAATTGCGAAAACCCACTCTCTCACACATTACACGATCCTTTGATATTCGCTTTGCGGCTACTCTTCAGTAGTCCATCTACTATGCCTACGCAAGTACAAACTTGTTCATTATATAAACAATGCCGGTTATTTGTTCTTAAGAATATTTCGAAAGCCTTATGTCCATTTAGAGTTTTGAGTAATTCATTTGAAGTTTGTGTGTGCTATATGCAATAAATATTCTACTGCAACAGAGATGTAGAAATAGATATTTCGTCGCTAATATCTGTAATTCTTGGAATTTATGCCACAACCAAAGAATACTGTAGTATTATTAAATGTTGAGAAAAGATCAAAATTGTGATAAAACTGGTTGTAAATAAATGATTGGAGCATGTTGGAAGGATACTTCTTTATAATTTTAAAATAAAATACTGATCAAAACAGTTTTGTTTGCATCATGGTGCCTTTAAAGATAATTCTACTAGTTTTTATTAGACCCACACTCAAACTTTTGTTAGAAAGATCGTGGTCACTGTCCTTTTAGAGAAAATATTAATTATTTTTGCTAAATATTTCTCAAAGAGGTTTACAATAGAACCGTTAGCCACGATAACATGTTACATATGATACAAAACTGTCCTCTTGTTGCAACTATCGAACCGATTTTAAAATTAATAATTGCTCTTAAATTTAGAATTATGTGATAAAAATAACTTTTAATAGATTGGTTAAGAGCTATCCATTGTTTCGGGCAGGTTTGGCAAGATTTATAAGACATTTGGCGGCAGAATTTGATTCACCATAGAATAAAAAATTGATTGATTTTTAATTACAAAAATTAGCTACATAAACTCATGGAACCCATGAAACATACAAAAAGATACCATCAACTTAATCTGTGGGTACTGTTATTTTTCCTAACCACAATTTTAACATATTACACAGAATTAAAACTAAAACTAAAACAGGTTGTTTATTACTCTATTTTTGAAAATTTGAAAGTTGCTTTAGTGTGTTGTTCTTGTTCTGAGTATTGTTTGAAGTTTAGCCTTTTTCAGTGTACAGTTCATGAAACAATTGCAAAAGCTGAATAATCGAAACAAATTTTGGAGGAATTCTATCAGAACCCAGAGCAAAACCATTCGAACAAGCTGAATCATTTCTGAACATTTAGAAAAATGATGGGGAAAGCATTTTCAAATAAATAGAATTTCACATTTCTCAATTATTGCTCGAAGTACACATTAAACTAAACGCTAAATATTTGGAACAAACCTAGAACAGCATGGAACAGCTGTTAATAGTTTAATTTTCAAAAAGGAATGACTAGCGCAATTTTGGTTTGCTCAATTATTTAGCGAAGTGTCCACGTTAGAATATAAAAGTGTTGTAACAATATTCAGAACCACTTCAACCATCTAGAGTTCGAATTTTGAAAAAGGCTTCTGGTCTAAAAAAGGTTTTTATGTAAATATTGTTTTTTAATGTTATTTTGCAAAACTCTGGACCAAAATAAACCAACAACTTAGAATAACTTTCAAAATTTCGAAAAAGAGGTTAACTTAACACAGGCATCAAATGGTGATCATTTTGACTTCATCATAGTATAGGTGTACTTGCAATTTACTCAACTTAGCAATATATATAAAATATGCAGCAGTTATGCTTTTGTTATACAATGTATCGCATTTTATAACGTAAGATATGGTTTGGCAACGAAAGTTTATCTTTAACAATTGTATATTGAGGGATGAGATATCTTCCAAAGTCACTATTTATAATTGGTACGCTAAATTACAGTGTAGACGAACCTCATGTTGACAGAAGATTGAAGTATTTTTGGCGATTACCATGAAAGCAATACACACGATGCAGTCGTCGGATCCCACACAATTTGACACAAGTTCGTAAATCAGGTGCTCAGAAATACTAAAAAACTTTAACAGCCGAAAGTAACCAATTATCCAACGTTTGTGCATTTCAAAGAAAAACAAAATCGTTTACATATTGCAAAGCCAATGATTCTTCAATTTTACTGGTAATTGTTGCTTTAAAAAATAGAAGAATCCTAATCTCTGGTTGGTATATCACAATTAGTTTTACCGAAAGTTAGTGATGAATTAAGAAGAGAAAAGTATTGGCCAATTACCTGCAATATTCTCATAATTCAAAGGTGTTTAAACAAGTAAATGTATTTGTGTAAATATCTCTTAACGTAGAAATATTTATATTTCTCATAACAAGTGTAAAATGAGTCAATTATTAAAAGATTGTTAACACTACATACTTTCCAAAATAAGATATTTAAAGTAGAAATAGAAGAAGAAATGTACCTAACGCTAGTGATCACATCTAATTTACAAAATTCTGCTTAAGAAATGGCATCCACTTCCATGAATATCTTGTATAGGTAAATAACTACACCTCCATACTAACACTCGTAGAAACGTATAGAACGTAAAGAAACAGATAACCCATCGACTAACTAGATGCCCAGATGCGCTAACGAGACCTTCTTGTACGTCGACAAATCCACCTTCGGTCGTCCTCCTGCTTATTTCAGCTTTTGTGACGGTGAACACCGGCTTCATAGCGAAGATGGTCACTAATTATTGGTAACGAGCGAGGGTGTTAACACTCACGCCTCACTGCGCGTCTGCCTGCTCTCCTGCCACTTCTGCCGCTGTTACTTCTATGCAGATTACAAGCAGATTTAGATAAGTATCTTGCGCCTTCTTCTCCTATTTAGTCAGCCAACTTGCTAACGTAGGTGTCGCTTGACTGGAGGAAATGATTCATTCGTTTGTAGTCGTTGAAATGTATAGACTGGAGCTTTTATGTGGAATATATTTCTACTATTATTTAAATCATGCTAAAGTAGTGAAAATATTTTGAAGTAGGTAAGTAAGTTCATCGCTTCTGGTACAGATTATGTTTTTTTAACTAAAAGCTTATGGCACGCATCATGCGAGAAACAACGGACACGGAGCTCCTGTCTGTCCCATTAATGTTAATTGGTCCATTCGTAATACTACATCAGTACTTCATTATATCGTAAATCAAGTTTTGATGGAAGGTTATTTTCGTCGCTCTCTCGTCAAAAAGAATATTAACGCGGGCCTCGACAAATTAAAGACCGCCATTATGATTAATCAATAAAATCGCATCAAAAAAAAAAGAACAGGAGGCAATTTATGGTGAAATCGAGCGTGATTTAAGGGTCGGCGTGGGTCTCCGGTAAGATTAATGGATTTGTTTTAGGGACAGTTGTATATGTATAGGATGAACAGTTTCATTTGTATAATATAATATATATAGGTACCTACTAGCTGGAAATATTCTTATGCGAAGAAACTATTTTATAGGTGATATGCAAAAAACAACTATCGCGTTAATCTAACACTCTCAAATATTATCCAAGCTACCTTATAGGTTTTTTTTTCTGTACTAAAGGGGCTCATAAAATGCTAAGTTAATATTCACTAAACGTTAGACAGTTAAACTTGCGTGTTTACCGAGCGTAATATGAAATGATATGGATGGTTAATTATCGAACGTCATGAAACGGAAAACGAGAAGACACTGACCTATATACAACAGCATAAAACTTGGCTTTAACGGAACTAAAAATTAATACACATAATCTTCATCAGATTTCAATCTATACCCTAATTAAGCATATTTTGTCTCTCTTTAATTTCATTCTTTTTTTTGCGATTAATCTACTCTTAACAAGTTATTTATCTAAACCATTCCAAATTTACAACCCTAAATTTTATTTTAGGCTACTTCTCACCTAAATAGAAATGATAATAATAAAAAATATACAAATGATAGATTCTCTAAAAAAATATGCTAATGCTTCATCAAAACATGCTTTGCCATTGACCAAACGAATTTATTATTCATTACCATCTTGAATGAGTAGATTGTTGCATAGTGTTCAGTTTCTATAATGCTTGCACTTAAGTCTCGGAACTATTTCATAACTCTTCTCGAACGCTTTCATAAACTGTTAGTTCTACTTTGTCAGTATCACTAGATTGAATGTGTTTTCAGCACTAACAGTTTCATTCACGTTTAAAATATAAAAAAACAGAGACATGAGGTTGTGTATCTCCATTGTCCTTTTTTGTTATCTGTGGTGGATGCTAGGTGCAGCAGCTTCTTAAGCTGTATCGCTTGTCTGACTACTGCTACAACCGTTGTTGAATCACTTGTGTGTGAGTAAATGTGTTCAATTGTCTTGTTACAGCACTATCTTACCGTTTATAATCCTGCACTGTTAATCACTTTGCTCACAACAGCTAATGTTAAATCGATTGGGAAACAATTCTCCAAGAAAAATGTCAGCGTCCCCTCGGAGAATGGAGCCTGCCTTCCATCGCTCTTTCACAACACTGAGCAGCCGCCTAAACAGTGCGGCTATCTATCCGTGTTAAACTCTCTCTTCATTGACAGTTTGTGCATCTAGTAAGATTTTCTGACTACCACTACAACTCTTGCTATGTCATTTGTGTGTGTAATTGTGTTCAATTGCCTTGTTACAGCGCTCTCTCGCTGTTTATAATGTTCCCCCGTTAATAAATTAGCTTTCAACAGTGAATGCTAAATCGATTGGGATACAATTCTCGGAGAAAAATGTTACCGTCCCCTCTAAGAATGAAATCTGGCTTCCAGCGTTCTCTTACAATACTGAGCAGCAGCCTAACCACTGCGACTATCGACCCGTGTTAAATTTTTTCTTCATTCACAGTTTGTCCATCTAAGAGAATTTTCTGCAGTATATAGTGTTATACACTTCTCAAACCCAGATACCATATTCTCAGGTGAGTGGAATTCGGTGGTAGGAAAGAAACCTTGATAATATGTTTATTCGACCACCGCAAGTCACCTGCAGTCAAGTTCTCATCAATGATAACTTTTACTCCATTCAATTTTTTTTAACTAATCCTCAAAGGAATGTATATCGAATGAGATTGTTTTTTTTTCCTTTCGTATCGGGTGCCACGATATCTCCTTTTATCGACATTACTGAAGAAGTCTTGATTTGTTTAGATATGTTTCCGCTCTATTTTTGGCAGTTACAAATGCTGTCTCTTTTCTTGGTTTGTCTTTATTGTTAATTCTATGGCTCGAAGTTCCTAAACTTTGTATATTGCTCAAGCCCACTTTATATGGTTAATTTTCCATTTCTGCCAGCTCCAACTGCATTTATAAGAGTCTTCTCAGCACAAGATTTTTAAATTACGTCAAATTGCTTCCTGTCTTGAATCATCATTGTCTTTGAAATATAAAATTGGGTAACATAAATTGTTAATTGAAAGTAAATGTAATAATATTTTATAACTAGATAGTCGCAGAGATAAGAGCAGATGGCCATAAGTAAGGCAATAATTATGGTCCGAGCTTCGAATTTAGCCGGCGACATTAGTGATAACAACTGGCTAGATCGGTACTTTGGTTAAGCTAGGATTTGCTGTTGGGACATAATTAACAACGCAACATTATTTATACCCTGCTGATGTTGTAACAAAGCCATAGAAACACATTTAGACTGCCTAGCTTGCACTGGGCAGTCTTGACGAGCAATATACAACTTAGAAAACTACTGCACAGCAGTCACCAGAAAAAAGTAAGCATTCTAGGTCAAGCAAATCGCTATTTCTTTGAAAGAAAGTTCTTTGATAGTCAACAAATTAGTGTGTTATATTAAGAAATTGGTTTATGAACTGCTTATTCATATTTTGAAGAAATTATATCTCAAATTATTTTTCCTAACACAGTAAACGTAATCGAGAAAGTAGTTGGCTCAACATAATGTTTACATTTATTTGATTTTACCAGATTGGTAGTTCAGTGGCCCAAATGACTTCGTCTCTATACATTGGAAATATCTGTACACCTTTCCCTAATAGATAGAAATTTTATCGTAACTGCTTATCCGAATTCTATAGAAACTTGCAATAGAAAGTAATGGAGTGAAATTGCATAGCCTCAACATTATGGTAGTGATTGTTGTTGGGTGAGGTTACAGTAATCACACGAATCTGACCTTGAAATTCCTCTGGCTATAGATGCACAAGCTTATTTCCGAAATTTAAATTATTTTTCTTTGATTGAATATTAAAGTATATCACTTCTAGCACTATAATCGCATCTCAAGGTTTTTTTTATAAACATATAACCAGCGATCATATGGAAGGAATGTGAATGTTGTTCATTTATTTTGTAACATCAGAAAAAATCAAATACAACTTAGAACAACTATATTATTATAATATAGTAGTGTGTCGCAGCGAAACAACTTATGATAGTCACTGTACATATCTACATGCGTCTTTTATATCCATACCCTATATTTAAAAACAAACTAAACCGCTTCTGTAAATAAGAAGTCTATCCTTGCTTAATCGCATTTTCTACCACATATACATATCAAAGCTATTTAGATACATTTGTTTCGTCTCAATGTAAAAACAATACAATAAAAGGTAATTCGAAATTTAGTACGCGCATCTCGCCCGTCTCTAAAACTTAATTAACCGAGAGAAGAAAGAAGTATACAATTAATTAAGAGAGGAACCGATATTACCGACACGTACACCGAAAGAATTGCCGTCCGGTTATCTTGTTCTTGTGCTTTTAAATTTAAGCGCGTCTCCTGTCCCCATGTCGGACTAAGACAGTGGCCAGGTATGTATATTTATCGGACGTAGCGCGATCCGAATTTAATATTTATGGTAAATCGACAAAGCGATATATTCGAGAAACAATTAGAAGCGTTCGAACTGTCGTCGTGGTTTTATTCTTACGATTGCCGGGGTATTCATGGATGTTTTATTTGTGTGTGTGAAGCGGTTGCAGTATCTACACGAGGATATTAGCATATTTGCGTCGAAAGAGTAATAGATCTTATATATTGTTAGTGGTTGGTATAAACTTCAATTTATCTCATGTATTTACTTATATAATGTATTTTTAAAAATATTTGAAAATATTCACAACGATGTTATGTCCGTCATGGCACTGTCATCTACAATAGCTTTGGTGGTTGGTGTTCCACAAAGGTTAGTTTTTTTACTTAGTCTTGTCTTCATTTCCATTGGCAATCCCTCTAAAGTTAATGAATCCAAATGCAAATGAAAATTTCTTGAAACCAATTATATATAAAGTCTTGACTTGGTCTGGTGGTTGCTAAATCTTACATTTTCAAACTTTCCAGAACTGAGTCTTTTTCTTTGATTTGTGACAAATACTCAGGTCCGTGAGAACCTTGGAGTTCTCCTTCTTAAACAATTTACAGTACAACTCGTAAGCAACATCTTACAGTGGGTGCGAAAAGGTCGAACAACCTTTTGGTAGGCTAACTAGACTGAGATAGATGCTTTCCTAAATTTATTGTGAGGAGGGTTCTTGGAGCGCAATTGTACCAAAGAACCAAATAACACTACAATTCCTCCACATGTTGCTCTCATACTTATACAACCATAAACATTTTTATTGCACTGCATTTATCTATGCGTAAAATATGATATCAATCTAAATCAATATTGCATCGATAAAACATAAACATGTTCGAAACATTTATAATATTAATATAAAAACTATAGCCTTACATTATTGTGTTAACCACGCCACTGATTTCAAAACCTAAAGATTTTTTTTTATATCATTATAACGCATTCGTCGTCTTAATGTCTTCATTCTGTTGGGTACAAGCCTACCGATCCAGTAGCTGTATCACAAACATCGAATACCTCTTCACCTCAAATGTCTTGTAACGTCCTACATGGATACTTAAGTTGTCCACAAGACCCGATGCTAGACTGTTCTGCATATCTGAATTGTATCACCGGCACCTACATTTATTATAATCGCCGTCCTTTTGTCTGCCGTCCAAGAGATATCTACAAACCACATTGCCGCTGCGAAAAGAGTAAGAAACGTTTCTTTGGTTTTATTTATGGGAGAAAATGTATTGTGCACTTTTATGATGTTTACTTTAAATACTTATTATGCTATTTTAAAAACTTTTTAATAACATAAATGAGTAAATTTAAAATATTAACATATAAAATAGAGCTTCTAACTAGGTAAAAAAATTAATTTCCTACGAAATTTTAAATAGAAAACTGGTAGCTGCTCCTTTTTCGTCTATATAAGCGGAGGAGACTTCAACGATCAGTAAAAAGCGAAACTTCTACTAGAAATGCACTGTGTAGAATGTGTGGCGAAATAAGAGAATTTGAGGGGATCCAATTGGACTTCTGCAGTAAGATCACTAAAATATGGATGCCCTTTGTACACTAACCGCACTGAGAAAAAGAAATGTGTTCAGTTAACGCAAAATGCATACCAATAACTATAGACTCTTTCTTTGGTCACCTTACTACTAGCAATGCATTGAATGCATTCAGTAGGTATACAACCTTTAAAATGTTAAATTTTGTAGCTTCAGCTATTGCTTTGATCAATCTAAAGTGTCAGTTAAATTCAATGTGATATGAAATGTTCAAAATGCTCATTATTGTCTTGCATAGACATACCTAAGTATAGTAAATGGAAGGTTAACGTAAAAGTTACATGCATTGATACAATGCAAATTTGGGTTACCGAAAAAACTACAAAACATTTCAAATAACAGAAAACTAAATTATGTTAATGTACTTATCTCCCCATTTAATAATATAGAGATGGCAAAATATCTAATAGGAAAAAGATCTTGGATTAACTCAATTCCTACATTTAATGAATCTCTGAAGTATTTTTAAATAACATTTTTAATTATTCATTTAAAGCAATTAGATACTTACATGCTTAAAAGAACTAGAAAAAAGTTAAATCAACTAATTAATGCGTTAAATCAAAGCGTGTTAAATCAACTAATTAATGCGTTTTAAATCAATATCTACTTATAATGTGTTGATTATACTTTTAATATTCAACATATAAGAATTGCTTTATTTGTTAGAAATCTATGCTTGCTCAAAATTGCAATTTGCTTAATTTTAATATTGACATAATTTTATTATAAAAAGTCGGATGAGATTACTTAAACTTTTGCGAAATTACTGTATTTTCTTATCAAAAATCTGTTAGGACATGGATATTCTCAAATTGAGACGTTGTTATGTTGTTTAGAGGTACCTACGCCCCTAGAATAAAATAATATCTTAGGTATACAGGTAAATTTTTATTTCTTTAAAACCATAAGAAGCCTAAGAAAACTTAACCAAATCACTGTGATTCAAACAATTTTTATTTATAAACTAATGTAACATACTTTTTTCCGGCTAATAAATGATACTTTTGACATGTAATATCTGCTAGTTACCAATATTTTACAGCATTTTTTCTTCTGATACCCCATAAGCATGTACTACATGTTCCTGAACGCGTAGGTAACATTGCTCTGTTGCCTATTGAAAAGCTGCTCCAGCTTACGTGCTTTCATTAATTCGCGTTTCCACGTTTTGATCTTTGAGGATGTAGTACTTATTATTTTATAACAGGTCTTATAATAAAATCGTTATCAGAAAGTATTTTTATATAGCTAATTCATTACTTGTCAAAATCTACCTTGTCAAAATTTACTCAACGTCCTGTTGATAGATACCCTTGTTTGCTTCGGATCTAATTTTCTTTATTATCGTTATCATTTATGAATTCATTTTCTCTAATTTACCCTATGTGCAAACTGTATTGCAAAAAAAAAATATTTCTTCAAAAACCAATACATAAAATCCTTGTTTATTTATATTTGAATAATTATAAGAGTTCTAGAAATAATTTCTTTAAATTAACTGAATTTGGCAAAAATTAAATTCAATTGCAATTTTAAAAATTTTGAGAAATAAAAGACAGTATTCTATTAAAGAATCACATGCTGCAGATTGCAGATATTTACAAGAATTTATAATGAAACTACAACATTTACTAATATTACTGCTACTAAATATGTGTAGGTACCTACATACAATTTTTACATACCAGTTTATAAATATAAAATACAGATACCTTCAAAAATCTTCACAAGGCTAGAAAAGCCCCACTCGTTGAATATCTTTTCTATTTCTTTATCAGCCATTTATTCTCATTAACAAATATATGCACATAAATGATAAGATTTGTGCAAATTGCAATACGTATATTAATCTTGCCTCTATTGCAACAGGCGATGCGTACTATGCCCAGTATCAAACAATATTCTGTTAATTTTACGTTTTTTTCTGAAGCATTGGAAGATACAGGAAGGGAAGAGGTGGTAATGCTTCGTTTTTGTCGTGTCATGACTAAATTTAGCATCATGATTTTGAAAATTTTAAAAGCTAAACGTTGTGGTTGTATACCTATATCCAACTAACAAAATGCTTTCAGGTAATAAATATAATTTAACATTTCTAACATTTTCATTGGATATTACATATTGTTCAAACGACAACATTGATAGGTTATTATAATGCATTATATTTGTTAATATAACTAGCAAATGTTTTATATTACTTATTTGTGCAACCAACAGTTCAAAACTTTAATTTGAACTTACATATATAATTTGATCTTTTTCTTAACATACACCCAACCCAATACTTTCAGTCAAAACAACGCATTTTTTTTTCAACCTCCAGACGAATGACATTCACCGGTTTGTCGGATTAACCAATTGATTTTTCTCAGTGAGTGTATTACAGAACATATTGTGGTCAATGCACATGGCATAAAACTAAATAGATAAAATAAAAAATGTTTGTTATTCATACATCACCAACATTTTTGCGGTAAATTTGTATCAATTATGTAGTTGTTCAAACGGAAGTTATAATTATTTTCTTTTTGTGGAAGCAGCTTCAACCGCTTCCTAAGCTGTCCTGATTGTCAAAGTTCTTTTCTGCTACACAGTTCGCAAATAGAGCCGTGTAAAGTGTCTATAGTGTTACTGGTAACTACTTTAGAGTAAAAAATGTAGAGTATATACCTATTTTAAATTGCCTCCAATAGTAATTTCACACTAAGTCGAGCAGTAAAGGATAGCAAGCATGCATCCAAACAAAGACGGTAGAAGACAGTGTAAAATTTCTTATGAAAACAGTGTTAACGTCACCCCTATATATCTGTAACGTGTAAAAGTAGCGTAAATGTGTTTACACTACGTAGAGAGATGTTTACTCTAAAATTTATCTGTGCACTCAGTGTTAATATTTTACTCTAAAAAGAGTGGACCTACATATATACCTAAACACCGGCTAGTGTTAATTATTTACACTAAATTTCTAACTGTATACCTTTTGCTGTATAATTTTGCGGTATAATTGTGTTTTCATGGCATTATTGCATTATTTTACAAAAGTAATGTTTTAGTGTTATTTATACCCTAATAGAGACTATAGTAACAATCAGGTCGATGTTACTACTATGTTAGCTTCCTTGTATATCAAAGTTGAGGGACACAAGTTGCCCTGGAGCGCTCAAATACACTACCTTAGTCTGGTGCGTGATATAAGGTTGACCTTTTATCATCACGTAACAACGATCGAATTGCACACTGTTTTCCTTCATATTGGAGAAGTTTGTTGATCTGAATAGCGTTTCTGTTGTTGATTTTAAGATAGAACGCTTTGATCGGGTCCTAATTGTCCTAATGTCGCTAATTCGTTAATAAAAGACATTTAATATCTTCCAATACAGTCTTCCAACCTCCACTTTTCATCACCAAGCGAGTAAACGATTGCAATGGTCGCAGACACTCTAGAAAGGATCACTAACACACCTTGAATTTTTTTATCCTTTATTAACCTGAATATTGTTGTTATCGTTTGTATTATTGCCATTCTTAAAATAATGTTTTTGCATAACATCCGTAAGCTGTATTACTTGTCTGGCTGAAAATGTTCTCAGGAAATCTTTATTTTAATATTAGAGCATCATTCAGAATTTAGCATGTACTGTATTAGGCAACTGTGACTGTTGTGGCACTATCGATATTTGTCTCAGAAAAACGCTCTTATTGGTAAAGGTAGTCATTCATCAGTACAAACATTTTGAATCGTTTGTAGTTTGCCATTCTGTAAAATAATGACTTTTATAAATCTCTGCTTTTGACTGAAAATGTTCTCTTTAAAATCATCTAAATTTAGCATGTACTGTATTAGGCAACTGTGGCTTTGTGGCACTATCGATTGTCCAAAATAAACACCATAAAACAGAAAAATTGTTTGCGCTTTATTATGATTCTTATTAAATATGATTCAAAATAATCTAAATATGTGAAGAAAGCTTTCAATTATTGAATTGATGTTTCAATGACAAATGCGTTCACAGTTTTACTAAACACTTGAGAATAATAAGGAATACAATGTCTATATTGTTTCTGGTATTAGTACCTAATATATATTCTCAAAAGTATCCATATTACAGCAAAAAGCAATGTTGTATAGTTTCCTTCTGTTTTTGATGCAGAAGTAAAGAAATAAAAGAATTTTAATATATTACGTAATTCTTTTGAGATAGCATTATTTCTACTGTGTTACTGCTAATTCAATATTCAAATTTTATTATCACTGTTCTCGCATATCAACAGTATCAAGTAACAGAAACAATAAAAGCACTTAACCAAAACGATCAAATTTTTCTGCGGAGCTGCGACAGTTAAGTAAACAGCTAAATATATATAACCTACAATACGTTCCCAATCTTATAGAGTGCTTTCACAACATAATGAGCAGTTTAAGTTTCTAAACAGTTATAATTAAAGGGAATGACAAGAGCGGAACGTAGCTACTGTTTCTGTATACCACATATTATTGCAGACCATTCCCATATACCGACTAAAATTACGTACCACCGTATAATTATATATCATATTGTGGGTACATAAAATATGTTTAGTTCTACTTTTACAATACGTTGTATAAAATATACCGTAAAGTGGGTATTGTGATAAAAAAAGTTAATAAAACAACATGAATGACTGTAATTATATTGTGGAATTGTAACTACAATTTTTTAAATATTTCAACAATATAATAGTCTTCGATTTGATTTATTTTCTTAATTTGATTCTCTAGGGAGAGTCAAGAGAGTTTTTCCTCAGACGAATGGTTTTTCGTAACAAAATAAATAAGGATGTTTATTTGAATAAATCACTCCATTCGTCGTTGACGATTAGGATACTATAAATCAGCATCTTTAGATGTGCGAATTGGAACCACTGCATTGCCTCTTGTAGGCTTATCCAGCGGTTACTACAATTTTAATCCACAGTTTCACAGTATTAACAATATAACAACCGAAAGAATTTGAATGCGCAAAAAAATGAAAAAGCGAGAGCAAAATATTTTTTTACATAATAATTATCTTTCTAACTCTAACATTTCACTAAAGAACTAGAAACATATAAATTAATAATTGTAATTACTAGCTATTACTGTTTTGACAACCTAATAGTATTTACTACGTAAAAGCTGATGTATAACAATAAAAAAGAACTAAAAGTTGTTGCTTTCCCCATTTATTCGAAACTGTTTAGTACTCTTGTAATTCCCAAGAGTTTAGATATGTTACGTAATATAATCAGAATAGCGTACCTCTAGAATGTGTAAGGAAACTATGAACTCGAAGCATGCAATTTTAATTGAATTTCACAAGAGACCTATCATATTTTTGATGAAACGTATAATTACACAAATTTCCATTCACTTCCAGAGATAGGTGTAGGCACTAACATCACTGCTACTTGTCGCAACTTACATGGTCATTAATGTCCGTCTGTCAAAATTTGAACGGTCATTTTAGTATACAGCACTTGCAACATATATTATAGAGCAAGTAAGACCATGAAGCAAATAGAATTTTATACAGAAAAAGTGAACGGTAATTGTAATACGTATACCCGGCAAATAATAGACTGAAAAACAACCATAGAACTTATAATTAGAACTCATATAAGATTATATTATAAAGAAGAAAATGATAAAAAAAGGAACTATTCGTCATTAGACTGGGTATATATCTAGCATTACGACGAACGAATTATAAAGAAATTTGGGGCTCCGTTCTTCGGACATTTTAAGAGTTTCTCCTAACTCTTTTGTAATGACAGGCTGCGCTCGGTCTACTATTATAGCCGACTCAGCCGTTGGCAGTGTAGATTGCAGCTTGTACGTATGAACTTGTAGAACTGGAGGATGACGATATAAACAATATGCTGTACTTATCTTTCCGTATATCCAAAAGCATGTAGCAGTAAACATCAAGCATTTTTAGGTGATACCATCCGGACCGTTTTTTCTGATAAAATTTTAGTTTGTTTTCACAATTTTTACATTTGCGATATTTTACTTAACCAGCGAGTAGGTAACTCAACTATCTGAATGTCACTTTCTGTTTAACTTTGCATTCCTGTAGACTTTCCAAGATTTTCGAAATATATTTTAGTCAGTGATTTGGCTATAATATCAGCTTGTTGCAACTTTGTACTCACGTACATACCTTAATACTATCAGATTATTTTCTATTACTTCACGAACAAAATTTGTTTAGCTTGAAATTTGTTGAGATAACGAGCCAATGCACATACATACGTACATATGTCAGGTCAAGAAATGATTATTAGGTACAATAGACGATAGAGTTTATTAATTACGATACTATCATTTTTACATTCAAGTTTCAGGCTCCAGCCTAATTGGCGTTGATATAATATTTATATATTTTTTAATTAAATATCTTTAGAACGCTTTCAGTCAAAATTACCAACTTGGTACATAATACATAACAGTAGATCATTCCTACACAGAACCAGATACAATAAAAAGTCTTGTCTGTGATTTTACATCTCAACAATTGTTGCTTTGTGATTTATTCGGGTTTGCAATAAATTCATTCAATTCTTCATTTCAAATTCTTGATGCCTGTTTTAATTCATACAAGGATGCATTCAATTTACATACTGTTATTTATATTGTCAGTTTCAATTTTTTGCAATTAGTTAGTATTTCTATATTTATAAACATTTTCGCTTAATTTTCAACATCCAAATATTTTAGTCATCCTGAACCGTTACAGCTAATAAAATTCTTACTATGCCTATTTTTGTGACAAACTCATAGGCTTCAAGATAATCAAACCCTTTTCTTTGAGAGCACTTTTCCATTTTAATCATCTTAATTTTTCAACATTTTAAAATCATAGGTGCTAAATTATCTTCATGCCTTTTTCATGTAATTATTTGTTTCTCGAAAATGATCCTCTTCTGCGTCAGTGATCTCTATTTTTGCGATTGTACCGTTATCAAATTCAATGAGTTTTATACTTGTGTCATTATCATTTTCAGCATTTCCTTGACTTCATCAGTCATTCATGTAGTAATCGGATTCAAAGCTGACGTCATGAGCAACTATCACTTTATTCTTAACAGGATTCTACACCATGTAACCACAACATGACAACCTATCATAAAATTCTTTGTAGTTCTATAGTTGATGCCAGGATTCGAAGTACGGGCTCTCATGGAGTGTGGATCTCCTTTATTTTTTAGTGCATGGTACGTTGTCAATGTTACATATTTAAGATGAAAGCTTCTGAGCTTAGGCAGCATAGGCAAGGTGAATGCCATTCTGTACGGGAGAAGCAACTGATATTAAATTCCTCTGCATATTTCTCGAAAAATATCAACGTCTCCAAAGATGTCGAAGAAACCAGCAAAGCATAAGTAATGAATTATTAAAATATGTATGTATGTAGGTGCTTTTCTTGCGGGTATATAATTATTTTTGCCTATTTTTGTGTGTATTAGAATATGTCATTAATAAAAAAAGATGTCAAGAAACTTTAAACACAACCATCAATCTCAATGTGACAATCGGCCATTATTGTAGTCATAATATTTACATAATACCAACTCATCATATGAACTATATTTAATACCTATCCAACATTGAAATTATGCAACGTCGCGTACGGTCTCCACAAGAGAAATTACTTCCATTCCAGGATGGTACAGACTATAGAATTCAATTTTCCTCGAGTTGTTTGGGTACATGAGTGAAAGTTGTAACAAAATATTCTTCATTTTCATAGACTTGGCCACATGGCATACTGCATTCATGATTTTAACTTCATCATAACTATTAAAAATTAGAATTAGTATACTTTTTTCAGTTTTTTAGTTTTGTTTATTGTCAGTGGAGGTAATAGACATAATTTCTTTCTTTTAAAGAAATCAGATAAATATAAACTGCAATCTATAGACAATTACACAATTTGGTACTTTTTATCCGAGTTTGATACTTTTATAATAGGAATTTACTAACGTAAAATTTTAAGTGGCAGCGCTGATCTTGGTGATTCATACAAAGCTCAACAGTAAACAAGTATTAATGGTTGCTTATGTGATATATTTAGTGCTATTAGTGTTGTGGTTTAGAACTACAGGTCTAAAATACAGGATAGTACAGTTCATTGTGGAGATGGCTATCTTAGATATCAAATTTCATATTATCCTGAATTAACTATCATCTGTGCTATCTAGTTTCATATACCATTACGTTCGTGGAAGGGATAATTTAAGAGAACTTGCTAATTCAAGAACTAGTTTGGTCCAACTAAGTTTAAGTATACACAATACACTACTATGGTGACTTAATAGTCTTGCATGTACTTGTTTATAGAAATGACAGTTTGTCACAATAAATAATACCCGATATTTGACTTCGTTTAAAGGATAGTTCAAATAACTATTGAAAATCTTATTGAACAACGCAATTATGTAGAATTATAGAACTCATAGAGAACAAATCTAAAATTTCTTTAAGAGTTAGGAGCTTGCTTTAGTTTTGCTTTACATTCTTGTAATCTTTTAATTTTTTTTTCTATAAACAATATAAGTTATTCCATCCAAAATAATCGTATACGTAATGTTTCTATTGCTCAAAGCATAAATTGCTTATTCGTGTAATAATTAACCTTATAACTATAACTTCGCAATAACAACTGTGTAATAATTGTTCCCTACTAGATTGTATTCAAATATACTTTATGATGTTACGTATGATTTGCCTGATGGGAAGAATTAGTGCACAATTTTCACATTCATGTAAAAATGAAAAAAGCAACACGTTAATATCATTGCAATCAGCTTCGCCTCTCCTAAGTGTATGTAAGATGTAATACGCTGAATAAGATTAGACGTAGGTACTACACACAGGTTCATTGTGTTTGAGGAAACATATTTGCATAATGCATTATGTGTATGGAGTATGCCTTCGTACTGCATGTATGTACCAACTTACCATAATGTTATAATTATAATATCGATATAATTTGATATAAGGTATTAATTAGATGAGTAATATGACTTAATTGTATACTTTTACCATAAAAAAAATTAGCGGCTAATATATGTAAGTACCCTACGCGATGTAGAAATTTAAAAAATGTGTAATTGCTAAAATATCTATTGCGCTTTCCATTTAACAACTTAATTAAACACTAAATTTTTCGCTTGATTTGACCTGTCTATAAAATGAAAGTAGAAACAGCACCGAAATTGAAAAGAAACAATTATACACAATTCATGTTTAAATCGAAGTTAATATACATACTTATTCCTTATAGCCTACAATTTAGTGTTTGGCGAAAGTCCCTCTGACATAATTGATAAATTTGCATATAACTCTTTAATTGATATAATAACAAAATTGTATTAAGAGGGAATATTCAATAACGTAATATCTAGTATGATACATATTACATTACATACATATATACATTTTTATTACATATATTACCATCGAAAACATTTTTATTGGCCTGTCATTATTTCTGGAATATATTACGGTTCTATATAAAAATCTGGCTGTCAAATTAATATTTATGAAGGCAATTGATCGATTTTTCGATATGTATAATTAACAATGTTATATGCATAATTTTTATATACTAAATGTATGAATATACCGAAGCGTCAAATAAGACTGTTATTAGAACGTTTTATTAATATTAATTAGGGCACCACGTATTTACTGTATTACTTATTTTTTTACATTATCGATTTTTATATAATAATTCTATAAATGTCGGGAGGGTGGCAAAAGTAGTGCGTAAACATCTGCTGCTACATATATTGAATACAAATTGGTCCTGTCTCAAAAGGCAAATTAAGAAATTGTATTACAGTAATCTAATTTAAATTTTTTAATTTATTCAAATAAAAACACATGTCCTGTCGTTATTACGTCTATTCTTAATGACACATACAGGATACCACTAACGTTTTATATCTGTCTTTATATTTGATACATTGAGTCAAGTAAGGTTATGACTCTTACGAGCGACGAATTTCTGAACCTGAAATCCCGCTTACAGCACTTATTAAATATCTGTTAGTGGTGCATTATGCAGTTAAATACCGCTTTATTAATTAACCCCTTCCGCTCCAGGCTGTTTTTTTTTTCATAAATAGGGCTTTATACCAAATATATTTTTAAAGAAAAATTGATTTGAAAGGTGCTGTGGTTTGGAATAAATGAGATATTCTCATATACAGGGTCCGGCAACGAAGCGGGGACGGAAGATTACACGTTTATTTGAAAGTTTGTCAAATATTTAGTCATCGGATATTCTTCCGCACCATCAAGTGCATGTTTTAAAAATATCTTGTTTTATACAGGGTGTTCCAGATGGAAATGCCAGACTAAAGTTGCATTTTCTTAAATGGAACACCCTGTATACTAATAGAGAAAATGATCCGGGCTTGAAAGCTGGTTACAACGATATAATGTTGTATAGGTCTAAAGTTGATAGTTTCTGTGTAAACAATTATTTTACTTGATAAATTGATACATTTCAGTAGGCTATTCTGCATAGGGAAAAACAAAAGATTCGAAACCAACAGAGTAGAATATTTTTTTCCTAGTATGGACTGTCGTTACTATGTGAAATACATTCTGCAACTGCTCGCTTTATACAGGGTGTTCAGAATTTTGCAAAATCGAAGAAATCTCGAAATTTTTTAATGGAACAGCCTGTATATTTTTAGCTCATTGAGAAGCCCTTTTACTACGCTTTCTATTGATACCTCATTTGATGCACCTAGGGTAGATTATTTTCTAATTATTTCTTTTTAAAGTTGAATTAATGAGAAATGCTTGTATTTTTAGTAGCTAATTTGGACTTCAAATCTACTGTAAGATTGGATATTTAACAAATAATCCATAAATGGTCTATAACAAGAAGAAACTCCATTTAGTATGATAAACAATTGATTTTCACTCAGCCGTGAAAGCAAACATTAAATTAATATAAAGTAATATAGCATTTTCGATAGATTCATTGCTGATCAAGTTATCTGGTGTTTTATGTATACTTAATAAGCAAGTTGTAAAAAATTTAGTTTTGTGTTATACAGTATTTCGTTCAATCTTTAAAAGCAATTGTTATATTGACTAGTTTTAGTAGGTACCTACTCAAGAAATGGTAAATATGATATTTATTCTTGAGCAGTGTACAAGAAATTGTCTCCTAGCAAGTAGAGTATATGCAGAGAGATTTTCAAACCCTGAAAGAAGACCGGAAGCATTTGAAAGATTATTAGAGAAATTTATAGAAATTGGTGGTGTAACCTACAAGAAGGGAGAAACAAATAAACCGGTAATCAATAAGCAAAGCGAACTGGCTGTATTATTAACAATACAGGAAAATCCACATACAGAACATTTAGAGCGCGTAAGACTAGCTAGAAAAGAGATAGATCTAGAGTGGGGCGGTTGTAAATCATATACGGAATTAACGCATTGGTGAGCGTGCTATTCCGTATATGTTTTACAACCGTCTCACTCTAGATCTATCTCTTTTCTAGCTAGCCTTAGTCGCTCTAAATGTTCTGTGTGTGGGGAGATGTATGGTATTTCAAAGGTAACAGCTATTGGAGGTAGGACCTTGCTTCTACTAAAATGAGTCATTATAACAATTTCTTTTAAAGATTGAACGAAATACTCTATAACACAAAAACACATTTTTTACAACTTGCTTATTAGTATACAAGCTTAAAACTGACACCTTCACTTTATATTAAATTAATGTTACTTTTCATCGCAGAGTGATTGTTTCTCATACTAAATGGAGTTTATTCTTGTTATAGACCATTTATGGATTATTTTTTGAATATCCGATCGTACAGTAGGTTTGAAGTGCAAATTAGCTCCTAAAAATACAAGCATTTCTCATTAATTCAACTTCAAAAAGAAATAATTAGAAAATGATCCATCCTAGGTGCATCGAATGAGGTATCAATAGAAACCGTAGTAACAGGGCTTTCCAATGAGCTAAAAATATACAGGGTGTTCCATTTAAAAATTTCGAGATTTCTTCGATTTTGCAAAATTGTGAACACCCTGTATAAAGCGAGCAGTTGCAGAATTTATTTCACATAGTAACGACAGTCCATACTAGTAAAAAAATATTCTACTCTGTTGGTTTCGAATCTTTTGTTTTTCCCTATGCAGAATAGCCTACTGAAATGTATCAATTTATCAAGTAAAATAATTGTTTACACAGAAACTATCAACTTTAGACCTATACAACATTATATCGTTATAACCAGCTTTCAAGCCCAGATCATCTTCTCTATTAATATACAGGGTGTTCCATTTAAGAAAATGCATCTTTAGTCTGGCATTTCCATCTGGAACACCCTGTATAAAACAAAATATTTTTAAAACGTGCACTTGATGCTGCGGAAGAATATCCGATGACTAAATATTTGACAAACTTTCAAATAAACGTGTAATCTTCCGTCCCTGCTTCGTTGCGGGACCCTGTATAGACCAAGTAAATATTTTAAACAATATAAATTTGTTTAACAATTTAATATGTTTACCAGAATATCCACATGTGGATAAATAGGTATACCTAAATATCCACATATGGATATCAGTACCTTTACCAATATATCCTCATCTGGATATCATTAAAAATTGACGATACGGTCTACATACACGATGGTTTCAAACAATTTATTTCAAAAACCAATACAAAACAGAAAAAAATATTCAAAAATACACCAAAATTGTGAAGTAACAAAATAAAGAAGATATGATTTCATTTGTGAAATTTTTCAAAATGTTCAGCTGCGCAGAGTCCAGGTTTTTCGGGACAACCAATGCAGTTCTTGTTAGTTTACGCACACCATGTCTTTTGCAAATAACACACTTTTCGTAGAGCTCTTTTTTCCCAACTTCCTTTGGAAAATCGGCCATTGCATGCAACACTTTGGAAGATGGTGGTTTATTTTTGACAGTCATTTCTTGGTATCTTTTGCTATATTTCAAAAGTATACCCCGGCAGCATAGTTTTGTATACTTATACATTGAATCTTGCTTTTTATGAGCCTGGCTGTAAAATACCTTGAAGTTCAATAGCATCTGATGTAAAAGATGGAGACCTATTTTGGTAAACCATGTGTACGATTTTCGCAAAGTTCTGTACGGTTCAGTATTTTGGTCCACCGCGTCAACTGCTCCCATATTTTGGTTGTAGAATTCAATATGTTTCGGTTTGTTAAAATAAATAACTTTTCCTCCCAATTCATATCATTGTTTTTCATAAAATCCAGCAGTATGTTTACTAGTTAAAAGATAAACGTCTTTTTTGTCACAGTACCGAACTAGAAGAAGCATGTCCTTGCGAACAAAACATGATTGTTGTTTTTGTAACGGAACCGAAGTCAACGCTTTTGGAACGCCCCTATTTGTTCGGATAGTGCCAGTCAGGAAAGTATTTTGTGTCAACAGAAACTCGCAAAGACGAACTGATGTATACCAATTGTCAACAATCACTTCACGATTACTGTTCAGTAGATTCTGGCAAAGATGACACGCGTTCTGTTCCTGCTATGTGCGACACGTCGTATATATCCTTGCCGATATATATACAAAAATTCCACGTGTATCCTCGGAGTTCAGGTGCGCTAGGACATAAAGAAAATATTTTAATGCCAAAGCGACTTCTTTTCGTTTTTATATATTGGCGAAAGTGTAAACGGCCTTTATATAACAGAAGTTGTTCATCGATTGCAAAAACGGGGCCCTGGATCGACCAAATTTTGACAATTTTCTTTTATAAGTGCCATGAAAATGCCTAGTCTACTGAGCGGTGCCTCACGTTTGGCTAGTTCTGCTGGTGAAAGTCGAATGAACTTTAGAATAGATAAAAAACAATGCCGGCTCATAACAAATTTATGAAAAACTGGCGGGCCAGTGCACATATCATCAGTACTCCAATAATCCGAAAGTTGTCGGCACTTCGTCAATCCAGTAAGAAAATATAGAGCTAGAAATACGTATATTTCATCCATTTCCACTGATTTGTAACTTAGTCCGAAAACCTTCATAATATTTTGAGGATTTTCTTCAAAATATTTGTCTGCCCTTTTATTGGTACTAGGACCTACAAATGCCTCAAAACAATTGATGGCATCCATGCAATCTTCAAAGTCAATTGCCGGGTGAAAGTTGTAATTGGACTGAAATTCGATTATACTCCTAGGAAGTTTGTCTTCGAACGGATCCATGATAGTCGTCCAGTCATCCATTTGTACCGCATCAAGACACGATATAACTCACGTCACTATCGGAGTCTAAATCACTATATATTTTTACAAGTAACAAGTAAACAAAAACCATCAAACCAAACCATTAAATGATCAGTACTAAAGATCGACCTGCCGACACGTGTTCTCCTACACAATGAAAACAAACACGCCACCTAAATGTGATGGGCCGAAGTAAAACAATTGCACAGAACCGTATTTAAAAATTGTATTACCTTTTATCATGTTTATCTTGAAAAATAAAATGCGCATTAAATAAAAAACTTTTATTGCCGTTGGTTTACCACCAGTATAGTGGACGTTGACCTTCATTTTTTTTAATGTGGTGGGTGCTTAGTTGCAGTGACTCCGTAAACTGTATCGCTTGTCTAGCTATCACTGCAACTCTCGCGGTGTAGTTTTTGTGTGTGTATGTTGTGTTCAATTGGCTTTGTGACAGCATCATATCGCCTTTTATGATGCCGCGCTGTTAATCACTTTGCTCCCAACAGCAAATGGCAAGTCGATCCGGGATTAAACTCTCTGAAAAAATGTCACCGTCCCTCCAGAGAATTGAACCCCGGCGCCTATCGTCCTCTCACAACAATAGTCAGCCGCCTAACCACTGCGGCCATCGACCCGTATAAATTATTAATTAATTACATTATTCCAAGAATTTACGAATTTTTTTATTATTATTTACTATACTGTAATATCCACGTATGGATAGCTATACTCTACTACACTTTAAGTGAGACTAGCGAGCTCTTCACCACTGTTATACAATGCTTTATATCAGTCTATAAATGTATATCCAACTGTGGATATTCTGGTAAATCTTGGTATATCTATAAATATCCATACGTGGATATAATGGAGCGGAAGGGGTTAATTATTTTGACCTTAAGCATAAATAAGAACACAGCCTAATAAATGTTCTAATAAATACATTTATTAAGAAATTTATGGACTTAACATGTAACAGCGGAAAAATAATTGTTATGGCAAAGCCGACAGTGTTTTACAGTTTCACATTGCATACGTTATAATGTTATTTCATTGGCAGATTCATATGATTTATTTATACTATATTAATACTACAGCGACAAGAGTGACAACTCTGGGGCGAAAGCGAAACTTAGCACAAGTTCTAGAAAGCTAAGTCATATGAATTAAAGCCAGTTAATTGAGTGGTGGTAGACTGGGTGGTCTCACTTCCGAAGTTATTACTTCGTACTAAACATTATCAATTGATATGATAGTTTATTCATTCGGTATGTTATTTGTGTATATTTTTCGCCGTCAATTCTGTGTATTACGATTTCATTCTCTTTTGTTTAAGTGTCAGTTAAACGCATAATTCACCTTCTTTAAATTTTAAGTTATCCCAATGATTTGTACCGGCGTTTATGATTGTTTTACTTCGCTCCTACCTGGCTGAGTAAACTTCCTGGATACAAATTAACGATGGTACACCCTATCGCAGGCGGATTCATGCCGGAGTTCCGCAGGGTTTGTCTCTGGATCCGGAGCTTTCTATTCTTTTGCACTAACGTTATAACGCGGTCGATATCCACTAGATTGACGTTTAAGCAGCATTTGCTCCATACCTCCTATCCTATGTTGGAAAAGCTCTCTCAGCTTGAAAATCAAGCTCATGATTTATGCGGTGTTTCTCCGACCTATTCTTACTTACGGCACCTTGACCTGATCCAGCGCCAGTAGATCATAAGTCATAAGACTAGTTTATGACTTGTGATAAAGATCGTGATGAAGATCATGATCTCAATTTTTCTTCTTAGAGCGAATACGCGATGGTGCTGATCGGGAAAACCCATCAAAGAGCCTCCCTGTCAGAGAATCCGCTGGTCCAACACTTGAGAGAACTATAAATCCCGTTCGGCCCCCACCCCATGAAGTGACACGCAGATCTCATAAACATTTTCAACGGTAGAATCCCACGACTTGAAGGACTTCACACACCTAGCTGAAGAAAAGACTGACGGACCTCTTGTCCAGCAGAGCAAACAGAAGCCCTAAGGAAGCACTAAGACTGAAGGAAGTATCAAAACATCGTCCAGTGCTTAATGCAACTGGTATCGACTCTGTGATACCTCAGACAACGAAATTATCGATTCTGACGTATCTATACCTCGATAGCTGGGTATTGACACCAAATAACTAATATCAAGTTAGTGAGATATCGAAAATGCCGGTATCGCCTAGCTATAGTAAATACAATTGGTGTTTTCGAAGCCTTAGCATGAAATCAGTGCCACTATATTTTTCAGAGATTTGCATGATTTGTTGACCAAGTCAAGATACCAAATCTAGAACGGTTTTGTAACAGTAATCCAAAAATAATTCTAGACAATTGTAGCAAAATCGACGTCATGAATATCAACCAAACATCTGTAGATGTTTATAAATATCGCCACTGTTATAGTACTCATAAGTTTTCGTGTAGCTATCAAAAAAAGGACTAATTGTGCGTCTACAACTTGTAATCGTGTTTTACATAATAGGAAAGTTAAGTATGGGTTTTTTACGGTTTAATCATAAAATATGTTTTTTATCGTCTCCTTCTATGTGGATTAATTTTCTCATAAGTTAAACGCGAACAGTAGAAAGAGTAGTAATTATAGATCACGTTCGTGATTAAATTTTTTTTTTTTTAGGCGTAGTTGTTTAATGTTTCGAATTAATTGCAAAGTATTATTAGGTGACATTGAGTGAAACAGATTTTCTATAGCACAATTTCAAAAATATAAATGTTTGGTTTAAAATTTGACTAGAACAATTTACTGCATTCAAAAGTTAATTGTAATTTGAACTTTTAATAGATATATCCTCAGAAGTCGATGAGCAGTTCCCTTACAAGGAAAACCAATCCAAAATCTTTCTATCTAAATGAAATGAGGTTAAATGCTTCTGCACTCGTACATAAGGGAATTAGCAAGTTAGTAAAAGTTTATAGTGCACGGAATTATAACTAATAACATTTGTTGTCACTCTATCAATTGCTTTATGGTGCACAAATACTCAAAATCAGAATTGACATGAAAAAATGTTTTCTGTAATTAATTTTTTGTGGTTATATATTAATAAATTTTCTATAAAAATAATTACAGTTTGTATTTTGAATTATTAGGAATATTACTTAAGTAATAAAAATCTGTGTGTCGTTGCATTCTTTTTTGAAACAATTTCTTTAAGAATAAGTTTTATTTTATTTGACATACTATATGTCCCCGAAAGAGTCTATAAATAAAACGTAATCCATTCTTGTCTATAATTTAACTTCTGTATAAATGTATTAGTATTCAAATATATACAACTGTTCGTATCCTTATTGTTATAGCCTCAAACCAACTCCGAAAGATGGTGTAACGAAAAGTAATCCGAGCAAGAGGCACCGAGAAAGATTGAACGCCGAATTGGATACCCTCGCCAGCTTACTTCCCTTCGAGCAAAACATACTCTCCAAATTGGATCGTCTCTCAATATTACGATTGTCCGTTAGCTACCTACGCACGAAAAGCTACTTCCAAGGTAAGAATGAATTCCGATTTCTGGCGTAAGTAGTACAAGTATAATAATTACTATAATAATAAAATTGAAGTTTGAAAAATGGAATCGTCAACAAGAAAATAAAAAAATATAAATGTCACTTCAAAATATCGTAATTTTAATACGTACTAGACTAGTTAGAAACTCAACAAAACTTATTTAACAGGTAGAACAGTATAAGAATCTCGACATAGGAATCCTTACTACAATTGCTATCCTTTCGTGATAAATCCAAATAGACGACGAGGTATATTATTTAATTGAGGGTTCCTCTTGTTGCCGTGTATCAAATTTCTTATGTATCTAGCATAAATTTATAAATACTTAAGATTATTTGCGATTTTGTCATAGGTAGACCTTCGTTTAAATATTTTTTAATTTATTTTTTTAATGAATACAATTATGCATGTTTTTTGCATGTATCGAAAGATAAACTTTAGCTTAGCTCTTCTGGAAATATTTTCCTGTACTTTTTCAGAATAAGATAAATTTCTGAAAAACCAAATCAATTTTCCCAAGTATTGGAAGCATATTTATCTATTTATTTACGAAAAAAAACCCTAAAATACCTTGTTGAGGGTTGTGTAATTCAATCATGTACACGGCTTGGCATAGGTGGCAGATTTGATCTTCAGTTTTTTCGAGTTTATGTAGGTGGTACTTCAGGGTCCTGTCAAAAACCACGTCAACAGTTCAAGGTCCCCCTGGTTGAAAGATAGCAACATCTTTGCTGTCTTAGGCGAGGCTTTTCTGTTGTCCTTCCATTCGTTAATTGCTTGTTTTAGGTGGCTCTTTTGCAGTCCACAACAGGGATCAGGTCCAATAAAAGGCATTTTTGCTGCTTCCTTTGCAAGCTTATCTGACTTTTCGTTGCCTTTGATCCCTTAGTGACTTGGGACCCACTGAAAAGTTACTTGGTTATTGTGTCGCCATTGTCTTAAATTGCAAACCGGACTCATATGTGTAGGCACTCACAGCCTTCAACGCCGCTTGACTGTCAGTACATATACTAATTGTTGCGCCTCGTATCCCTAACTCGAGGTCCTTCACGGCGTAATCCAGAACCCCAATAAGTGCTTTAATATTATTTGAGACATATTGAATGTTAATTTCATTCAATTGATTAATTGATATATAATTAACTACTGTTTTATTTGACCTACAAGTGGAAATATATGTGAGATTAGAATTATTATTAGAATTTATGCTGAAATATAGATATTTTCTAAAAATTATGAAGGATCTGCAGAAACTTATGTAAGTAGGTACTTATAATGCCTAAAATTAAAGATAATTAATTAACTTGTGGTTTAAATAGAGCCAAGTATTTATATCTTCCAAAATGGTTTCTAATTTCCTTTATTTTCTAAATGTTAGCAATGCTTCTTTTCAATATCTCTCACCCTGCGAATAAATGCAATAAAAAGAGATCAGAAGCGGACCACCTGGTTTCGACCTTCTAGGTCTCGTCAGCGCAACTACGAATGCAAGATCATTCATTCATCGCCCTTCACATCACAACTTTAACTGAATAATACCTCCGGCAATGGACTAATTCCAACCCAATGCCCTCTAGTGGGCAGGGTGGGAAGTAACACACTGGAAAGCACTGCACAACACAATATGTATTTGGGAAACTGATGCAACTACTTTTTTGAAGATTACATACACTAGTTTTCCGGAAAGCTCGTTTTAGCTAAAATATTTTTAATCCTCTGCAAATTCTGATTATACAGGAAATAAATCCAATCTTCGTTACTTTAATTGGAATGTCACATTTTTAATTCCTTTTTTAGAATGTACACGAAATTCTAATAGATCCAATGCTTTAACCTTATAGGTATAACAGAAGTTGTGCCAAAAGTGCCCCATGTTTTAATTATTTTAGTTTCTTCTAAATATTTGGCAATCGCAACCCTCTAACAAAAAAGAAATATTTCTTTAAGTTTTTGAATTGCACCGTGTATAAATTGGTATCAACGTTTTTACAAATTTGTAAAGCTGTAAGTCTTTTATGTGCAAATCCTGAAAATAGTAGGTCTGACCCGCTTGAATATGGAAAGGCACATTTAAAAAGATATTAAGAGAATCAGTATGATAAGAATATTTTTCAATTTAAACTTTTCTAACTTTAAGTCAATGAAACTTGGTATATTACATACATGACTGTATTTGCCCGAATGAGGTTTTTAAAATTTTTATGAGTGCTTTGACTCATTATTTTGAAAAATGGTTTCCTTGAGATTATTTGGGTTAAAACAACCGGACACTAGAATATAGCAATCTGTAGAAACTTTTAGATTGAAACTAATTTTAAAAACTAGTATTTCTTAGGTATATACATTAACAAATGCTATCGCAGCAGCTTTATCAAGTATTGTTCTTGAGTACATCTAATGAATATCAAAAATGAATAGTTAATCTAAAGACAACGCAATTAAAATAACGAAATTCTTATGCAATGCCCAACACAAGTGTACGTCTCTTTTCTATTACCTATCTTATTCGTTTACATAACCAACATTTCAAATTTTTCAAGCATTTATCTGATTATACCTGTTTATTATATGTTCGTGTGCAAGTCGTCGCGTGTACCTTCACTAAAATCTATTATTTAACGCAACAATATCAGCGATTATTAATTTACGAAGCGCCTGCCGTGTGTCGGTGTCGCGATGTTCATTTTTTCCAACGTTATATACACAAAAAATAGTGTTAAACGTATTTACGTAAGACTGACAAAACGTATTCACACACACATGCACGCGTACGGTCATATTTGTACACGAATACACCCACACCGACTCGCACATCTATACATTCAGGTAAGTCTGAGCATTGACTCTACCTCTCTGCATTCATAGTAAGCCGCCTGACACGCGACCGACTCATTAATATCTTCGGTTCGGACAATTTCAATCACATCGGTCAACTTATTGCACAATATAAAATTACACCTATCAATTTTTTTTGGCAGATAATTCAAATAAATATGACAGGGCTGGTAGGGTAAAGGTTGAAGTCTATTGTTGAAGTTGATGTGTTCATTACGTAGGAGAATTATTTATTATTTATTTGCATTTGTGAGAGAATCGAATACATTAGATATTCATTTGTGGTATAAACCATGGTTGAAAATATACATTATTGCTAAGGAACAACGTTAAAGTTCATACAAAGGGTAAATTAATTTTCTATTACGTTTTATATTTTCACATGTTTGTATGTATGTATGTACAAATCACACAAGTAGTAAAGCAACAATCTGCAGTGAATTTATAGGGAACTTCAATTCCACTGTGATGTACAATACATACCACGGTTTAATTAAAAACTAATAAAAAAAATTAATGGTTCAATAGAGAATCCATGCAAGTGTACACAGTTAATAAGATAGGCATGTAAGAAGAAGCGGTTCATTCTGCAAGAATACATTTACAATACTTGAGCCACCTCTAATCTAAAAAATTAACCACAAAGGAAATAATTGTTAATTGAAGTGCTTTTAAATGCCTTTCCTGTGACAAATACAGAATTAATAAGGATAGTATACACTATAAAGCAACATACATATCTGACCTGAAAAGATATTTACGCCTTCTTAACAATTGCTGAAGTAACTGGTGACACAAAGCATGTCGCTTAAATTCACAATAATATTGTTAAAAAATTTTTCTAGGCAACCTGTTTAGAGGCAATTGAAGACACAGATATTTGCATTATCATTGACCAGTGAATTCCAGAACATAAAAGTACTGGATTTATTTTTATTGAGAGTCCATCGTTAATAATAGACCTAATGTTTATGAAAAAAATCTACAAATTTTGTAACAACATATATTATCTCTCTGAGAAGAAGGAATTTTAAGCTATTTCCAAATTTAAAACATTTTTCCTGTTTATAGTTGTGACATGACAATTGCAGGAATCTTCTGGATATTAATATAAAATCGAATTTAAAAAGAGAAGAATAAAATCAGCTTCCAGTTGAATTTCATACTTTTTAGTGAATATTATTGAAAGAAATGAAAGAGTGTCACTTGCTACTATAACTGTGCTAATACTTTTCTGATCATGCAAACGACAATAAAATTCAATTTTAGGAAACAAAAATTCTTTTAAGTTTTTTTTACATATGTAGTGGCTGCTTAGTTGCAATGACTTTGTATGCTGTATCGCTTGTATGACTATGCAACTCTTGCGGTGTAGTTTTGTGTGTATATAATTGTGTTTAAAACGGCTTTGGCGCAGCATTATATCGCCTTTTGTAATGCCGCGCTGTTAATCACTTTGGATCACAATTAGATTTGAATTCTCCGAGAAAAATGTCAGCATCTTTCCGGACAATTGAAATCCGGCTCTTATCGCTTCGCCACAACGATAGTCAGCCATCTAACCACTGCTGCTATAGACCCGTCTTAAATTAAAAATATTAATAATAGGAAAAATTTATTAAACGTTAGACAAACATAATATATCTGCAGTAGCAATTAAGTTCATACAATCCATTATACAGGGTATTTTGAAAAAAGTGTCGGATACTCTACTCGTTTATAGTTCTCGTTAAGGCAAACAAAAAGTCTTAATATAGGTACATAGGTCCGCAAATCAATTGTTTCACAGATAGAGGTGAATTTCTATTCGCATCAAAAATTACATTTTTATAAACAAACAGTATATAACTACATTAAATATTTTCACAAAAAAGCAGCCTAAAGAAGACATTCTACATGTCCACCTGCCATTTGTATACATGCTTCACATCTTCGCCGAAAGGAAGCTCGTATTCTTTCAAACAACCCTGGATTTTGTCTGATTGTGTGGCATTTGTTTTCGATTCGCTGCTGTAGTTCACCCACATTATAAATTGACCTTGAATATACCAGCTGTTTTAAAGATCCCCAAATGCAGAAATCAAGTGCGTTTAGATCAGGGGATCTAGGTGGCCATGGCACAGGGCCTCCCCATCCTATCCACTTGTTGTTGTAAGTTTCATTTAAAAATTGCCTTACTGCGACAGCAAAGTGTGGTGGTGCATCATCGTGCAAAAATCATGGGTTAACTCTGTCAATTAGAGGAACATCTTTTAGTAATGGGGATAAAATATTAATTAAAAAGTTCAGATAATGTTCGCCATTTAAACAACTTGGTAACAACGCCGGGCCTATCAAACAATTTCTAAAAATACTCAGCCAAACGTTCAGAGAATATCGGTGTTGATGTCTTGTCTCCATAACAGCATGAGGATTTTCATCCGCCCAAATGTGGTTGTTGTGGAAATTCATTATTGTATTTTTTGTAAAAATAGCCTCGTCAGTAAATAAAATATTAGCAACAAAGTTTTGATTTTCGATAAGTTTTTCTGATATGATTCTACAGAAAGCAAGTCTGGAAACATAATCCGGAGGTAATAAAGCCTGTACCCGTTGCAAATGATAAGGATATAGCAACGTTATCGCAAAATCCTCCATACTAAAGAAGCATTGATGTTTAGCTCCCTAGCTATTGTTCTGGTACTGATATTCGGATTTTCTTCTACTCTTGCTAGAACACTTCCCTCCGTTTCTGGAGTTGCCATTGATCTTGGTCGTCCGGCATTATGTTTTTTACTTAACAATAAATGAACCATTTTCACTTAATCGTTGATTTAGTCGTGAAAACAATAATTTATCAGATGGAATTGCACACTTAGGAAATGCTTCGGCGTATAGTCGCCTTGCTTCATAAGTATTACCATTAACACGACCGTACATGAAATGCATATCGGCCATCTCTGAACTTGTATATAAAGCCATTTCGTTTTATTAGAAAAGACAAACGTGACACTGACAGCGCTTAACCGACAATTAATAACAGTTTCTACAAATAAACAATTATTTTACAGCCTAAACTAGAATCACCTCTATCTATGAAAGAATTGATTTGCGGACCTATGTTTATTAAAACTTTTTTGTTTGCCTTGACGAGAACTATAAGCGAGTAAAGTATCCGACACTTTTTTTTAAACACCCTGTATAAAGGAAATAGCCCAGTGGTATTTAGAGAAAAATAAATATTCAAGGAACAAAGAAATGCTGTTTCTGACTGCGTGGCTAGTAGGGAATGACGCGAAATTCTCTCGTATATACGGCAATGGTATTTTTTTTTAATTTTGATACGAGAGTTTTTAAAAATTAGAAAAATAAGTCATAAAAGGAAATTACAGTAGGAACTGTCACCTTATTGCCGAACTACTGACTAATTTAGAAAGAGTACTAGAAAAAAATGTAGAATTAAGATTTGCATCGAAGCTGAATTTTTTTGTACTACTTTTTCTTACATTTTTAAAATTTCTAATATATCATTACTTCGGCAACATCATATTAGTTGCTTTTCTTTATCAATCATTTTTCCAACTTTTAAGAAATCTTTCATCGAAACATTGCCGTATACGGAGAGAATTTAGAGAATAATTCCCCACTGGTCGCGCAACCTTAAAAGCAATACATCGCCGGATCTTTAAATTCGTCTTATATGTCCAACCGGTCTATCTACTTTTCCACCATAGCTTGCTATGGTGGTTGTGTTGCTATTTTACTTATGCCAAGTGTACATCGAAGCTATTCACATTATTAAGTCTGGGTACTCTAATGTAAGACATAGGAGGAATAAGTATCCATCCACTGTGAGTACGAAGAATATTTTGTTGTTAATCAAAGTATTAGTTGAACACATGAATGTTCTATGTTATAATGACATCGCATAAAACAAAATAATGCATTTAGTGGACAACAATTAGAATTCATTGAAAAAAAATAAGCAAAAAATAAACCCAAACACCAACTCTTACAAGAAACATTCTAACAGAAAGAGGAGGATCCGGTTAGTATAATTTAATGCTTAAACTATGCCAAAACCCAAAATCTTAGAGTAGTACACTTACACAATACATAAACCACACCAGAGATAAAAACGTTATCACATAGTTCACCTATTGAATTTCTGAGGACCTTATTTCAGGTTTTTGTTATTTTCTCTGTATTTTATTTTGTATTTGTCCTTTTCTCTCTAATTACTTTTTATATGTTTGCTTACTAAATCTAAAATTTTGTTCTCATCTTCGCACAGTATTCGTATCGTACAGTATGAATTACTGTGTCATTTGCCAATCTTAGAGCAAAAACAGACTTTGCTTTTAATTGAACAACCTTTGAGGAGTTGTCTTTAGGGATCATAGATGTCTTGTATTTAATAGTGGGTCCATCCCTTTGTACAACTTCAAATACTAAATGATGATGGAGTATGATTGCGAATAAATGTAGTTTATTTATTTCGATATAAGGAATACGATTTTCTTTTTGTTTATTAGTTAAGGCACAACAGTAAAAGTCTTCTACTAACCTATGGTTAAGGTTAGTTGAAGATATTGAAACTCTAGTGCCATATTTCGTCTGTGTCAATAACTAATTTCGGCATTATTACTAAAGAATTTGAAACAAATGTTGACTTTCGACATATTATTTTCTGACAAAGTAGAATATGTTCAGTCGTGTTCGATTTTACACGAAAAATTCAAGTTGAAACGCTCAATTACCTGAGTTTTTAAATAGTACCAAAGTTGTAGATATCGAGAGAATCGAAAATTAATAAACATATTAGCAAAAATGTTAATGCTCATAAACGAAGTTTTGCATCAATAATATCGACCACGCAACAACATACAACATAACATACATCAGGGGACCAACACATTCCGCTGAAGCACACTGATCGTAAAGTACAAGACCTTTTAACTTTTAACTTGTAATTGACAGATATCTGAAGCATACTTAATTCATCGTTGTATGTAAATAACATGATAGAGATCAATTATTATTAACATCAAAACATTGTTCTCGTTATCACGTTATTTTAATAAAAGTAAATTGTACTGATAAACCAATCTATTTAGCTAGGTGTTATGAGTTATTTATAAATATTGTATCTGCCTTCCTTCTTTTAAAATTTAACTGTTACAAAATTTGAGATAACTATGGATACATAATTAAGTAATTATACAAGAATTTCTGTTGCTTACAGTTTTAGTACTCAATATACTTTTGACCATTAAGTCTACTAAATATATTTTTTGGTTTTCTGTAACAACATGACATGGTACGTTGATTCTTTCTCTTTCCAAATGTTCCTATTCCTGCTACATATGTAATATGAACCAGCGTTGTAGCGAATACTACGTAGAGGTGTAATAATCGACCAACTGACGTTCAGTCGCTTGAACAGCAGCAGATGTCCATCACTGACCCCGGCCACTTTTGATTCTGATGCAGCAATAGTATAGGTAGTAGTTAGCTATATTAGGTATCTGTTTGTCTGTGTTTCACGGGTAGAAGGAACCTTCTAATTAAGCGCGTATATGTTTATATGGTAATTTAGGCCGTTTAAATTGCTATTAAATATTAAAATAACTTGTATTACAAATGAATAGGATATGTTAAATGTAAATTATTTAATTAATATTGTTTTACTTTAATTACTTACTGTGCGTGCTAACACAAAACCTCATTTTTTTTTAATGAAAATATCAATATATGTTGTACATACATTTATTAAAACATCTTTGAACTGATACTACATCAGTTATTAGTTAATAGTAGTAATAATTAAATAATTAATTCCGAATTAATACTGTATATCAGGTTTTGCATCCAGCTACCATATTACTAATGCGTAATAATGTACCAGCATATTTTTAATTCTTTTAACTTATATTAAATACGCAAAACATAAGTGAGAATGTCTCCTGCTGTTCGAGTTCACTGTTCTGCAGTACTTACATGGGTGACTTGTCAGATATGTATATAACTTACAATAGCAGCAACACAATCAGCAATTCGTCTCTATTAAGGCTGTCACAAACACGCTTGCTATATTATGCTAGATATTATACATTAGTGTTTCACTCATATTAGTCATACGAGTTTGAATTTGTAGTGGATGGTAAGGATAGTAGACCACATACAGCATTATATCAGCTTGGAACAGAAATGTATGTAAATTCTGTATACACATCATTAGCCGTTGCTAGAGCGTATTTGCTGTTCGTTACCTCCTTTCTTATAGGAGTACAAAATAATTAATGGAGGCTAGATTTAATTACAAAAATTTATATTCTAGATAAGAAATATGTACCTACCTGCGTCCGCATAAGTGTATACACATATTTTTTCGTATAATTTTCATTTAATGTGCGTACGATATGAAGAATGTGGTGTAATTAAGCTCCTCCTTTATTAATTATAATAATGGAAAAAGCATCCCTTTACCTCCTCATGTTATGTCCGTCACTTTAAAATTACGGGTCGGGCGGCTGTCAACATTAATACGTATATTTTATCTAGGCTATCTTTCAGATCTCTTGTGTATTTATAATAATTACGGTAGTTACGACTTCGTTTATTATTTATTTTACTCGTCTACTATTAATATCCTAAATGTTTCGGGGTTGGGATTAACACCTTTGGTCATATCTTATTAATTGACGCAGTGAAACAGGGCTTATATATTTAGTATACAATTTACTGCGTAGATCCACTTAAATTTGGATAATGGAGAAATTTTTTGGAAATTATTAATACAGGTCGTGAGGTTCTGAAATAATTATGTATGACAAACTGCGATTCGGTTGATATTAAGTTTATAATCTCAAAAATCGCCTATCTGAAAAATGACTAACCCAAACAACGTCAGGTGTATAATTGAAACTGTAAAAATTACTAACGCAGATTTCAAATTTTTTTTAATGTGTGGTGGCTGCTTAGTTGCAGTGACTCCTAAGTTGAATCCCGCAATTCTCGCAATGTAGTTTTCTGTGTATGTAATTTGTCTTCAAATGGTTTTGTGAAATCATCATACCGCCTTTTATAATGCCACGCTGTTAATCACTTTGCTCCCAACAGCGAATGGTAAGTCGATACGGATTTCATCCCTCCGAAAAATGTCACCGTCTTTCCGGAGAATTGAAACCCGGCTTCTATCGTTCCGCCACAACGATAGTCAGTCGCCTTTTCACTGCGGCTATCGACCTGTTTAAATGATGATAATGAATTATATTTGCCAATTTCGAATTCTATCTAAGCACTAACATGGCTTCTCCCGTGGTAAACTGCCATTCACTCTAATTTACCCTGTAAGAGTATGCTGATAGATCTATCTAAAGCTTTTGATTCTGTTACTCACGACATATTACTACATAAGCTAGAGATATATGATATGATATGGCATCAATGATGTTGTACTGAAACGATTCAACTCATATTTATCTGGGTGAAAACAAAGTGTATCCATAAACGGGATTATATGCAGCAAGGTACAAACACACATTTGGGGGTTCTTCAGGGTTCTGTATTAGGTCCAACATTGTTCCTTATTTTTATTAATGACTTTCCAAATTGCATCAGCAAAGTCGCCAATGTATCGTGTATTTGCCAATAATGTTGATGACCATATTGTTACGGCCAATGCGACTTTACGTAGTATCAGGGAATGGATAGAGTTGAACAGGTGTTATATAATACAAAAAAAAATGTCTTTAATATTACCTTAGGTGGCTTTCAAGTTAATCTGGCTAGTACATCTAGATTGTTGGGTGTCTTCATTGATAAAGACTTAAAATGGCATCATCAGGTGCAATGGTGGTCGAAATTGGCAAGATCATGTTACGCATTGTCAACTGAGAAAATCCTGTAGTTTTTGCGCCCTGAAAGCGTTCTATTACTCTGACTTCCATTCACAATTGCGTTATGGCATAATACATTGGGGCATGGGTAGTAATGTATGTTTTTATTACAAAACAGGCAATTAGAACTATTTTCAATCTGCACAGAGTGACTCTTGTAAAGATAGTTAAGACAATGGTATTTTCACTTATGATGTATACGTGTTTGAAGTACTGTGTTTCGTCTATAAAGATCGTAAGAATTTTGACTTTGCTTACCATATAATTATAACCCATTACATGTTACTTCCTCCCATAGCACGTTACCGATTTATAAGAACAAATTAAGAAAGTGTATTTGGCAAATTAATGCTTGCTCTATTGATGACTTTATTAATTATTTTACATGATGTATCTGATCGGTGACGTAGTTTCTATACAATGCTTTTTTGGAGTATTAAGAAATAAATTAAGTATTCTTATCATTATATGAGTATAATGCTTTTTAAGAGGCAAAGTTTCCATTATTTCTCAAATACAGTTTCATTCTCTATTTCAAATTGTCCATGACAAAGTAGTTAATGTGATATATATTTATTGCTTCTCTATGCGATCCAAATTAAACAGGAATGAATAAATGTTTCGGCAATCGATGTTTTCGGCGATGCATAGGGCTAACATAACACTATTTATTTTATACATTCATTATGTGAGTGACGTCATCCATTGTCGAAATGACATTTTTGTTAAATGAATGATTCTAAATTCTCAGTTATTGTACCACCCCAAGTCTAAATTCAACTGTTTCGAAAATATTGAACAAAAAAATGCAAATGTGTGTTCTGAAGTGTTTCTAAAGGCTGTCCATAAATCCGGAAAAGAAAGTGTTCTTTGCGAGATATCATGCTCTGCATTTAAAATTCTATTTTCAAGATTTTCTAGTTTTTGGTAGAATATGTGCTTTGTAATTGACTCTAAGGAAAAAATCAAGGAAAGTTAAAGCTGGTGCTTTAAAGAGACATTCAATGTGTCCTCATGTACTTATCCATCTTCCCGAAAATGTTCTTCCTACGTGATTTCTGACACGAACCTCAAAAAGCCGTGGTTGCCCCATTTTCATTAAATCCAGGCGTCATCTCGTAATACCAAGCATTGAGGGGCACAGTTACGCATTGGGGGAATATACCTCTTTGTTTCAGGCACACAATGAACGTGAAAGCAGTGACCAAGAGACGAATTCACGTCATGTTCGATAGTCAAGCGGCACTGAAGGCGTTACTAAGCCGGAGAGTGTCGTCCAGGCTGGTAACGAAGTGCCTCGACGAATTACTGGAACTATCGAACCGAAACAAGTGGCAACGCAAGGGCTGACCAACTCGAAAAGAGAGGGTCAGAGATGGAAATGTACGGCCCAGAACCTTTATTTGGGGTTACGTGGCAAACGGCCCGGAGATAGGCGACTGAATCCGTACGGAACTGCAAGAATACTGGAGAACGGGTATAACACGTGGTAAAACCGTTATAGGGAAACCATGTAGGAAGAGAGCTAGAGAACTACTGCAGCTTAGTAGAAAACAGCTCTGTATTGTTACGGGCCTAATGACCGGACATGCTGCGGTGAAAGAACACCTACACAAAATCAGAGTGTTTGGCAGGGTCCCAAAGTGTAGCTTTTTGAGATAGAACCGGAGATAGCCGATCATATACTACGCGACTGCGAGGCACTAGATCGCAGAAGGCAAAATCTATTGGGAGGAGACCCAAAGACACACCTACTCGGTTAGGGACCTGTACAGATTAGTGAAGGGGTCTACCGTGTTAAAGTGGGTGACTGGGGTGTACAGACGTGGCACAATAAGCCTGAAGGCTGCGGTGCCTTACCGGTGACCATAGGTCGGTCGGGTATAAGGGTATAAGGAGGAAAAAATACCAAGCCTTTACCTAGATCACGAAATAAACTACTTAATTCGAGGATAATTCTATTACGGACTAGATATAAATAGAAATTAGACGTCAAATTGGTTCCAATTATACCTGTTCATACGGTTAATATTTGTGGATATTTGTGTTGTAGCAAAGTTAGGCCGTATGTCAATGCAATTTATTACACCTTGACAACATTGCGTTAGATATATCATCTTCTGATAGCTTCTGTCGGATAGAAAGCTTTTAAACTGGAGTTTGCGGATCTTGTGGGAGACCAACCAAAATATTATTGGTGGTAGTTTTTGCATTAAGTATCTATTTTTAGCAATATTTATATGTTTGATATTATGAAAAGGATCTCGTTCAAACAAGTTGGATTGAAAAGGTCGTTTGCTTCTTGGAAAGCTCTACATCTATCCGCGAAGTTTGCTAACATAAACAAAGTTTACATAAATAGTTAAGTCAAAATATTATTACTTACCTGGACTAATAACGGCAAAAATATCAAAACAAATAGCAAAAATGTTAAAACGAAAATTAAGCTGTAGTAGCAGTCATGACAACTAAGATTATGGATGCGACCATAGGTCACGTTCAGAGTACAAACAGTTTGGTTTTTATTTACTGTAATCGTTGCATTATAAGTTAAAACAAATATTTCTAGCAAGAATGTGCGTTCTGTTGTTTTGAACCCAAAATTTGCTCTGCTTTTCACAGAAATGTATCTTACCTGGTACAATACCATCTGACTATTTCGCAAATGTTCCAACTAACTCCATCAACATTGATGTCTCTTTAAATTACACAACTGTTGATCAGATATATTAAGCGTGTGCTATTTTCACTAATGCATAAATTGTTCATATCTCACTATCCGTGTTACTGATTCCTATACAATTATGAAGATTGATAATTAAACAGGGCAACTGTAGGGACTTATTTTTAATTAATAACTAAAAAGTTTTTATTTGTAACAGTTGTATGTAAATTATAATAAACACTCAAATGTCTGCTATAAAAGTTATCAGTTTATTTTTATGTAACTTTTCAAAAAGAAGGACGTTTGATTCCGTTAAAACATATCAGATGAGCGCATATTAAGGTGTTTAAAGAGATAAAGAAGTTCCATCCCATTAATAATCGAATATTATTAATAACTTTGCTGGTGCAATTAAATACAAGCACCTGCCAGAGCTTAAGTTATCTTTTAAGCATAAGATTACATCTAGTCAACTGTATACAGGGAAAATCATGCATTATACAGATAGTTAGTCGGTGTTTTAAGTAGCGATCCCGAGAATATGATATAAAGGTTAAGACTATTTTATAATCTAAATAATGTTATCTATGATAATGTCCTATATGCACGTTAGGTGTTTACACAGAACTATAAACCCTCGATTTTGTTTAATGGCCTTCCCCATAAAATCTTTCTTTAAGTAGTTACATATTTTGATACCTACTTAGCTTATAGTACTTATTTTTTAGACAAAAATAATGAATGATAGCAGTACTTACAACTTTTGTGAGGTAATTTTATAGCTTTACATTACACTTAAATGATAATAGTTATATCCTTTCTACCTACTTCAACTTCATATCTATGTTTTGCAAAAAAAATAGCAGATACATAAATATTTGTTTACTGAAATATTCCTTCGAATTCATTATGATTTTTATGAATGATGATGCAGCTGTCCTCCAAATTAATCCCAACTGTGTGGCAGTCCTGGACGAATTTCGAGAATAGTACCATCTGCTCACAAACTTAATTGAAACACTCCTTTCGAAACATAGGTAAGAGTATTCGCCGATAATAAATTAAGACCGGTAAAACGTACGTCAAAGATCAATAATTAGCATTTCGCCCTTTTAAGCACCCGCCTGTACTTTTTATTATGTTTTAAATCAATTTCGTCGATGCTTAATTAATGTGTATTCGGTTTGTATCTACCTACAGGTGGAAACTTGAAAGTATGTGCCAGTTGAATTACAAATTGGTTAAGTATTTGCGATGTAGTTATCTGTAACTGTTTTTCGGAACAGGTTTAAACTGATTATTAGAATATACTATTTTCAGGAAAATTGTAACGTTAGCCTGAAAAAATATTGTCGCTGGTATTATTAACGGTTAGATATTGTCAGTCAGATCTGGAGCATTTATATGTATAACATGATAAGCTCACTGGGGATTTGATGTTCTACTTTAAACAATGATAACAACGACGGCAACATGAATGTTAAAACGGAATAAAATCCTAAATAAAGTTGTTTGTTCCATTGCAATAATTGCAAAGCATTTTCAATTATACAGGACGTTGTATTTGATCATCTTTGTACATTTAAAAGGAACCAACGCGTTTTAAAAATATTTCAAATGTCCAGGATTATGATTAAGATAGAACTTTGTAAATACTGACGATTTGGAGGAGAAAAGAGTTGGAGGACAAGCCAAAATTGGAAAGAAGCAGTTGGTTGGATACCATACGATTCAAGCGGTAGTAATTACCAACGCTGAACCCCGGAAAATCCCTTAAAGCTGGCACAAATTCATAAGCAGTATCATGGAATCTATGGAGGAAAGCAGCTAAAACTTGCACAGCATTTACAAAAACAATGCTTCTAGTAAGGAGACGTAAAACGCAAAGCATTAACATAAGAATACATGATGCGAATACAACCCAAAAGAGCATAAGGTATCTAGGTATCCATCTAGATAGAAACCTCACTATGGGAATACATATACGCAAAAGAGCGGAGAGTTTTTAATGTTGACCAATGTCGCTTAATGTTGAATATTGGAAGACCACAAGAAAACAACAGGTGAATATTAGGCACCACAGTTCAATCTCTTATGGAGCATCTATTTGACAAGTCTGCCATGGAAAAAATGTCCACAAGAAGGTGTACATCAGTGTACAGCGAAGAAAACTATGAACAGCATAAAACAACAGTATCATCGAAGGCATTATTAGTGCTTGCAAAGACCCCACCAACAGATATGCTTGCTGATATGAGGATAAAAATAGAGAGGGCTGAAAGCAGACAGGAAGCATTCAACAGTATGATAAGTACATAGCAAGACACATGGCAAAGGAAATAAGAAAATGTCCTGTGGACAAGGAGACTTGTAAAAGAACTAAGGCCTGAATCGACAGGAAGCATGGACAACTAGATTACTATCTGACACAACTTCTGACAGGGCACGGCTGTTTTTGCTCGTACCTACAGCGTTTTCATCTGTGCGAAACTCAGACCTGCGAGTAATGCGAAAAGTGCGACACCGCTGAGCACACTTTCTTCGAATTCCCTAGATGGAATGAGTAAAGAATGCAAGTAGAGTATATATCAGGTGTACTCACACCTGAAAATAAAATAGCAGTAATGCCTGAAAGCCAAAATAACTGGAAAACCATGGAAAAAATGGTAAACTACATTATTAGAACAAAAGAAATACACGAAAAAGCAAGACAGCCCAATTAAAAGACAGAAGATAATCAAATGATAGAAAAACCGCGACCACCATGAGGGAATGGAGATATAGAGTAAACAATGAGAAGAAAAGGGCGATTCAAGGGGACCACTTGACCGGTTACGAACAATGAAACCGGCTACGTCCACCATAAAAAAATACTGGCGATTTCAGTAAAATCAGAGCTACTGTGCGGGCTTTAGCCAAGATAGTGTCAATGTAAAAATCCTCAGCAGTTCTTAAACGATAAATTTCTATGTCTCCACAAGCTCAACAACTCTTCATTAAGAACACCACATTTCACGTTTTGGACACTTTCAACTTCTAACTTATTTCAAACAATAGTGTATTTATTAGTGTTATGACTTACTACTAAACTTTTGATTTTCCATTAAATTCCACAAAAGTTTCAAGCCCAGTATAATTGTTCAATTATTAATAGTACAAGAGAACATATCTCCTATGTTATGCCTCTTGATAATAAAATACTTTTCAGCTGCTTATTTCATTAAGCAAATACATATAACATGGGAGCTACACTCTTAGATGTAGCAGTTAAGATTTTCATTGAATCTTTGGAAACTGCACTTCACTTGGCCTCACTGTTGAGACGTTGAATGGTCGTATGGAAAGACATAACTTTTGATGCAGATTGTACATTAGTTTGTGTTTTGTACTCATTCAAGTGTTCCATAAATGTAAACCTATGATCAAGGAAACCTTTAGAATAACAACTCAGTAATTGGCTCAAAGTTAGAGTTGAAAGGAAACAATTTTGTAGAAAGTTTAAACTTTCATGTCAACGTCTTTTCTGTATGGATTTTTTACGATTATAAAAAAGCCTTAACTTAATGCCTCGAAATGCTTTGCTTAGCTTGTAGTAGTGAAGAACCGTTGCAAAGAAAACTGTTTACAGGTAGTAATCATCCCGTCCAAAAGATGGATGTGTGTTTTACTGAGATAGGCATATTCGAGACCGCAGTATCTTCGATTTTTGACGAACATTTAGGCATGAAAAAGCTCTGTTCCCCGAAGCACTCTCAAGAAAACGATTGCTTTTGGGTTTTCTTTGGTTTTATTTGGACACATCGCATCCATTTGGAGTACGCAAAAACAGTTAATGATCGATAATGTGTACGAATTTGTTTGCCAGAAACCATCGAAAAGATCAGGAAAACTAACCAACATAAGATTTTTCTTCATTATGACAATACTAACTGTCACAGAGCAAATCAAAAAATCCACTCGATTGAAGCTGTGCATGAAGCATGAAGCTGTGTGAATCTCTAAAGAACCAGGTTTTGGAGATAATGTCTTCAAGGTGGAGAAAATGTTTCAAGAATTGATTGCAACATATGCAGAAAAATGAAAAGGCTTCTCATGTATCTCAACACAAGCATATTACTATTGCCGATGTTAGCATAGTATGAACAGTGAATGTCACACCGTAATATCTCTCAATATATGCATTGAGAGTTTATTGCCATTAATATCGTCATAGTTAATCCTGTTACAGCGATACCTACAATACCATTACTGAAATTTCGGAAACATCCTACGCAGAATTAACCAATCTTACAGTAACCAGTTTTTTTAGTATTTTCGCAAAAATTCTGAGGATTTAATCTTTTGAAATATCTTTAATTATATTCTCTAAAAAAAATTAACAGCGATTGAGATACACATTCTTAAACGGTTACTACGGGTTAACCTAATTGTTCAAATTAGTTATTAATGATAAAAGCAATATTAGTCCTGAATATGTGTATCCTTTCCTTTAATAAACGGTACCGCTACACCAGCAATTATATAGCAAGGACGACATTCGAACAATGAGAACAACCCGACGACTCAGTCCACCTAGACAGATATTTTACCTTGTAGGTATTGATCGAGTTACTACGAACACAAAGCTCTCGACTCGAACTTTAACCCCCGCCTGCGTAAAAACTAAAAGCTTCTTCCTAACATAAGTTGCAAGCAGTAATACAGCATACCACGAAAGTTCATGTACAATTTTAAATGTGTTTTGAAATTGAATGTTGTTAAGCAGCTATTTTATTTTTTAAAACATGCGACTTTTAACTTTTTCGCTCATTTTTTTTCTCTTCATTTGCAAAAAAAAAACAATTTATGCATTTTAGGTAGCACCTCATTTTTGCAATATATTTTCTATCCGCTTCTTCTAGGAACAGTCAGATCATCATTGTTTTGTCAATATTTGATTATGTTTAGATATCTTACTGACATTATCAATGCCTGCTTCTTAACTAGTCAAGAGCACTTGTTAAATTATAACGGGAAATAGAGAGAGTTTAATGCTTGTGTATTATTTTAATAGTGCATTGAAGTTATAATTAATTCTCATCAAAATACCATTTCAGTATATTACGCGGCGATTTTTTTCTTAATTTACTATACGCAATAGTTTAGGGTGAAACAGGAGGGAGAACCCAGCAGACCATGTGCTGTTCGCTAACCGCCGAAATAACATACAAACGAATGGAAATTAAACGAATTTAGTATAGTAGACTCATGAATAATTCGGAGTGCTTAAATGTTTAATGTACTAATTCCCTTTCTGCGCCAAGCAAGTAGTCTGTATATTAGTGAAAAGTAGCTGCGGAGAGTAGTTGATATGATTATATTACCTCCGATAAGGGTATACTTAAAGCTTTATTTTATATTTTTCTCGTGCTGTCGGATCGCATTTGCATTTTCTGCAATAAGAACGGGGAACATGTCAATTAAAAGTTGATTTACTGCTCTTGATTCTTCGATAAATCAAAGTAGTTACTTTTTTTCTTTGTTTCTATGCTATAGAACCATAAAAATGTTATTATCGGTATCGAATGAAACGCAATAATTCATAAGCGATATTATATAAATTGAAATTTAGACATTTGGTTGCAAAAATTTACTGTATTTGTTATTTGATAAAATATAGAGATATGTAAAGCTTTACAAATATCACTTCGGGCTATTATTCAACAAAATATGTTTCTTAAAACTTTTTATTATATAATTTTTATACCACTTTCAATTATTACCTTCGTACTTGTACTTCACATTTTTAAGTTCACATTGTGTTCCTACACACACACACTATAGTTTTATTTTTCTGTACTAATTTGAAATTTCACAATCATCAATTCGATATCGAAATCCCGTGAAAAAACTTTCGCGTTACAGTTGCTTAATCAAAAATATATTTGATATCATTGTGGCAGCTGTTGGTACCTGTATTTTTTTATAAATTTTGAACAACAAGTTTTCACTATAATAGCCGCTATTAGAGATATATGAATCTGATTTGACTGCAGTCAGACAATCAAATAATAGTATGTGAAACAATCAATGCAATTATACTGGAACACGTCTCTTATAACTGTGAGTTGGTTTGTTAAAGTTTGTTACCCAAAAATGTAAGACCTGTCATATTGTGCTCTACACAAAGATGGGAATCCGAAGAAAGGTAACGAAGTGTTCTAGTATGCTTCTTATACAGACCATACTCTAAAATATTATTTGCAATAACTAACGACCAAATCCTTTACAAAACGACTTGAAAGAGTTAGTTAAGAAGAGCAAGAACAAGTTACCTGGTACTATCCTAATCAATGAAACTATGCGTTAGCTAAAAAGACTGACCAGAAGTTATTAGCAACTTAAAGGCACAGCAATAGCCTTGTAGTTGTTTATAAAAGTTTTCATTATGTTGAAAAATATTTTACATACAGGTGTCATTTAGGCACCAACATTTTTTCCCGACATGCTGTGTATTCTAGGAAAAGAGAACCCCCGGAGAACGAAGTCTATATCTCACTCTATAGCAACTCAATGTTTTGAATCTTTTCAATGAATCCCAAAGAATTTTGGGTTATTTATACCTTCGTTAGATTACACATGTTGATTTTTTTTAACACAAGTATCAAATAATATATGTACATATGACACTTAATGCCAGTTGTACCAACTATAGTTAACCTTGAATTCAACTGAACTGTTGCTGTAATAAAAAATATCCTTACAACTGTAGAAGATATCGTCTAAAGTGTTGAAGTTGAAAGTTGTTCCAAATAGTATGTAGAATCGAAAAATGTAATAATATGACGTAGTGTGACTTGAAATTTTAATGTCGGGTACTTACTGGGGGGTCTATAGAGGCAAGACATGATTTTGCCTTATCGATGAAAAAGTTTCCTCCTTCAAACAAAATTTGACGTGTCTCGGAATTTTTTTCGTATTTATTGACATTTTCGACTTATTTAAGATGGCTCGTTTACATTGAAAAGCTCTATATAAGTAATACTATCGAAAATAGATTATTTTCAGCAATTCAAAATAAAAGTGGTTCCACAAAATATAAATAAATAAGTTTTAGGTATTTTTTTTAGAATAATATATATATATCACCAATGGCATTAATATTTGAGTTAAATACAAATTCTTTTAAAGAAGCAGCATTTCCAAACTAATCAATAACTAACAAAATAACACAATCTCAGCATCTGATCAACAATTTCATTGAGTTGAAGTCTCCCACGGCTAGAACAAATCATTAAAAACTAATTCAAAAGCAGTGATGGTCAATATTTCGGTCGGTCAATTCTAGTAATGTATCTGCAAGACAAGCAAATTCTGATGTGCATTTACTAGTAAATAACAGACGAATAAAATAAATGTTATCTTATGGCAACAGTTTTCGAAAAATGTTTTAAAACTACCCTTAATAAAGGAATACCAACAAATAAAATTGAAATTTGTGCAAGATCATAAAATTATGGTCCTGAAGATTTCAATTATTGACACAGTTTTCGTAGGAAAACTGAAATTGCGATAACTTAACATCTTTGGCAAGTTATTGTAACAATAAAATCCCTATAGGATATATTTTTGCAGTGATGAATTCTGATTCTTATGTAGAACTTTTAATAAACTAGCAAGGGAATTCCATCTCAAGACTGGTACTCTAGATGAAGAGAGACTTGGTTTCATAAAAAAGATACTGCTGTGTTACAATAGCCAGTGCGGCCAACTAAGTCCCACGGAAAAGCTTTGCAGAACATTGACATAAAAAATGAATTTTTCATTAATAGACCTATGTATATAAATTTTGTAAATTAATATTAAAATAAAATAAATACAAAATCTACTAAACTCGACGTTTTGCCATTAATGTACATAAATGGCTTCTTCGGAACCACAAGTGGGCAGGGTGTGCCAGAAGGCCACAGTAACTCGACGTGTAGATTACGTTAGAGGAAAAAGCCTTCTGGCTATGGAAAAATGTATGCAGCATCCAATACATACCCAATATGATAAAGGAAAATTGAAAACGAGTTAATATGTATATATAACTTTATTGAACCAATTTCAGAGATTACTCTATAGATGACTCTGATTAAGTCTTCTATACCATAAAGCAAAATAGACAATGGCAGTGGTTCGCCAGCAATGAGATTTCCCTGCCTCAATCCCTAAACATATTGCTAATAAAAAATGTGTGAACAATATTGTGGACAGTATGGCCCAAAAAGTGCCACAAAATTTTAGTGATATCTTTAAAATTATAGTTATACATATAGAAAGTTATATACATTTACTCATTCGTTTATAATCTCCCTTTGTAATATTTTACAAAAATGTACAGGGGCTCTATACATTTTTCCATAGGTGCATATATGAAAATATTCTACTAACTTGCGTGCAACTATAGCAAACTTCGATGATTGTAACTATATATGTACAGTCTGTTCCAAAATTAATGTCGCTTGATGTGATGGAAGATACATTATAACTTCTGTTGCGAAACGAATGCACTAGATTTGACCGACATTTATTTTAGAGCGCAATTACAATATTGATATTCATCAATTGTGTCGAGTTATAGGAAAGATGATTTTTATTGGATCTTTTAATTGCGGGGGTGACATTAATTTTGAAACAGACTATACATATTTGCCTATAACGTTATCCAAGATTTAATACAAATGTAGGATAACAAATAGTTTTATTTATATTAAATCTCGTTTCATAGAATACAAGCGTATACATGCCTACCATATATTAAGGAAGATTGTATTTTCCCATATACTAAGATATACCCTTTCGCTATATTGATAAGATTACCGACCAATTGTTGTCGAAGTTTCCGTATTTAATCCGTGACTCCATTAATAAACTATTAGGTCGATATAAAAGGGATGTTTCGAGACGTAGATTAATGAGAGACTAATGTAGTGATACGAAGCTCGAATGTAAACATAGAGGAGGCGGTCGTCACCGCACACAATATTGTCAGTCAATAATGGCAAAGTAGCGAATAAAGCGGACCATATGCACATGCGACGATGTCTCAGCGAGTAGTCGGTATATCCCACACGTATTCACCAAATACACAAAGGCAAATAAATACAAACGTATAGATATCTACCGCTTTCAGGGGGTTGTGTACAGACAACTGACACGCGCTATAGGATACTATAGTGGGGTCATAGCGAGAGGTCTCGGACTTTTATTATAACGTAATTGCGGAGTTGGTACCGCATTTAATGGGTTTAACGATTCATTGCACCTCAATGGTGACTGTTGCGCTATGAGATTCGGATTTGTCCCCGTTTATAGTAATAATTCTACGGTAAAATGAAAATACAATGTATGGTACTTCCTGTATTGACCTAACCTCAAGTACATATTATATTGTCTGTCATGCAACTTCTATGTAATAAGGATAATAAGGTAGGTCGGACAACATATGGATGATGTAATGTTCGTATGTGTGTCGAGCAATTCCCTGAAATTTGTCGTTTTGTCCTTTTGTTATCATTGTGGTTAATATTTGTATTTTCCCATATGTATGTATGTGTGTCAGAAGGGTTTTATCGTCTCAAAACTTTCACGAAACTTTAACCAAGAGCCGGGTTCTGTTTAGCTTTAAGTATTGATTCCAAACGTCCTTTAAGAAAGTCCGTAGTTAATACACTTATCTTGGCTATGCGATCGAACTATATTAAATGTTGTTACTTTTTTATGTTATTGAAATAATTGTGACAGAGAAAACCCTTTACTGGAAAAAGAAAACCATGAACAATTTTGTTAAATTCTTGAGTCAAAAAGGTAACGACTTTAAGGTACCCTAAATTAACATCAAAACTTAAAAGAAGGATTTATTATCGCAGCTCTGTTACAAGAAATAGTAAGCAATAAAAAATTTAAACCCAAATTAGCAGCGCGAAAGAAAAGCTGTAAGCTGCTCACATTGAAGTCAATGTCTCACTCTACAGCAACTGAAATATTTGCAATGAATTTTTAATGAAGTTTTAATTTATTTACAGCCTCACTAAATGCGGATACTTTTCTATCGGCGAATCTAGTAACATCAAGTGCATCTTGATATATCAGACATTTTTAAATCATAAACTACCTCTTCGAAATTTCTGTTGTATAACGCACAAATTAGTTTGAAATTATAAGTTTTAAAATTTTTAACGATTTTTAGCCAGCTTTTAAAATTTTTAACTCTCGGTTTTTTTGTGTGTGTGTATGTTGTGTTCAGCTTTGTGACAGTCAATTTTTATGACGTTAATGGTATGATCCGGGATTAAACTCTAAAAAATGTCAGTTTTTTTCTCAAAAATAGTCACCGCCTAAAAGCAGAAAAAAAGCAAGACTATAGTAATGATCAGAATACAAGCATTTCTGCATTTATACGATACTTATTATTATCCTTAAACGATTGCTGATTTAAAGATCTGCGTCCTATTCTTCCACTAACCACAAAAATATAGATAAAGAGAGGGTGATATATAAACAATTCGTTAAATTATAGTGTCAATTTAGTAATAGACGAAATCATAGTTCTACCATATTTTCTTACCAATTGATTCTACATTATGTTGGCTACGCAAACATCTGCAACGTTTAAATGTATGCAGATTATGAAATTGGAGCCGTTCACGTTAGAGTGTATTAAATAACTCGTATACTGCAAAAAGCACTGATATTTTATCTGAATAACATGCCAACATAGAAGATATATCAATAATGTGTCATATCTAGTGATGGCAGTACTCGAGTACAAAATATCAAAAGTACTCGATTCTTTAAAGTAGTAGTTGTACTCGATACCTTGATACAAAGTACTCGAGTACTTTTAGTTCTCCGATAGATTGCCGATGTACGTAGTAAATACTAGTAAATATAGTAATAGCAAATCGAGGTTGGACGACCGTTAATAAATATGCGTTGCCGGTATTCGGATTCGAGGATGATTTTACTGGAATAGTTTTAATTATCGGACATACCGCAGAATCAATTACATAAAAATTAGGAAAAAGGAAGGTGGGTGGAAGTCTACAATTAACAATTATATTATACCATGAATGTAAAATTATAAAATGAAAAATATAAATTTATCTATATTTGTATATCTATTATATTATTGTTATTAACAAAGAAAAATAAAAACAATTTTCAACAAAATAAAAACATTCTAAACAAGAAAACAAAATAAAAATATCACTATGAAACAAATGTACAGTATTAACAAAATAATTCTGAAAACTATAAAAACATATATTTAAAAGAAAAAGTATTTAAAAAAATCATAATATCTAAATATTTTGGCATTTGTCAATTGACCCGCTTTGGAAAATACCCTTTCAGAGGGAACTGGTGTTCCTGGAATGCAGAGATACTTCATAGCCAGTCAGTGGCGTAGCCAGGGAGAGGCCCGGGCCCCTCCGAAATGGTACTGTATCCATAATTCGAATTTTATTGAAAAGTATTAAAATAAACTTTTTTCGGTACAACAGTGCACACTCAGACAAAGTTGCCAGGTTGGGCGATTTATCGCAATTTGGGCGACTTCTGACACAAAATTGCGACAACGTTTTTGAAGAAATTGCAAGTCGTAAATTGGGCGATTTCAAATTGTTCAGGTTGCGCTTAATTTGATTAATTTTATTATTATTTGCTGTACAAATATACATACATCTCAAAACATTATATGTTATAGGGAAATTTTAGTACCTTTAATTGTGGCGGTTACACATTTTATATTACAAAGTTTGTTCAATAACGTGTGTTTACCATTTGTAGTTGGTAGTTGGTCTTTCGCGCTAAATCGTTATTCTTTAGTGTCAACTGTCAAAAAAGTGAGTAGTTAATTATTAACTATTTATTATCAACTGTGACAACTGTCAGAATTTGGATGATTTAAAATTGGTAAATAGACTTTTTCAAAACTTTCGTTCCTTTTTTAGTTCTTTAACCCTTTTGCCCTCCCCCTTCCCGCCAAACCAAAATTCTGGCTACGCCACTGAGCCAGTTCATACAATTCTGGTATAACATCAATTTATGACTTTTCCAAAAGTCAAGAGGTAATAACAAGTGAAAGGGCATCTTTAATTTGTAGAAGCCTTTCCAGCATAATTAAACACGAGTTCCATCGCGTGGTCACATCTTGTTTTACCTTCATTATTGTTAATCCCATTTCCTCATCCATATTCCTCAATTTTTCGGATGACAATAAAATTCTGCATTTTTTCAAAATTTTTGCAAGATCTTTATTTGAAGTTATGGCATCAGTGACACTTAAATTAAGTGTATGTGCCACACAAGGCAGGCGGTGCCGATCCCTTATCTTTATTTGTGAAACTTATTTATTTACCTACTTATGATTAAAATTATATACATGATATTTTAAATATTTATTGAGTTACTAATTATTTATTCTTATTATTCTTTGCAGTTTACAGGGAAAGATAAAGCTTTTCTTCACCTTTTATGTCGCTGTTTTTGCATACAGCCAGATAAACATTAGACATATGTACACTTCTGCACGTACACATGTCCTGTAGTTTGTAACGGTGTTTAATAGTTATTATAGCATAGTTATGGTTATTTAATTTGCTTTCGGTTTTCGGTACTCGGATGTGTACTCATTAGCCAGTTACATTTAATTCAACGCAGTTTTGGTTTGGTCTCGGATGAGTACGAAATACACTACTAAATACTAGTACTACTACTAGTACTACTACTACTCGATTCCGAAAAGTACTCGAGAACAAAGTACTCGATTCTGCCTATCACTGGTTATATCTACGACAAGAAGCAGGAACTGATTATGCATAACTCACGTAGATGTCTCAAAACAATTGGTGCAGAATTACGTTTTAAAGCTAACCTTCTATCGATATAATATATGTACAAATAAAGAGTGAGCACTGAGGTTGGCAACATTGATAAACACTACTTAGGCCTGTCCAATTCTCCCGCCATTTTGGTAATTAACCATTGCTGTTTATATTATATAAATTTTAGTTACTTACAAGCTGTCGTTCAATGTATATTAATTTTTCAAGAGATGGTTGTTTCAAAGCAAAATTTAATGGTGTTTTATTTTAAACTAAAAGAAAAATGCTGGTGAAGCGACGGAAATTATTAATTCGAATTGAGGAGTGGGTGCTTCAACTGTTAGAAGGTGGTTCACGAACGGACGATTCACGTTTAGATG